>CM052716.1:44860664-44884630 GCA_028551405.1 Uromys caudimaculatus
CAAAAGATGCTCAAACATGTAATAAAGACACATGCTCCACTATGTTCATAGCAGCCATATTTATAATAGCCAGAAGCTGGAAACAACCCAGATGTCCCTCATCAGAGGAATGGATACAGAAAATGTGGTACATTTACACAATGGAGTACTACTCAGCTATTAGAAACAATGACTTAATGAAATTTGCAGGCAAATGGATGGAACTTGAAAATATCATCCTGAGTGAGGTAACTCAGTCACAAAAAAACACACATGGTATGCACCCAAAAGTTCAGAATACCCAAGATTCAATTCATAGACCATATGAAGCCCAAGAAGAAGGAAAACCAAAGTGTGGATGCTTCAGTGCTTCTTAGAAGGGGGAACAAAATACTCACAGGAGGAAATATGGAGACAAAGAGTGAAACAGAGACTGAAGGAAAGGTCATCCAGAGACTGTCCCACGTGGGGATCCATCCCATATACAGTCACCAAATGCAGACACTATTGTGGATCCTGGGAAGTGCTTGCTGATGGGAGCCTGATATGGTTGTCTCCTTAGAGGCTATGCCAGAGCCTGACAAATACAGGGGTGGATGCTCACAGCCAACCATTGGACTCAGCTCGGGGTCTTGATGGAGGAGTTGGAGAAGGGACTGAAGGAGCTGAGGGAGTTTGCAGCCCCATGGGGGGAGCAACAGTGTCAACTGGCCAGGCTCCCCAGAGCTCCCGGAGACTGGACCACCAACCAAAGAGTACACATGAAGGGACCCATGGCTCTGACTGCATATGTGGCAGAGGAGGGCCTTGTTGGACATCAGTGGGAGGATAAATCCTTGGTCCTGAGGGTGTTCAATGGCAGGTATAGGGGAATGCCAGGGTGGGAAGACGGGAGTGGGTGGGTGGGTGGGGAGCACCCTCATAGAGGCAGGGGAGAGGGGATGGCATAGGGGGTTTCCAAAGGGCAGACCTGGAAAGAGGAAAAAATTTGAAATGTAAATAAAGAAAATATATTTTTAAAAAATCATCTTCACAAGTAGAAACCCAAATGTCCTTGTGAAATGTAATGGAATTGCAAGGTCTTGGAGAAGGCACTTGAGACAGAGAGGGACAGATGCAATGTGATACTCCATAGCTTAGCCACATCCACCCGGGCATAGGCGTGGAGTAGGTGGACGTGCACTTTTCTGACATCTGAAAATGGTACCTCCACTTGACTCCTGAGTTAAGTTACAAAGTTGGAGGAAGCTGCCTTTGGAAAGGCATGACCTCCAGCCTATTCGCATAAACTGAGACACTCCAGGCTTCTCTAGTACTCAAGGGACATTTTTTTTTTTTTTTAAAGAACCACTAGTAAACCCAAATGGAATTCTAATTGGAAAGGTCAAGAAAGGAAGCAAGGTCTAGACAGTGTCTCACAGAGTAAAACTCTACATAACCTAGCACAATTCTAATGTGCATCTGAGTTCGCTAACTCATGAACACAGTCGATCACTATATAGGCCTGTCATACCACAGAGTTACCCTCACACCCTTTAAAATCAATATTCCATTTAAGGAATCAGTACTATCATTTCTGTACCCACAGACAATGGTTGTACGACCTCACACTCCCATAAGAAATGTAGGTGCCTTTGACAATTAAATTTAAGTGGGTTTGACAAAAAAAAAAAAAATGTGACTAAAGGCTTTAAGGAGCCTCTTATCTACACTACAAGTCAAGCCATAGTTTGTTTGGTTGGGTTGGGTTTTTTTTGTTTGGTTTTTTTTTTTTTTTTTTTTGGTTTTTTTTTTTGTTTGTTTGTTTGTTTTTTGTTTTGTTTTTTGTTTTTTCGAGACAGGGTTTCTCTGTGTAGCCCTGGCTGTCTTGGAACTCACTCTGTAGACCAGGCTGGCCTCAAACTCAAAAATCCACCTACCTCTGCTCTCAAGTGCTGGGATTAAAGGTGTGCACCACCACTGCCCGGCCAAGCCATAGTTCAACCATTAAATGCAACGTCTGAAAGGTGCCTGAGCTATCTGCTATAGCACACAGTAGGACCCACTTAGCAGCTTCTACATCGAAAAGGCATCTGTTTTGAGATAAAATTGAGTTTGCCTTAAGAGGATCTGCTGCCATAACACCAGATTTTCTAAAGCTAACTGTCAAACTATTAGAGGCTTTCTTCAGACGGCAGGGACATTCTTCATTAGCTAGGCCAGAAGATGAATTTAAGTGTTTCTAATCATAGGGTCTAAGTTATATGAATAAGAAGAATGCACTTCCCTTCCACGGCCAAACCTGAGAGATAAGTTTAGTTTTGATAACAAGCTCCCAAACCAACAGGTTCCAAAGAGTTACACTTGGATCCTACTGACAACCAGCTCCTTCTACCACAGGGCATTCAAGCCCTGCACAGGTGAGTGACTCTCTGCTCAAGCTCAGCCAAGGCCTAAGAGAGCAGAGTCTCGGGACAAGGGCTGGGCCAGAGAGCCTTGATCCTGAGGGGCAGCTTGTGTGTCTTGATGGGAGGTGCTAACCCTAAAGAGAGGACTGTGGGTGAACTGGGAAGAAGAGGAGAGTCAGAGGTAACATCAGTCATAACCTCCGAGTTTGTTAGAGAAAAAAAAATATTAAATGATATTTGCTAAAACGTAGTAAGATCAGCCTTATTCAGGACCTACAGGTGAGTGTAGGAGTCTCTACAATGGGACTTTGCATGAGAGTAAGAGATTGAACTTAGTTTCTTATACAAGGACAAGTTTTTATCTCTAGCAAAAGAGAGGCTGGTAAAGAGAGTCAGTAGACAGAAAATTACTAACAGTCACAGTCAGGGCTGGGGAAAATTCTTGCTACTGAGATTCTTGCTAGAGACAGGCCAATGTGATCAGACAGCCAGGAATGGTGGATTTGATCAGCTATTGAAAGTGATGCATTATAAACATCAGAAGGTTTGGGGGAAGACTGGATGTTTGTAAGGGAGTGTCTGTACCAATGCGCTAGGAGGAAGTTCAGAAGCCTGACTAAAGTTTGACCAGGCAAAGGATCTTTGTCGAGATCTCAGTGCTTTGACTTCCTGCAAAAGATGGCGTTAGAAAGCACAACTCTCCACCCAGCTCAATACTGATTATGTTACTCAAATCTGTCAGCAAAACAGCCCCTCAGCCCCCTCTGTAGTTACAATGTACACAGCCTGAGGAATACGGGCAGATTTTTCTAAGTTTTCCTCCGATTCCAGCCTTCCGAGTGGTCCTGCCCCATCAGGGTGCAGTATAGTAAGTGGGGAAGGCTCACTCATATTCCCAAGAGAATGTGAGGGAAGCGACCAGACTGAGTCTCTAATCTCTTCTTACTGAGAAACAGAACCAAGGATCACACAAGAACCAGTTCTGACACAAGTTTCCTGTGTCCGTCCACATGTTCACTTACTCGCGTAAGGACTCGCGGGTCTATGCACAGCCCGGCTATCGCTGGGCTTTCCTTTTTGCCAAGGATTGACTATCTCTCTTCTCCACGCAGCTTCTTGAACTCAAATCAGCTGTTCTTGCCATTACTAAATCCCCTGGCTGAATTCCCCTCTGGGGAAGCAGACCGGACACCATCTGCAAGGACAAACTTCTAATGTTCCTTCCAGCTTTAACAGAAACCATTCCAG
The DNA here is from genome assembly GCA_028551405.1 of Uromys caudimaculatus. Classification (NCBI taxonomy): domain Eukaryota; kingdom Metazoa; phylum Chordata; class Mammalia; order Rodentia; family Muridae; genus Uromys; species Uromys caudimaculatus. The sequence goes on from CM052716.1 coordinate 44,864,279, forward strand.
CAGCCCCCGCTTCTATAAGCATGGCTCTTTGAGAACTATTTGTTACTACAGACTCAGTTCCTTCCACTTGAGTAATCTGGTAGATTTGTAGTGAGGCCTTCAGACTCTATGGAGCAGGAGCCATAGATAGTCACCATTATGCAACCATTTAATAAATAACCAACCATTCTGGTGCTTGAAAATTTATTTACCTGCACACAAGTGCAGTTCACAGTTTGTCCGAAAGATGGCAGGACAGCACTTTGTGCTTCATTGTCTCTGCAACTATTTCTAATTCTGCTAAATTATAAAGCATATTGAAGAGAAACTTTATCATGAGAGAACAGAAAATACAATTTTTGTTTCCTGCTATCCCATTATGTCTGTAAGCAAATAGCTCGCATATTCAAAATATTTTTAAAGCATGCAAAAAAGCCTGATTCATATAACTTAATCCTGCCACTATCCTATGCAAGGGCTATTTTCATTTTTTATAGCAATAAGTTCTGAAGTTAATCAAACACTAATTCAAAGCTATTCATCTAGCAAATAAGTGGATCCAGTTTCCGAAAACACAAAATTCTTTCCAACACATATCTGTTTAGCAAAGAGCAATTATCTACATGTCCCAGTTTTAAAATTTCACAGAGATTTATGAACCAGCAGATATTTGGAATTAAAATCACAGAATTTGGAACTAAAGTCGTCTGATACGTATGGTGACCTGCTAAGCCTCTACTTGGCTAGCAACTTTGCCAGTCTTCATTTTGAACATTTCTGAGGAATTTATTTTTGTTTTTATTTTTTTAGTTCCTGGAGAGCTCCTCGGTCCCAAAGTCCAACAGGACATCTGGTGATGAGAGCCCTGAGTGACACGTGCATTGGACACATGGTGGTGCCCTGTGGTTCTGTGAAAATTCTACTTCGTGGCACCAGCAACTACCTTTTTCTTAACAGTGTTGAGTGTTTCCGTAACTCAGCTTAATGCTGGTTCCAGGCTCCACCTTTGAACATCATTTTCCAGTCTCAGTTTGGTTCAAGCTCATTGGTTTTACGATTCCCTTCGGAGGCAGCGCTCGAAAGGGGCCGCAAAGCACAGAAGCTGGATAAGGTGTGCGGAAGAGGACCTTTCTCTCCTGGTGGCTACCACAGAAAAGCGAGCCTTTGCCAAATCTCAGAGATCTGTACTCGATATGACAGGCACGTGGCAGCCTCTTCTTTCATCACCCTGGAAGGCATCCTGACCGTTGAAGAGTAAAATACCCCTGGGCTTATGGAAGCAAAGTGGGGGCTCTGAAGAATTGACGTAAGAGGAAGATGTGTTTGCTTGCCCAGATGGCACGAACACGGGCGTCGGGAATGGCTCTGGATACAATTGCCTATTTGCCGCTGTAATTCTACCTCAGTCTGTCAGACTCCACAAACAAAATTGCTAATTAAATGTGCTGGTAACCCTGATGAAACTCATTAGGTCTTCAAAAACAGCAGCAAAAGAAAAAAGAAAAAGAAAAACAAAATGAAAATGAAAAGGAAAAGAAAAACAAGATATAAGATAGAAGGCTAATTTAGAAGAAGCACTATGGGGGGGAGACCAGAGAGGATCACAGGGGTAGATATGCTCAAGTAGTTATTTACATGTATGAAAATCTTATAATGAGACACATTATGCATAATTAATACTTACTGATAAAAAAGGACAAAAAAGTAAAGAAACTAGATAGAAAACAGATCGAAATAAAAAGCCATCTCCCTCATTTAAAATAACAAAAAAAATAATATTTGTGACTTATACAACACGTAAGATTAAAAATATCTGAGAATCGCAATCTGCAAATGAACAGCAGTTCTTGAATAGCGTCTCTGAGGAATCGGTTGCTATAAACTATTAAAGTAGCTTCACAGATGTACTCAGGTGGTGGCTGCTTCTCTAATTTCCATTCTGACGTATCTTATTTTCTTTAGTTTCTCTTCAGTGTCACCTTCTGGAAATGCTGCCTCTCAGAGATGTCTCCTCAGTTTCTCCCCTAAAATGGCATCATCACCCAACCAAAAAGCTGGTTATACCAGCTCTGACGCAACCTCTGATTCTGTCCCACAAGTGCCTTCCTGTATGCTGTACTGCTGCGGCCTCAGCTGATGAAGTCTGTGGCTAATCAACTTGCGTGAGATCCTCTTCAGCATAACTAGAGACTCTTGTCCCTTGCTGTTGATTTGGTTCCAGTTGACTCTCCCCAGGAAACTTTCTAAAACAGCAGTTCTCAACCTGTGGGTCGCAATTCCTTAGGAGGTCGAATGGCCCTTTCATGGGAGTGGGGTCCCTACAACCATTGGAAAACTCCATTATTTCATTATCATTCATAACAGAAGCGTTGGGAGTCACCAAAACATGAACTGTATTAAAGGATCCGGGCATTAGGAAGGTTGAGAACCACTGCCCTAAAATCTTGCTGTCATCCTTGCTTGTTCCTTGGAACAAGACAGTACAGCAGGTTGCAGATCCAACTTAGGTGAGGCCAGGAGAGACTAGAAAGGAAGCAATCCAAATGAAACGCTCTTTCCTTTTTCTTTCTTCTCCCCAGTCAATTCAGTTCTCAGCCAGGGAGCCCCCGCTGAAGGGAGGAGGGCTGTGAGACAGCCCCTCCAGATGAAGGAAAGTTCCACCAAGGGGGGGGGGGTGGCAATGGGTCCTCCAGGAGATTTTCAAGGGGGAAAATAAAATCCAAGAAGGCGAGCCGTGTGTCTGCCTCCTGCCTTTTGGACTAAAATCACTGGAGAGAAAGACAAGCCAGCCAGGGTGGAGGGGAAGTTACAGCCTCCCCAGCTGTAGCTGCTGAACCTCGCTTTGTGCAATGCCTAGAGGAAACCATCACTAAACAATTCTAAGCCTCCATTTCCGAATTAAAATTGTAACAGAGAGGAATCCTTGCATGAAGTTTCCTGAGAACTCAGGCAGGCTGGACAGAGGAAAGAGGTACTTAGAAAGACTACATTAATAGTTAAAAAAAAAAAAAATCAAATAGCTATGATACATTTGCAATTTTGTTGATAAGATGAATAAATGTGTTGTTCTACCGTAGTTAATAGAATGATGTTTTGTGTGTTGATAACTCAGCAAATAGATCTTTTGATAAATTACTTAATCAGTTAATTGCTCACCCATAAATCACTTTTTGGGTAAGCCAGTGTTCAGCAAATTGTTTTTTCAGCAAATTGATCTTTTGATAAATTGTTTTCCTGTGAATTGATCTGTTTCAGCCCACTGGTAAGAGAATACAGATTCAGTATTCCCACCATTTGGTCTCTAGGTCATCTTCGCAGACTTTGCCGTGGTTGGGAACACTTCAGGATACATCTATGTTGTTTTTAGATCAACACCTGCAGCTTCTGTTTTGGCAAAAGCATGAAATCTAATGAACCACACATGATGAAGCACAAATCCGAAAGAAGCCGCTCTCCACGGACAGCTCTGGTCTTTTCGAAATGCCTCTAGGTGGGGCGAGAATGGAAAGGGGAAAGAAAAAGATAGAGTTATGGGGAGAAAATGGGGTAATACAAAGAAGCCCAAGGCAACCTGAGCTGATGATAGAAAATCCACAGGGAGAGTGCAAGCCTTGCTCATGTAAGGCTCGCTGCCTTGAGCTCACTTGGAGATGAGTCTCTACTTTAAATCACTTTGTATTTTTCCACAGCACAAAAGGCTTGCTCGTGGTGTGATGGTTTGTATATGCTCGGCCCAGGGAGTGGCACTATTAGGAGGCGCGGCTTTGTTAGAGAAAGTGTGTCACCTTGGGGATGGGCTGAGAGACCCTCCTCCTAGCAGCCTGAAAACAGGCTGCTCCTGACTTTCTTTGGATGAACATACAGAACTCTCAGCTCCTCCAGCTCCATGGTTCCTGCCATGATGATGATGGACTGAACCACAGAACCTGTAAGCCAGCCCCAGTAAATGTCGCCTCGGTCGTGATGTCTCTCCCTTCACAGCAACGGAAACCATGACTAAGACACATGGCTAAACTTTGTTGGCATATGACACGCTTTTTAAAAATGCTTGTGCAAATTTAAGCTACGTGTCCTCAGAGGCATTGGTCATAGAATGCCCTTAAGCCCCGCCCCCCCATGCCGTACTCCGAAGTGTCTCCACTTGGTTCATTTGATTTTAACTTCCAAATCCTGCATTCCCAGCCCTGTGTTCAACTTCTTGTTTCTCAGGCTGCTCTGATCTCAACAACCACATGGAACTAGGTTTCAGCTACCTAAGCCCTCACTGATGCCTCTACGTTCTGGAAACCACAAACACTAATACAAGCTATATGCCTCATCTGCCTTTCGATTCCACGCACCTCATATTTGATTTATTTTATCTGTATGTCATGCCAAAGACCCTGAGCCTCTAATCTTGAGGTGTTCCCCTTAGATGTTCTTATATTTCAGCATCTTGTCTGTGATAAGGACACACCCACATCCACTCTGACAAAGGTTTATGGAGCTGGATAAAATTTTTTTCCGTAATTTAAACACATTGCTTTCATGTAAGGAAATAATTTGCTTGCTCATATGCTTAAAATAGACACCACACCAAACCATTTAGCAGAAAGAATGCTTTCAAAAGGATTTTAGTAATGATGGAGAAATGTGGTATTCAGAAATGGAACTGAATTGGTTTTATTAAAAAACAACTTTGGAACTTAATATTCTTACCAGTTGGTTGGACACAGAACACAGGTCCAGAGTGGTAGGTGTTTGTAGAAAAACATAAATTTAGTATTATGTTATACAATAAATGTGGGTTCCAAATGAAATATTAAATACGAATACTTTATCCCATTCCAGTAGGGAGAAACTTGACAAAATTCAAGGCAAGAATTCAAGAGTATGTCTTTGTGGCATGGGAGGTCATGAGCTAAGATTGGGTTTGGTTTAGATTTTGTTTTATTTTGTTGAAAAACTGAATGTGGTATTGGGATGAATGAAAAAGAATATATAGCAATGAATAAAAACTGGAAAATAAAAATATTTTTGTGAAATCCCCTTGTATAGACTTGTCTATTTTGATTATTTTGCTTTGTTTGTTGAGATAAGAACTCACTGTGTACCCCAAGTTGACAGAGCTTCAATAGTACTGAGACTGCAGGCACCTGCCACCATACCCAGTGAGGGCTATCTTGAAGTACTATATATATACCCAGGGTTCCTTAAGTAAACTTAAGGCATCAGCTAGCACTCTACAGTTAGTGTATACCTCAAGGATATAGCTATTACCCTAAGATGCTTCCTTTTGCTTTATTGAGATTTTTGACCTTTAAGTTATAGTATTTTCTTTGGAAACCTCAACCAAAGGTATGGAGAAATAAGTTTAACAGTCAAAGAAGGAGACAAACTATTTTGCAAACATTGTCTTATCTATATGACTATAATGAATGCATTTGACGCATATATATCAAAATGTTGCAGTATGCATTTAGAGACCTGGTTATAAATAACAGAAGAAAGAGACAAAAGGCTGAAAACTGGAACTTTGGAGATGGACTAGGATCGAGACCACAGACTGTTATTTTTGACTGCAATACTATAATACTAATGTAAAAAACTAATTGACTTTTTAATTATCCATTTATTGCTACAAAACAATAAATGTTTTATGAAAGAGTGAGACAGTTACGCTGCCTGCAGCCTCTTGGCTGGTGATCTTGACTATAGGCCAGAGGTGGTTTGACACTCTTGTTGAATACAAGTCTTTTTTCTGGGGCTATTTTCCTAAGACAAGTTGTCTGAAGGAAGTCTATGGTCGTTCACCCAATGAGTTCATCGTGTAAGCATATTTTGGGAGGTATGGGGATTATCTATAGAATTAAACAGGCTTAGTCTCTAAGAGTTTGTGGGAGGACACAGAAGAGCAAACTGTCGCTTTCCATTACAAGCCCATTTTAACCGTGCACACATACTACTAGGAGCACTTGAAAAAGTAAAGCCTTTTTGTCCACTATAACCCATCAAGAATTCCTTCCGAGATGTAAATAACGACTCCCCACAGGACCAGGACCATTTTTATCTTTATTTCTCCCACATAACAGCGTGTGTTGCTTTGGACATACCAGACCATTTGTAGTCACGGAATGAATAATCCTGTGGCTCCGTGTCACAGTCTCTACATGCCCATCCTATTACCCTCCCATCTGAACTGCTCTAACTGTTGCTCTCACATTGATCCAACCAATGGGATGCCTTCAGAAGTAGGGGAGCTACCAGCTTCCTGTTCTTCCTACTTCTGTCTCAGTGCATTCAGGCTGCTATAACAAAGCACCACAGATGAAGAGGCTTAGACATAACAGAATTTTCCCCTCAGAGTTATGGAGGCTGAAAGTTCAAGGCAAGAGAACATGGCCAAGTCCTGATGGAGGGCCTCTCCTGGGCTGCAGACTACAGGGCTGGAGGAACATGGGGAAAAATAGCATCCACACTTCTCTCTCCTCTCCTCTCCTCTCTTTCTACCCTCCTCCCCCTCTCATCTCACTATAGTCTATAGTCTTATAGACTAGGCTTGCCTCAAACTCACAAAGATCCTCCTGCCTCTGCCTCCAAATGCTAGATTTAAATGCATGCACCACTATGCCCAGCTCAAACAGTCTCTTCTTCTGAAGACATTGATCCCTTTCTTAAAGACTCCATTTTCACTACCCAAGCACCTTCCAAAGGCCTGACCTCTTGTATCACGACACTGACATCAGGATTTCAATATGAATGCTGAAGGAAGCAAGCCCATCTGCCCACAGCCTCCATCTGTACTTCGACACCTTCTCTGAATCCACACATCGGGAAGTAGTCTGTCTTTACATGGCTTCCAGTTGTCTTTTGATGCTTCTTAATCCCTGTTCTACTTCCCACTCATATGGTAACAGATGTAACATGTACCTAATGTTCTTAGTCAACCTAATTCAATAAATCTTTATAGAACAGGGCACTGTGCAAAGTAACATTAGTTTATGAAAAGTCTTACCTTTACTTGCTAAATCCAGGAAGGATAATAAGAAGAAATGTAAAAGACTTACATATTGAATACACAGAACAATTTTATTCATTATGGAAAATAAAAACTACTAAAATAAAATGACAAATTCAGAGTAAGCAGACAACTTTCAAGTTTACTCTGTTCCTGATTTGCATTGATATAAGCCCTCAATGGAGTGACTGCTTGAGTTTACAGTTGCTCTGCCCTTTGTCAAAGCTGGGTTATAGCAATTACTTAATAAACATATTTTTGGATCTGAAATTTATTCCAGCACCCATGTGGTATATATATAAAGCATTTGAAGCTTGATTTGGGTGATAAAATACATGCTAAAGGCCTGGATCGGTTAGCTTTAACAATTGCATAGGCTTCCCATTTCAAAAAGCAGACAACAGTAAGACTTGGAGAGTTTATAGAAGCAGAAGCATCAGGGACAAAAGGAAAAAGAAGCTAAATTTGCTCTAAGCTACTCAGCTCTGTGGTGAATGTTAATGGCATGCTATTGAGAGAGGAATGGACTCTGTAGACCAGAATTTTTTAAGTTACACACCAGGCTGCATGACTTATCAGTTAGGAACCTGTACTCCTCTCCTGCCATTCCAATTTGATATTTCACTAATTATTATTTAGCACTCAAAATAACAGTTTTATGGAGGGAGCAGCAGTGTCAACTGGCCTGAGCTCCCGGAGCTCCCAGAGACTGGACCACCAACCAAAGAATACGCATGGAGGGACCCATGGTGCTGGCCACATATGTGGCAGAGGAGGGCCTTGTTGGCCATCAGGGGGAGGAGAGGCCCTTGGGTCTGAGGGTATTAGATGCCCCAGTGTAAGGGAATGCCAGGGAGGGAAGACGGAGTGGGTAGGTGAGTGGGGGAGCACCCTCATAGAGGCAGGGGAGGGGGGATGGGATAGGGGGTTTTCAAAGGGGAGACCTGGAAAGGGGAAAACATTCGAAATGTAAATAAAGTATCAAAAACTAAAAAAATTTTAAAAACCCCAGGGTTCCATTCTGACACTTGTGTTTATGTACAGCTATTTTGATTGTGTTCAGCCTCCTATCCCCATCTCGCTCCCCTTTTCCCTCCCACTGCTCCTTTTCCTTTCCAAGAGAGAGCATGGGTTTTGATTCCAGGGTTGTTGCCTGGGTTCACATGCGGCCCCTGCGCTTCCTAAGATGAGATCCCCTTAGTACCTCTTGCTTCAGTTGTTCTGTCAACAGATAAAGATCATAGGACCATAGTGAATATTAGACTACTCAGTATGAAGAGAGAACTCACGCATTCGTACACGCTATGCTGTTGTTTTATTTGGAAAACATGTGAAGCCATTATGAAACCGTTCCTCCCAATCAGGCTTGCTCTGACCCAGTGACTGACTTCCCTTGATGTAGTTAGAGAAACCACTTGTAATTCTTCCAGTCAACTGTCTTGGACTTAATTTACATTTTCCAAGATGGTTTAACAATAGGAAGCATAGCATAACTGAATGCTAAGAAGTCTTCAAATAGTAAGCTATAAAGAACTCATAGATCAAAGAGCTCATATTGACCAGGAAGGGGATAGTAGAGTTCTGGTGAGGTAAGCCTTTGATAGAGGACATGAGGAAGTCAGCAGGCCTTAGAGGACTGGGGAAACCAGGACGTCCGCCCTCCTAGGAAACCGTTTTTAGTTACCAGGATATGCTTGCTCTTTGTTTATCCCTGGGTACACTTTCTAAAAGCACTCAATCTTCCCAAGGCCAGCACTAATAGACACTGATGTTGCCTATTATGGAATGAAACAAAAAAGACAGAAAGCCAAAGAAAGGTTATATAACCATGTTGCAAATTTAAATGCTTTGTGTTTCATTTTACCAGAATCTCATCAAAGACTGTGAGGTCACAAGTGTGGGCGTATGCCTCTGTGTGTGTGTGTGTGTGTGTGCGCGCGCGCGTGCGCGTGCGTGTGTATCTGAGCACTGTGCACATGTATAAGTGTGCATATCTTGGGGGTGAGGTGTTGTGTGTTTCAATGTCTGTGTCTGTTTGTGTTCACATGCCAGCCTTTCTCTTCTTGCTTCTGGGTCATCTTTTTCTAGTTTACTTAGAGGGGAAGAGCACTTGTCATATACCTGCCTTAAATCCATTTCACACCAGGGCTGCTTCTCTCTGCTTCTGGGCGTTTCTCCAGGGAAAATCCTTTGCTTTTCTGAGCTGATGCAGGACCCTTGCCCTACTGCCCCTTTGAAAAGACATTGCCAGGTCAGCACAATGGCGAGTGTGGAATGGGTGCTCCCAAAGCCCTGACTGTTTTTACCTCCCCCATTATCACGCCCACTCGTTTGTTCTGGCAAATGAAATTCATACAAGTGGAGGCCTCTGAAGAACAACAGAAAAGCACAGTTTGATTATTAAGCACCGTTATCATCTGACAACTCCTCCACTGGTAATTTTCTCACATCTTCATGTCAGAGTTTTCACGTGTGCCCAGTCCCTGTACCCTTCCTGGCTCAGCATAAAATGTGTGCTCATCCTTGTCCAAGTCAGCTTTACATTGCATCCCCCTCTTTGAAGGGAGCCTTGCCCTTAAGATGGCTCTTTCAGCCCTCTACAGCTCTTGAAGGCATTTCCCTAAACAAAGACCCCCCTTTTTTTCTCTCCTAAAACTGTTCTAGTGCCAGGTGCTAAATGGTCCACATATGCGATGAGATGGAGAGGTATCCTCTGAGGACAAGGGTAATTGAATGTGAACGGATCAGCCAGGTAGTTATTCTCCACTGGGGAACAGGCAGAACTACAGACGGAAGCAGGTAGAAGAGCATCTTTGTTTACTCAGGATAATGTGAGATGCCTCATTCGGAGGTGGGGATTAACATTTAAGCAGTTTGCTGAGACAATGGCCTCCCGGCAAAACCATAGAGAAAGGAAGCAAGACGAAGGGGGTGGAAGCCATCAAGGGATATGGAATGGAAAATCCAGCCCATGCTTGAGCCGACAGGGAAGTCTGAAGTGAGAATAGCCTCACAGAGCTGACTTTACTGGGAACAACAGGCCAAGCCATTGTCCTCCTGTGCGAAACACTGCCAGCAGCTCCTCCTGATGGCACAGGACAATTCTTGGGAGTGTGAGCTTCGAGTGGTTGTCAACTAACCAGCAGATGCTCTGGATGGGGTGTGTACCAGCCAGGTGACAGAGAGGAAGCAGGATGACGGTGTCCAACAGTCGTGGGAGCAGAGGGTTCCAGCGTTTAGGTCCTAGTGCTGGACACATTCAGTAAACATCAACTACACGTCAAACTGCATTCCACCAAAGTCGCTTCCCCTTATGTATTTCCTGTATAATTCAGTTCAGGATTATTAGTCCTTCATATCCATATCATATTGTGTTTTAACTTTCTCTTACTATAAACAGTTGCTCTTCTCAAATGAGAATGCTGAGTGCCGATTGTTTGCCCAGAAGGAAGCATGAGATTATTCCTACCAATAGCTGGCAGATAACATAAGTTCATATCAGGCTCTAGGCATCTCTGGGTTCTGACTGCTGGATTGCTTGTGATCAGATTGATCCAGACTCTGAAAGCAGGGCATGAACACATATTTGCAAACATTTTATTGCTCTTTCAAAAGAAATCAGAGTTCTGTCCAGTTAATGGCAGCTTTTCTTCTAATAGAATGTTTGACAGTGTCCTATTCATCGGGTAATTACAGGTAAAGCAATCCTAATACACAGTGGTTTTGTGCAACAACAACAAGAATAAAAAAGATGTGCATAATTGTAGTGCAGAGAATTAGAGCCAAGCTCTGTCAGATGCAACACCACAACTGAATTAACTCTGAGAAAAAGTCAAGGTGACTCCAAGGACCTGAAAACTCCACAGAAGGACAGGACTAGAAATGACAGATGGCTAGACTGTCAAGTCTCCATTTCTTAGACTTGGTGTGGCTCCATCATCCTGGATTCTACATCCTACCCAAACTACCATGCTCTCCCAGGCTTCTTCATTTCCTCTCCTCACGTGTAGCTGTGAGACCTAACTCCATGTTAGGGTACTACAACTTGAAATGCCCTACTGAGACTTTTCAGTTCAAATTCTTGAGAAAGAGAATCTGATTGGGTAAAGTGACTCCTTCCAGGCCACTGGATGCTGGACAGAATGAAGAAATCCTGTTGTCTACTGTCTGCCCAGTGGATCTGAAGCAAGAGAGTTTAAATTAATACATTAAGTCAGATACCATGGATAGAATGCATTGGTACATATGGTACACAGAGTTTACAACTGTATGTGTTAACCACCAGTGTCTGAATGCCTCTGCTGGGTGCAAAGAAAAGTTTATTCTGCTATATCCTGAGGTCCAGAGACTAAAAGTCCTTGAACAAATGGATCTGATATTTAATTCACCTGAGATCTAGTCTCAGAGCACCATGTCCAAATTATATGGGTGGGGTGAACAGGCTACCAGAAGAACAGCTGGAAGAAGTTGAAGGGTTGGTCTATATCTCTTCAATGATACAATTGACATTAAAAACTTAAGGGAAAAGTCCACAATTTTCTCCAAATGTCATTTTTTATCTAAGGACGGCTGATGTTGAAACTAAGATGTTGGATTCTAATCAGCTCAGGTCTTCTCGGTATCAACCACATTTCTGAAGCTCCAAGATGGTGTCTTATCATATGACTTTGAGGAGGAGTGTTCTAGTCCATGTTACATAGAGTAAGCGCATCTAGAAAAACAATTAGAAGGGTCTGAGTCCTCCAAAAGAGCTCTGGCAAAGAAGCCAATAGCAATGCTTGAAATTTCATTATTTATATATATATAAAAACCCACTCCCTCATGGCTTTCTCTATTGTATTTCCCATTGTAAGAAATAGCACATCTTGGGAAATGGTTTGTTCTAGGGCTGCAGTAAGGAAGGTTCAAGATGATGCTAGTGTTATATCTCAAAAAGTAAAACAGTATTAAAAAATAAAACAAAACCAATGGAGTTATGCCAATGGGACATGGGGAATAACTTATAGTGAATTCTATTGGCCAAATCTGGAATACGTTGGATGTTATAAAAGAATGACAACTGTTGATTATAACATCCAATAGTTGACAGCTATCCTTCAGAGAGAAGAAATGATCTTCTTAAAGATTATAGTTAATAAAGGTACATTAAACGATAGAAGAAAGAAACTACCATGTGGTAACTCAATTCCCAATATAATAGTTATTGAGACAAGGACCCTCAGTGGATTCCAAAAGCACTGAGGGCAAACACATCAGATACAAAACCTCCAGTTCTTACTGTGATGGCAACCTCAGTGTTCCACGGGATGGCGTGTGAGCTCTCCCAGCAGCCTGGCCTTTCAGTGAGCCTGTATGACGTTAACTTGATTAGGTTCATTGCAATAGGAAAGCCTGTCCATTTCCTGGACTGGCATCCCAGACTTTATAAAACAGAGAAAGCAAGCTAAACTCAAGAATTCAATGCTCTCTGCTTCCTGACCACAGATGCAATGTGACCATCTGCTCCAAGACCTTTCGTCAATGTCCTCTCTGCTGTGATGGACTTTCCTGGAACTGTGAGTGAAAGTAACCCTTTTCTCTCTTAAGTTGCTTTTGTCAGAGAATTTAATCACTGTAAGAGGAAAAGTAATTAAAACCCTTCCTAATCAAAAGTAGAAACACCTGGTATTCAGCACCATAAATGATCAAATTATCATTATTGATAACAAGACAAGCTCATTTTTGTGTTGGGATGGATAATCTTGTCAGCTTGCTTGGAATTAGAATCACTATGGCAACATGATTGCACCCATGAGGATGTTTCCTGAACATTTTAACAGAAGAGGGAAGAACCACCCTGAATGTAGGCAGTAGCATCTCATGGGCTTCAGGCCCAGACTGAATAAAAGCATCCTGATCAATAGGGTTCATCTCTTTCTATTTACTGATTATGGATAATAGGTGATCAGGGCCTCACACACCTGCCTCCAAGCCTTCCTTGCCGTGATGAACTACACACTCAAACCATAGCCAAAACAATACCTCTCTCCTTCCCCTTTGGTTTTTTGAGACAGGGTTGTAAACCAGGCTGGCCTCAAACTCGGAGATTCGCCTGCCTCTGGGCCCTGAGTGCTAGGATTAAAGGTGTGTAGCACCCTACACCACCTACCAACCCTTCATTTCTTAAGTTGCTCTTGTCAGTAATGATATAACAGTGAGAGAAATAATGAACACACGTATGTGTCTTGGCATAGTACATAATAATATATGAAATGTTTAATATTTATCTGAAGTTGATCAGGCCTATAGATTTGACTTACATTATCTATTAAGGAACAAGTTAAATTATACTACATGCTCAATTCAACTTTCTTTATTTCTTCAGTGAGCTATGAAAAAACATTCTGGAAGTTTAAAAAACAAACAAGAACTTTAGTTAAAATTTTATGCACAATTTATACTTTGGTATTTGTGGGTAAACTGTTCATTAGAAGCACTGTATTGATTTGTACTGTTATATGGAACATTTCTCTAAAATTCTCTAACAATTAAATTTTATTATAAATAATTAAATAAATAAATAAATAAATAAATAAATAAATAAATAAATAAATAAATAAAACAAGAAATTAACAAGATGATGGTTGTGGGTTTTAAACTAGAGATAAAACAGACAACTGAACTGTCTGGTCCTCGCCTAAGTCCTGGAAGTTTTATTTCCTGATACAAGATTTCCCTGTTTATCCCTGGCTGTCCTGAAACTTAATCTCTAGACCAGGCTGGCCTTGAATTCAGATATCTACCTGGCTCTGCCTCCTGAGTGGTAGGTCAAAAGGCGTGCACCACCACTGCCCACTAAGTACTGGGTTTTTAAAGGTATAAAAGATATTAGGAAATATTAGTAATATTTAAATATAGACTGGAGATTAGATAACATTCCGAAGTTGTCTACTTTCTGAGGACTGTGCTCATGAGAGTTAATACCTATTACATCTGTTATACTGGAGTGTTCAGGGATATATAATACAGTTGAGGAAAAAATCAATAGAATGGAATGTAGGGGAAATGGAAGGTAAGGGAGAAAGGAGGGAAGGAAGGAGGAAGGGACACAGAGAGGGAAGGAGAGACAGAGAGAGGAAAGGAAAGACAGAGAGAGGCGGAAGAGACAGAGAGAGGCAAAAATGCTCGCAACTGCTGGCCAGATACAGCACACACAGAATCCTCATTTACTACCCTTTCCACTTTTCCATAGTTTTAAGTCTTAAAATAACATAGTAATACAAGAGAAGGAAGCATTTTAAGGATAACTTAGAATGAAAAATCTCATAAAAACAGTCTTAAATGTAGAGATAAGCCAAAAAGGAAAGTGCTATCATATGTATACTGAGATGCTTCTGGACTTTAAAAAATTAATTTTTTTGTCTTAAAATATGTCTGTAAACTATTTGACGTTTTCTCCCTTGAATGAGGTCCAGTTTTATGATTTGTTTTTAAACAATAGGAAAATAATGGTGTGTGATTTCTGAAGCTCCTCCATCTCTAGTCAGTCCCCCAGTGGCCGTCCTGTGATCCTGTTGACCTCTTCAGTGCACCTTTAAAAGAAAAGAAAAAAGAAAACAAAACTCTAAGAGGCTGTAGTGATGAGTCAGAGCTTAAGAGTGCTTACTGCTCCGGCAGAGGCCGGGTTGGGTTCCCAGTTCCCACATGCAGACTCACAGCCTCCTGCAACTGCAGTCCCAGGGATCTGCTGTCTTCTGGCCTCACTAGTACCAAGCACACACAGGGTGCTCATACATACACCCCAGACACACACACACACACACACACACACACGTTTTCAAAAGAAATTCTAAGCTACAAACCCCAACCCTAAGCAGAGCTATTTATGAAGTCTTAATCGTAGAAAATGTTGACTTAATACATGTGTTGCTGTTTTTAAGCTGCTATCATTTGGGATAATTTGTCACATATAAAAAGTGTCTGTCATTGAACCAAAAAAAAAAAAAAAAAAAGACTTTACTGATTTATCCTAAGGCACTATCAGACAGGGATAGGAGTCAATCTAAATTCCCAATAATACAGGATCAGAGGTGTAAACTACAGCATGTATAGGCAATGAGATGTCATGTGGCTACTGAAAAATAAAAAAAAGGTAACTGTCCTGGGGATAACTCTTTCTATTTAAAAGTGAGGTGCTAGAAAGCATGTACGCATCTCCTCGTTGGCAGAATTTACTAACTGGCCCGACTCTCCCTGTGGAGTTCAAACCCAGTGCTCCACAAGTGTCACTGGTTCACGCCTACCTTTCACAACGCTGGTCCTTTTCCTAAAGCTCATGTGTTTTCCCAGAGGAGAATGTTTAAAGCCCCTAATGTGTAGGAGTGAGTCGTGCTATACTGAGAATTAAAAGACAGAGCAGCTGGACTCCTAGTCATCTAGGTTACAGGTATTAACTCTCACCCTCGCCTGTCCCTTATCAACCACAGACATGGAACCCCACTCAACACCTCAACGAAGTCATCCTCTACTCCTCCCTCAGGGTGAGTACACATGACTGTCCCACTAGACCCTCCATTTCTGTAAGGATCAGTTTACAAGTTCCAATCCCAGCAACCCCATGAGTGGACCAAGCTGCTAAATGATGACTGGGGGAAAGAGGCCCTGAGACAACAGGAAGAGGCCCCACCACCCCTTAAAGAACATAGCCACAAGGACAGCCTCTGAGAACAACAGAAGGACCATGCCTTAGTTAGGGTCTCATTGCTGCGAACAGACACCATGACAAGGCAGTCTTAAAAGGACAACATTTCACTGGGGCCGGCTTACAGGTTCAGAGGTTCAGTCCATTATCATCATGGTGGGAAGCATGGCAATGTGCAGGCAGGCATGGTGCTGGAAGAGCTGAGAGTTCTACATTTTGATCCAAAGGCAGCAGAAGGAGACTGTCTCCCTCAAGCTGTCAAGAGGAGACTGTTCTGCCATGGGCGGAGCTTGAGCATAGGAGACTTGAAAGCCCACCTACACAGTGACCAACTTCCTCCACAAGGCCACACCTCCTAACAGTACCACTTCCCATGGGCCAAGCATTCAAACACATGAGCCTATGGGGGCCAAGCCTATTCAAACCCCCACATACCGCTTGGTCAACACAGGATTGTGAGGAAAAATGAACTCCTGCTGCTCTCATCTAGAAGCATTGAGATGTTTTCTTTCAAAGAAACCAGTGTAGTCCAGAAGAGGCAATTAGCTGGGAAGAGCTGGGAAGGTGAACTAGGGCCATACTGTATCAGTTTGTGGCTCTAAACCTTTTTTTTTCAAATTTTTTTTTTTTATTATCCACCAAGATGCTTTAAATTCCCAATTTCTAAGCATTTCCTATAATCTGAGAATTGGATTGCTAAACATGAGTTTAACTAAATCTTACAAAATCCATTTTACCATGCATGATAATGCGATTTATGATTGCAATTATTAACAGACAACCTTGGTAATGTGGCACAGGGCATGGCTCTACCCACTTTTTATCCCAAATTAGATCTTTACTTATTCAGACAACTGTCCTTGACTTTCATAGGAGACTTCTAGTCTTCCCCAAACAGAACGAATATAGACTTGTGTTCATTTATTCTTTCTTTCTTTCTTTTTTTATTTTAAGAGTCAGGGTCTCACTGTATTCCTGAAGTGAGTCCTGAACTCATGGACTCAAATAGTTGTCTTGCCTCGATCTCCCAAGTAGTTGGCACTACAGACATGCACTGCTATAGCCAAGCATCAATGAAGTCTTTGCTGTTGTGAATGGTATCTTGAGCTATGATTTTTAGAATCAAAAAACTTGAACTTTCCCCCAATGCTGACATGGTTTTCTTGTTAATTTTGCAGTATTTTGAGGTGAGAGATCTCCTGTGAGATGGCAGTGGTTCTGTCTGCTCCCTTCTATATTAGTGGTATTCATCAACTTCCCACTTTCCTCCATCTGGACATGCAGAAGGACAGTTCTTCCCACCACACCAGCGTCTCATCGATGCTGCAATGAATCACTGCCAACTTGGTGGCTTCAAACCATTCACATGTGCTACTTCAGTTCCATAGGTCAGAAGTCTGTATCCTTGAGAAAAAAATCAATGGGGTAACTCTCTTATCAAAGGATCTAAGGAAGAACCTCACTCTATTTGGCTCTGTTACAATAAAATAATGCAGAGCTAATAATTTATCAACAGTAGAATTTTGTCCTCTGACTTGTGGAGGCTGAGATCCAAAATTGAGGTAGCAGCAAGGTTAACATCTGAGAAAACCTCATGCTAAGTCTCAAGGGTAGCTCACTGCTTCTGTGTCCTTTGAGAAGACTAAGCTGTTTGCCCACATCGAAGAAATGGGAGGTCGGTCAGCTTTTTGAAGCTCCTCCCCTATGTGTGTAAATCCAGTTATGAAGAAAGTGCTCTCTCCTGGCCTCATCATCGTCTGAAGACAGCTCCACTTAACCCTGTCACTTTGGGATTTTAGTTCCAGCCTACGAATTTTGGAGGGGCACATTAATTCAAACTGTAGCTGGAAAAACCTTTGTTCGCTTGGTTTGGTTGGTTCTGGATCTAAAGGGAATCTATGTGCCTTGATGCGTGTTTTCATCCTCCAGTTTCAAAGCTAGCAACATAGCCTCTCCCTAACCTACTCTACACCATCTCTCTTTGTCTGACTGCCTCCTTCTCCTTGTAAGACCCTCTGTGAGTTCAGCTGAATCATTCAAGATAATATTTCTATTCGACTGGCTAGCAACCGTAATATCTATCTGTAACTTTAATCCCTTTGTCAGTATAGTGCACGGGTTCCAGTGATTAGGACATGGGCAGCTTTCCAGAGAAAAGTCATGAATAGTCATGTGATTTCCTTTGCCCAATGAAACGTAAATGAAAGTGACATTTGTTGCTTTTTAGCAGAAATTAACGTAATTTACCCTGATCACTCCTGCTGCTACAGTGATCACAGCATTTGTTGATGAAGTCTTACTTTACTGAGCAAATATGGTGAACAGAGACTCACTACCAACATGCAATAGACAATATTTTGGGGGAGGGGATGGGGTTTATTTGATGACCACATATAAATAGGTGTGTTAGTCACATTTACAACCCTGTGACCAAATAACTGAGAAAAAATAGCTTCCGGGAAGAAAGATTATTTATTTATTTATTTATTTATTTATTTATTTATTTATTTATTAACCTGCTTGGCCCATTGCTTTGAGACCTGTGGCAAAGCAAAATCACCATGGCCAATGGGCGTGGAGGTGAGGGGGTATTGTTGGGAAGCTGCTTACCTCAAGGTAGCCAGAGGGAGATGAAGAAGACAGGAGCCAGGGTCTTTACACATAGGCCCAAATGGCCTATTTTCCAGGTCGGCTGCCCTCCTATGTCATCAATAATGTCATCTAATTATAATTCTAGTGATGGAGCTCTGCATTGATTGATCACAGTCACTGCTCAAAAGTTGTGAAGCTTACTACAGCTTGCACCCACGTATCAAACCCACAACTCTCGTGGGTGTGTGCCACATGCACTTGTGCCTCCCAGTACTAACACTGGAGTGGAACCTCCCCGCGCTTTTATTTGCATCTCCTTAAAGAACTGATGCTGTCCAGTATCTTTCCCTGTGCTTCATGGGCTTTAGTTCTTAACAGCCACAACTTTGAGACTAATTATTTATTATTAAATGCCTAGATCATAAACTTTGCTTCATTCCCTGACAAACTCTTAACTTAGTTAACCATGTAAAGTTTCTATGTCTACCACTTGAGTTAGTTACTTGGTTAGTTACCTCTTCTTCAGTGCCCCGCCCGATTCTTCCTTCGCACGTCCCCAGCGTCTCCCTGAGTTCATCTACCTTCTGGTTTATATCTGTCTCCTTGGGCCATCCTCTCAGATCTCTCCCTGTGTCTCATTTTATCCTCTCTATTTCCCAGAATCCCCTCTCTTCCTGCCAGTGTTCCACCTCCTATTTCTTGCTGCAGCTCATTGGCCACTAGCTATTTTATTGACAGGTGACACTTGTAAGAGCTTCTCTCTACAGTATTGCTTCTTTAGAAAAGTGTTCATGCAGTTCTTTGCCCATCTTTTGCCTGTTATTCATGGTTTGACTGGGTTTTAAGAGCTCTTTACACATCTGGATACTCAGACTACCTTTTCTCCATACTGAGGATTGAACCTGTGACTTCACACATGCTGAGCAATGCTCTGCCACTGAGCTATAGTCTAAACCATGAATTTATAGACTCTTATAAGATAAGTGATTTGTGAATATTTTATCTTATTTCATAGATTAGATTGCTACCATTTTGGTAAAGATTTTTTTATATACTTAAAAGCATTTTCCAGAACTTCTGCCAGCGGCGGGGACCTCAGCTTGGGCCACAGGGCTCCATAGCAAATTAGCACCGGGACAAAGATCCCTCTCAGGAGCTTGGAAAAGCCGGGAGTGGCCCAAGACGAGCTCCACAGCTCACCAGGAACTGCTCCGAACCTGGGAGACACAGGAACCAAGGTAGGCGGGCATAGAAAACCCCTGGATCCCAACGGCGGGCGGCTGAGGCAGGAGACTTCTCTGCCTGGGCCTCCAGGTTTCCATAGTCAAGCAGCGCCGGGAGAAAATTTCTCTCCCAGGAGTGAGGAAAAGACCCGAGTGGGGGCAAAACGAGCCCCAGCGCTCACCGGGACAGGAACTTGCGCCGGTGGCGGGGACCTCAGCTTGGGCCACAGGGCTCCATAGCAAATTAGCACTGGGACAAAGATACCCTCCCAGCAGCTAGGAAAAGCCGGGAGTGGGCCCAAGACAAGCTCCACAGCTCACCAGGAACCGCCCGAAGTCACGAGACACAGGGAATGAGGTAGGCGGACATAGAAACCCCCTGGAGGCAGAGAACTCTGCCTGGACCACCAGGAATCGATAGCCAATGAGTGCCAGAAAAAGCTACCCTCCCAGGAGCTTGGGAAAGCAGTGAGTGGGGTTAAGGGGAGCAACACCTCTCACCCGGACCCTCCCGGATCCACCGGGACCCAGCACCTGAGAAGCCAGGGAACACAAAATCTCTGAACCTTCAGTTTCCCATCTGTGGGTGGAGACCTCTGCCTGGGCCACCAGGGGCCTGTGCCTGGGGACCCCAGCCTGGGCCACAAGGCTCCAGGAGAGACTGGGTATCCCAGGAGTGCTGACACATCTTTGAGCACAGGCAAAACAACTACTTCTGCGCAAACCCATTGGACCAAGAGGGACCCTTGCAGAGCCATCAGGGCATAGGAACCAAGGGACAGCTGGGGACAAGATCCTTCTGGTTTCTGTCTGCACCCCAAAGCTGACCCTGTACCACAGCACTCCAAACCCAAACACCTCTCAGAGAGAGCTGGTCTTCA
>CM052716.1:44885130-44933586 GCA_028551405.1 Uromys caudimaculatus
GAACATGGTATGTACTCACTGATAAGCGGATATTAGCCCAAAAGTTCAGAATGCCCAAGTTTCACTTAACAGTAACTGCTGGACTGAGAGTGAGGTCCCAGATGGAGGGGTTGGAGAAAGGTCTGAAGGAGCTGAGGGTATTTGTAGCCCCATGGAGGGAGCAAGAGCATCAATGGGCCTGAACCCCCCCCCCCCGTCATCCCGGAGTTCGGACCACCAACCAAAGAATACACATCTATTGACCCATGGTACGGACTACATATGTGTTCGGACCACCAACCAAAGAATACACATCTATTGACCGATGGTACGGACTACATATGTGGCAGAGGATGACCTCCATGGCCATCAGGGAGAAAGGAGAGGCCCTTGGGTCTGAGGGTGCTAGAGGCCCCAGTAAAGGGGAATGTGAAGGTGGGAATATGGGGATTGGTGGGCGGGTGGGTGGGAGGTGGAATTCCCTCACAGAGGAGGGGAGGGGGAGGGTATAGGGGGTTTCCAAAGAGGAGACCCAGAAAAGGGGAAACATTGAAAATGTAAATAAAGTATCAAAAATAAATAAATAAATAAATAAATTTTTAAAAAAAGCATTTTCCATAATTTTAATAAAGTTGAGTATGTATTTTTCTTTCTTTAAATCCCCCTTATCAAGCTGAGACCTTCATGAATGTTTATGAATGTCAGGTGAATCAATGCTGCACCACTGAGCTAAACCATGAGCCCAGGTTTAAAGTTCTATTTTGAGCTGTTTTGTTTCTGAGATGAGGTCTTGTATACCCCCAGACTTACCTTGAGCACCCACTCCTTTCACCATGCTGAGTGGGTGGGGCCACAAGTGTGAATGGAATCTCTCATTTGCTTCTGAACTTTCTTGTTTTCAAGTAAAGGTTTTGGAAGCTACAGCTTTATTCTTGATTGTGCCCTTCAGATGTTGATGCATTTACTTAGGTCTACGATATTTTTATTCTTTTTTTTTTTTTTTTTTTTTTTGGTTGTTTCAAATTTGTTTCAAATGCTACAAAGTTGAAGAAAGGGATGTCAAGAAACTTCTTCAACTTGAACCAAAGCATAGGTAGATCTGCAGGTGCTGGCAGTCCCTTGCAGAAGTGAGGGAGATTTGTAAATTCATTTTGATCACCAATATATATATATATATATGGCAAAAATGCGACAAAGTTTCTTAAAACATGTTAAAATAACATGGAAATTCTTTGCACACTCTTTAATATATATTTATAATAAGCATACAAATAAAGGCAAAGAAGTTACTTTTTTGTTTTAATACAATCTGTATAGCATTTGGAATGTTCTGGATTTTCTATTGTGACCAATGTTATGAGAAAATACCAGAAATGCAAACTTTTGAGATATTTCTCTTTTCATTTACTGAGAATCTTCATCCAGAAAAAAAGAGTTTAGCAAAGTGACCCACAGTCATGAGACGCCATTTGCAGTGTTTAACCTGATACATTAGGACTCTTGCCCATCATCGTATGGTGTACATTCTGTTAACAAAGAGTGACAGAAGTAACACAGAAAATAGATACCGAGCCTCTCATGCCAGGCGTCATCTAACCAGACCAAAGCCTTAGGAAACAGATCCCAAAATAGATGCATTTTGTTTTTTCTCCTGAACACAGGAGAGTCCAGTCTATTTGCGTCAGTGTTATATGACAGATCTCTCTGCTATAAGCTTACAAAGAAAAAAATCTGAAGTTAACCATTCAGGCTATTTTTGTGCTGTTAGTCTCCCTATTTCCATCACACATAACCAACTGTGCTGCCGTTGCTGTTGTCCAGTGGGGGCTCTCAGTCCATTCTGTAGCAATGGAGGATGCTCCATTCATTAATCATGACTAAAAGGCCATTACACCCATAAGTAGATTAGTTGTAATTTTGTCTTTCAATACTACTATTAACTATATTTTTATTTCTTTGTTGATTCCCATTTGGGAATTTGAGTGATCTTTTTTTCCGTCTCTAATAATGGTACATTATATCTATTTTTTGGTAGTGACCCTTAACTTATTATTAACAGTTGAGTTTACTTACTGGACTTGATTTTTTTTAACTTATCAGTATCTATAATTTAATCCGAATGAGAAAATGCCTTCCTCAGGTCTCATGTCTGTACCTCATCCCTTGTCTATCATGATGACTCCGAGAGCTTCCGTCTCGCCTATAATGAATAGATATTTCCAGTTGTCTTAGTGAGCTTTCAGTCACTCATCCTCCTGTGTCTCTTCCCTGCATGCCAGGCAGTTTTACATGGTTTCCTAGAGGTATTTTCATTAAGAGTCTCTGTGTGGCATAGCTTCTGAGGTATGCACATGTGAGAATTTTTTTTTTATTATGCTTACAAGTTCAATTTAAAATGTGACTAGATACAAAATTCTAGTTTTTGGATGTTTTCTTCATAACAAAATTACTTTCTTACCATTTGCATTTCAAGCTGCTGATGGGAAATTTGGTGTGGACATTATGATTTTTACTTCTTTGTGGTCTGTCCTCCCTCCTACAGGCTTTGTCTTTGACCCCACCCCCACTTCTTCCTCCTCCTCTCATTCTTTTGGGCATGAAGCCAAGGCTCTCATGAGTGCCAGGTAGGTGGTCTACCACTAACCTGTTTCTCTAGCCCATTTTCAATATACTTGTGTTTTGGTTAAGTCTGGATATTTTTTTCTTAACCTAACTTTTTAAAAATTGAGAATATCATATACAAGATCTGTGATTAGACCACTTCTACCCATCTTTCTCCTCCTTCCAAGTCCTCCATCTCCCCTCCTAAATTCACGATTTCTTTTTTAATTATTGTTATATTTGTCCAGTTACATCTATTTACCTGCAGTTTAGTATTTTAATTTTTCTCTACAGATGGATAGAATTCCACTGTAGGTGTAGCCAATTTTCATTGTCAAGTCATCAGTTGAAGACATACGATTCCTTTTTGTTGTGCCTGGAGCATCGATGAACATAGCTGAGCAAGTATCTGTTGGTTGGGATGTCAAGTCCTTAGGGTATATGCCAAGCAGTGCTTACCTGAGCCATCTGGCAGATCTGCCTTTAGCTCTTTGAGAATTCTCCACACTCATTGCCTTATCTGTCTAGTCTTTTGTCCTTTCTTGATTTACATATCCCTTTCATTTTTTTCTCTCTCCTCTTGGGCCTTGCTATTTCTTGGATATTGTCCCTATTCCTCTATATTTCTTAAGGGCCTGTTTTCTGGGTTTAGAACTTTGTCTCTTTTTGTAGCTTCTGGGAAAGTTCTGACACCACTTCACTGCCTCTAGTTCTTCAGCATTCTTTCTCTGTGTCTATTCCATTTTTACACCTTGAAAATCTGTTTTTATTCTGCTAGCAGATAACTTTGTTGTCTTTGCTTTATCATGGATGTTTTCAGCTATTTATTATTTTGCCCTTTGCACTCATGTGCAGTGCTCTGGCATTACCTGTGATAATATGGTCACGAACGCCCAAAACTGTCCTTCCAGCTGTGTTTAAGGACTGGAGAAAGGATACTAGAGAGCATGAACACAGCAGACATCTGCTGGTCCCTTTCAGCTACACCATGGCTTGATTTCCCTTTGAATTTAGGGTACAGGGGTGTGGCAACACGGACTTTCTATGACTTGTTTAATTACTTTTCTGTTACCATGATAAAACACCATGACCAAGGAAATTTATGAAAAGAAAGCCTTTATTGGCCTACAGTTTCGGAGGGTTAGGGTCCTTGACCATGGCAGGGAACATGGCAGCGTGCAGGGAGGCACGGCGCTACATCAGTAGCTGAGAGTTTACATCTTGGTCCACAAGCAGGAGATAACTGAGAATGAGGTAGACTTTTTTTCCCCTAGATCAACTGCAAATGACTTTACTCAGGAACAAAACCACAGGTGGAAGCAAGCTGTGCCCCAAGAGCCAGTTCTGTGGACTCTGCATAGTTCTCAGAAGAGAAGAGGCTGCCCATGCCATAAAATCTAAGCCTGGAAGTCTCACAGTTTTCTCCAAGGCTCAGGACAGCTACCGTGCCTTACAGTCGCCATCACTGCTGTGGGCCGTCTTTATCTTCTTTAACTCTTTCTGTAGCTCTGACTCAGCTGCCATGACCTCCTTTGGCTTCTGATAAGAGATTATCAGGGTGCAAGTTGGTGTGAGCAAAGCTCAGTGCAGAATCATCCAGAGGAAGCTGGTGTCTAAGTCAGGAACGGAGAACTTCTTGTAGTATTTTTTGTTTGTCGTTCTAACAGTGACGCAGCGCTCCTTCCGGGCCACAGTCACACTATAGACATCCTTTGGATAGGGGAGATTTTGAATCCGCCACTGGAAACTTGTTTTGGTGTCCTTGCGCATGAAGATGGGTTTCCTTGATGAGCTCGGATCCCAGACTCCCCGCTGCTGAGGGCACTGGCTCTCCTACTTCAAGCTGCCACTGGCCCAAGGCTCCCAGGGCATTTTTGTCAGGTCACTTTCTCAATATTATTATTGATCTGGTTCAGGTGTGTTTCCGTGATCTCTCTCTGAACCTCTTTCTCATGGTTCCAATTTCTCCATCCTCCTGGCTCATCTGAATCAATCTCTCTCTCAATGAATCTCCCCCCCCCTCGGAGGTGGGCTTTTAAAAACACAAAGCCTAATCCACAGTGGCACACAAAGTCATACTTCCTAATCCTTCCCAAAGAGTTCCACCGACCTAGGGACTGAGCTTTGAAATATTTGAACTTTTGGTGGGGCCATTCTTACTTAAGCCACCCACACGATCCCTAATGGTTCGAGAGAGTTGTGAGGCTGATAATGACATCTTTTCCAGCTGGACTTCACTGTTGGCCTTATTCTGTCCTAGGGTACCAAGTTGAAGATGAAAGGCAAATGACCTTTGTTGAAAGACAACTCAGAACTCTGGGAGCTTTTCTCGAGCCTCTCCTCCCATCACCACAGTGGGAGGTTAAACCACTGAGCTCTGTACATTAGGACGTGCTGCAGGCATCCCAGAGATTTTTTTCACCATGGTGATAGTTGGAAGGGCTAATGGCATCCTTCTTTTCCTATAGTTGCTCCACACTCACATTTGAGGGTAGTAGACTACTAACAGGCCAGTTTGTCATCTTGGCCCAAAGCATCAGATATCTTTATTGTCCTGCATCTCTGCTGTGATTTGCAGGGTCAGTACAGAGCAGTCGTTTCGACAATCAGCATGTACAACTGTGTCCATTATTTAGTATGCTTATCCACAAGGTGTGCAATTATTATACATATTTCTAATTTAATAGAAAGAAGTGCATCTCGCTGGCTGATTTTGCATGCATTTGTTCACTAAGGAGACTGAAATGTTTTCTCATGCTTATTGAGTGAATTGCCTCCCCTTCTCATGAGAATTGTCTATCGTGGCATTTGCTCATTAGCTATTTCAGGATTAGGGTTTTTCCCCTCATTTATTCAGTCTTGTGTAATTTATTTTGATTTACAGATAGTTCATTTATTTTGATTGGCACTGAGGGTTTTTCATAAAGCATGCTACAGAGTCTTTACTGCAACATGAAACCAACAATAAAGACATGATAAAGCTAGTCTCTGAGATCTCCGTAAGAAAAACAAAAACAAAAACAAAAACAAAAAACCAAACAAATAAAACCAAGTCTTTGTTACTATTTATGTGCATCAGAACCTGTCAATACACTATTATTTTGCCTATTGTTTTCTAAGCTTATTATTTTTAAAAAGTATCTTTGAGCCACCTCCGAGCTGTTAAATTACATCTAATTCTGATTTTTAAGCTTTGATATTTTATCAGTCAATCTTTTAATCCATCTGAGATGGATTTTAGGGGGATAAGGGAAAAAAGTTTAAAATGTAAAAATTACAAATTGACTTTCAAAATAGATTATTTTTAAGCCTTTTATCTAACAAAATTATTACTAGCATGGATGGCAGAAGACCATGAATCCAGGCATTGCAAGGAAGATAAATACTCCGTTGTCAAAAACAGATTGCTCAGCCAAGAGAGAATAATGACAGAAAAGGAGCTCATAAAATGTCCCTATCTGGAAGTTGTTTGGGTTTCATTTTTGCTTGTCTGAAAGCTTGATTGTTGGGGAGAGAGAAGCAAACGGAAATGGGAAAGGGTGGTTTACCCTTTACCTCTAAATCTTACTGCAAATTGCCTCTGAATACACGAGCTACCTTGAATTGCCACAGCTGAGACAGCCTAGAAGGGACCACAGAGTTTTGGGCTGAACTGAAGCATGATTGTGAGACTTTGCTGAACTGATTATTCTTTTATTTCCTGAATAAAGTCAGTTCCTCTGACTCACTTCATCCATTCTGCTGCTTCCTTTGAGTCAAACAGTAATGGGCATTGCCTATTGTTTACAAGTCACACTTAATTCTACTCACCTTCCAGCGACCTCCAGTCATACCAGATACTTGTCTCTGGCTTCTCAGCAGTCTTTGTAAACAAGGGGCTGGGGGGATAATCATGTGAATTCTGCTAATTGTCTGCAAAACTAAGGTGCTCAAAGGACCAAACTGCACCTGCGTGCGTGTGCGCACACACACACACACACACACACACACACACACACACACACACACACACACACACACCCCACAGTGTGCTTTCTCCCTGAGGAAATCATTTGCTTTATTGAATGACACAGCTCTTGCCTCCACTCCCTGGAAGGTATTTATCAAAATGCTTTCCAACTTCACACCTGGGTAGCTCTCGGCTGAGCCTTCTGCACATTAATTGTCAGATAACTTGAACTGAGTCACTTGCCTTCCTTGTGCCTTAACATTTCATTTGCAATGATGCCCCGCTCCTAGCTATTTAAGGATTAGACTACTGACAGCCTATTAGTATAAATATTTAAGGATCATAGCTAAATTTCCCAGTTGCAAAGGAGAGACTAGAGAAGAAAGAAGAAATGGAATCTGAACCTGTCAACGGAAAGGACAAGAGAAGTGACTAGTGTTTGAAGTGTTATTGTTTGGCCTTCATTTTAAATATACATTTGTTGCCATAGCCTTTCTTCTTCTTCCTCTTCCTCCTCTTCTTCCTTCTCCTCCCTCATTCCTCCTTCCTTCTTTCTTCCTTCTTCCCCTCTCCCCCTCCTTCTTCCTACAGCACTAGCTAACTGTGTAGGTATTCTTTAAGTAAATAAATGGGTAAAATGGAGCATTTCAAATTATATATATATACTCCGAAACTAAGAATATATGGCCATGTCGAATCAGCACATGATTGTAACTAATTGGAGGGAAGCACATCAAATACTAAACAGATCCAGGCCTCATCTGAAGAGGAAATGTAATACTGTCCTAAGACTTTAAAATCTAATGCCGTGAGAAAGTGATTAAGAGCAGCTCAGCACACTTTGCTTTATTTTGGCCTGTTTTCTTACTCTGCTAGAAACAGTTGATTAATATTCTTGTTAGACGTTTACAGTTCAGATTAAATGAAGAAAGCGTATTTTCCTGTGTCAAGTTCTTTCAGCTGTACCAGGAAACCTGTTTTTTTCTGCCCTCCGTACCGAGTATTAGAATGTCTTTCTTTAGAGGCTTTTTCACCCAGGCAGATTGGGATTCAATGATGTGACGTGGGGTTCTCTAACAATCCCAGCTGTGTTCTGTACTTAACTCCTTCGCCTTCCTGGGGGACAGGCTTAACGTGGGCACACTGACAAGCAGGCGGGATCAGAAGAGAATGAAGGAAGGGCTGGGCGGTTAGAAGACTGAAGTGCTAGAGGCAGATGGGTGAGAGGTATGATCATTATCGAAAAAAAATGAGGACATCCAAAAGATAAGCAAGAATAGAATGGGAGAGTAGGTAAGATAAGAAAGGATAGCTTTTCCCAAGACCATAGTTGTTTAATATTTGTTGTCAGTCAACCAACATTTGTTGACTATGTGCTACGTACCTGTGCCAGATTTCATGGCAGCTATGCGGTTTTAAAGACACAGCCTCTTCCTGTCTTCCAGACCTGTTTAATGTCGAAGAGACAGGGAAGATACAGATGTAATGACAACAGGAGATGGGAGAAGGAGATGGAGGTGACAGGGCTTCATGAATTCATTAATCCTTTTCTCCTAAACCACTCGGCAAGGGCTCATACTTCTGCCTCTCCTACCAAACTGATTTCAGAACCAACAGGTGCTCAGCATGGAAAGGCACTTACTGTCATGCCTGACATCCTGAGTTAGATCCTGGGACTCACATGGGGAAGAAAGAGAACTGACTCCTACAAGTTGTCCTCTGCCCTCCACCTGTGCGCGCACACACACACACACACACACACACACACACACACACACAATTAGAATTGAATTCCTAACAGCTCCTCCTGAGTGTCTGATAAACATCTTAGAGGCACAGAGTTCAAAACTGAATTTCTGATCTCTCTAAAAATCTACTGAATGTGTGATTCTTCTTCTTCTTCTTATTCTTCTTATTCTTCTTATTCTTCTTCCTCCTCCTCCTCCTCCTCCTCCTCCTCCTCCTCCTCCTCCTCCTCCTCTTCTTCTTCTTCCTTGGTTTTGGAAACTATCCTTCTGCTCACTTTGGGCTAGACAGAGTGTATGAGAAAACCTTGTTGGCTCCTCCTCTTTGAAATGTAAAAGTTGAGCCTTTCTCCCACTCTTCAGTGCTAGCTAGCACTTTGACCCAAGCAACCTGTTCCTATCAGATCCTCCTAAGCTTGAGCTTGTTCCTCAGCTTACAGCCTTGTCCCCTCCCCTGTACTCCAGAAGATCTGCCAGAGAAGATCTGTAGAAAGATATCATCATTCTTCTGTTTGGAACCATGAGATTCACTCACACTTATAACTCACCATAAAACTCGCCAACTCCTTACCCAGGTCTAAGAACTCTGGCATAGCTCTGGACACATCAACTCCTGTTGTTCCTTCCAATAATGGCAACGCTCATCTCTGAACCTTTTCACTGTCTCTTTACACAGAATGCCTTTCCCACAGGTATGTATGTCTACCTGGCTCACTCCTCCAGCTCTGTTCAAATGCCCCCATTGCAGTGCGACAGGCCTTGAACCCCTAATTAAATGCTGTGGATTGTGGGCCTCCACTGTTCTTTGCTTTTCCATTTTCTACGATGCTCTCATTTTCAGACATACTGTCAGTTCAGTGATGTTTATCATCTGGGCTTTCCTGCTAGAATCTGACAGAGCCTCAAAGGAAAGGGCTTAGGGCTCTGCATCAGTTTTGTTCTGAGACAGCATTTTGTGCAGCCCCTGCTGCCCTTGGGTTACTATGTAGATGACAACAACCTTAAATAGTTGTTTCTCTTGTCTTCACCTCCTACGGACTGGGATTACAGGGTACACTTCCATACCTAGTTCTATGTAATGCTGAGGATATAACCCAGTGCTTCCTGCATGGTAGGGAAGTACTCTACCAACTGAGCTACCCCACCAGCCCTGGGATCCCCATGTTCTTTGTGCACTGATATATCCCAGGCACCTACAACCCTGCTTGGCACATGGTAGGAACATAATAACATATGTTTCATTACAGCTGAATTCATTCAACACCACCCAGAAGACAGATTCTTTTTTGTTTTTGTTTTTTGCATCTGCTATGCACCAGGCTGCAATATAGTGCCTAAATATTAAGAAATAAATAAAGAAGAAATGTCCTCACATTCATGAAGCACAAAGAACACTGGCAAGCAGACTCCACCTGAGGAATTACGTTCTCACGGTAGTCAGAGTGTTGTTGGAAAATACACATTGGAATCACTCTGAGGCTGGGAGTTAGAAAAGGCTTCCATAAGAAAACGGCTTAAGTGAAAACCAGAATAAAACATAAATGGAAGTGGGAAGAAGTTAAAATCAGAATAAAATATAAATGGAAGTGGAAAGGACACAGAGAGCATCCTAGACTGAGAGAGCAGACGGGTGGCATCGACCAAGCATGTACAGGAGCAGTGACTCATTTATGGCTGGGAGAGGAAAGAGAAAACCAGATGAGGTCACACTTAAAGCAAATTGAATTAACTCGGTCAGGTGGCAGGGACTGATAAAGGGGCGAGGGTGAGGGTGTGTTGGGCAAACCGGCCAATTTCAGCTGAAATCCAAGGGAGGGGAAATGTGTAGCTAAGGTGACTGAGTTTTCCTGGAGCACGGGACTGAGCTCCTACGTGGAGTGCTGAGAGAGAAAGGTATTGGAGCAGTCATAATGAGAAAGTCTAGGAAGGTTTTGTGCAGAATTTCAGTCTTATTTATTTGTGACATGTTGACTCTAAGAACTGACAACACGGTAGCAGAGAATCTGCTCAGTTTGATCCCCCAAACTAGAAGATCCCAGACATTGTTTTTATAAAGGAATGAAAGACAAAATCTTGATCATTAAAATTCAGAGGAGTCAAATGAACCGAAGAATTTCAGTTCACTTCTTTACAGTAAGAAATAGAGCCAGCACAGGGACTACAAAGATTTATGCTGAGAAACCGGAGCTCTGCCTGACAGCCATGGTTGGTGGTACACAGTCTCCTGCCTGACAGCCATGGTTGGTGGTACTCAGTCTCTTGCCTGACAGCCATGGTTGATGCTCCTCAGTCTCATTGCCTGCACTCTCTCTTTGGATCTGTGAATGCACCAGAAGGTTCCAGAAGAGAGATTTCCTGTAACCTTGACAAAGCATTGCTTTTAAGTGGTGTTGCCTGACTGGTTTTTGTCTCACAAAGGATTACCATGGCTTTTTTCAGTGAACAAAGTTGTTCTTGTTTTCAAGTTCTTGGGATGAAGAAGGTATTGGATGAACTAAGGAAACAAGCTGGGAACTGGAAAGGCCAGTTCGGATCTATGTAACCAGGATGAAGGCAGTGGGGCGGGATGACACAGAGGAAGACCCCAGGGATGGAAGAGTAAAACAATGTATTTGTCCAAATTATTCTGTCAAAAGATTGTACAGAGAAAAACATTGTCGGAAGGGGGAAAGTTCATAAAGCATCATACCATACCTTAGAAAATTATACAGGAAATGATTTTTAATACATTGATTCTCTGGCAATTGAATCATGGCTTTTACTTTATGACAGGTTTGTATGGTTTTTTTTTCCTATACAACTCTGAGTTTATCATTTTTTTGTATTGCTGAAAAAATATGAGTATGTGTGTGTGTGTGTGTGTGTGTATGTGCATGTGTTTGTGTGTGGTGAGGGGTCAATTAGAAATAGAGATACACACAGAGAGATCAATTAGAGTATTATAACATAGGGCAAAACAGAAAACGGAGCTTGGAAGCTCTAACAAGCCCTCACATAATGCAGGTGTAGATCACACACACACACACACACACACACACACATATATTTGAGATATTTCAGAATCGCACAAAGTCAAGATGACTGCTCCCTGGTGGCAGTGAATAGGTCTGGGGCCCATGCTTTCTTTTGTGCATGCAGGCAGGGCCTGGAAAATGAACAAATAAAACCACAACTTTTAAAATAACCATTGAAATGAGCATCAATAAACTGTTCAGCTTTTTTCTGCAAAGAAACATAATCACTCAATTGATCAAAGTGTGCCTGGAGATGGGGGTGACATGAGATCCCTTTCATTTGATTCCTGTGTGCAGGGGTGAGGCACCATCAGACTACGATCTAAATAACCATCCCACTGAGTTCAGTCAGAACACATACTTCTCCAGTTTCAAATCTTATTACTACTTTTACTGTTTAGATTTTGTGGTAACTGTCTAGATTGTCACTAAACTGAAGCAAACCCGATTGAAACATTTTTAAAGAGGTGAATTACAACTATCTGAAAAATCTCAGAGAACAGAATATCTGCCAAGTCTTAAACACAACAACTTTAAATTGCTGGTTTATCTTTTTATTTAAAAAAAAAAGTCTGTTTTCTGGAGGCCCTGGGGACTTTGCCAAAGTGACACAGTAGGCCTTGGGGGACTGAATGCTCTTGAAACACATCCTGAGACGCACATACCTACAGGGACTGCACTCACCAGTCTCAGGGAAATCTGGAGACAAAGCACTGAGAGAAGCAGACCCTGAGACACTCACTGTCTCTCCATTGGCCATATTTTGCTGTGCTGATAAAGTACATCCCCTGAATTCAAGGGCTGACAACGACAGATGCCAGTTTCTCTGTGGCTCCTGGAGGTGAGACCTAGCTGAGACTGGAGGTCTGTGCTCTGTGTCTCTCTTCTGTGCTTTACAAATTCTCTGAGGCAGAGTATAGAGTACAGAGGGCAAACTTGATTCTTAGACCTTTTGCTCAGAACCCCCCCAAGTCTCCTTGATCCAAGCCAGTCTCCTGCCTGAAGTTAGGCAGTACTCTGATGCGGATATGTCCCTCAAAGGCCCATGTGTTGAAGGTTTGCGCTCCAGCTTGCTGCTACTGGGAGCTGGTGCCAACGGGAAGAGACGAGAGAGAGAGCTTATCTTCGGGTTATTGAGAGTCTATTTCTGAAGGGATGAGACTCCTGGCCCTTTGTCTCCTTCTCGTTTGCTTTCAAGCCATAAGGTGAATGCTTTGGCTCATCTGAACACTTCTACCCCTATTCTTGTGGCTTTACCACAGATCCTAAACAGTAGGACTGAAACCTTTAAAACTGTGAGCCAAATACCTCTTTTGGTTTTTGTTTTGTTTTGTTTTTTTCTTTTCCTTCTACAAATTGATTTTCTCAGCTGTTTGCCATAGTGGCTAAAAACTAACACAATAATCAGCAAAAACATTCTCCACAAACCACGGATAGGGTGTAGAGGGGACGACAGATTGTAAAAAGACAGTGCAGTGTCCCATTCCCTTTCACTGAAAGCTAACGACTCATCTCCAAAGGTGTAGGGCTTTGGCATAAGTGCTCATTAAGCTGATGGAACATGAACCCATCGCCTAAAAATCATTTAGCACAATCAGAAAATGGTGTTTTACCATCTGAAAGTGTTACTAGGGACGCAAACCTACCTTATATTCGGCACATTGCCTACAAAATGCCCCTTGGTGGTTGGTCCCTGACTGCTGGCATTTATACCCTGAGCATTCCTCTCACTTGGGCTGTGGAAATGGTATAATGATTCCTTTCTCAAAAACAGAAGATGGTAAAGTGATGGGCGTCACGTCTGAGCTTATAATATGAAGAGACCGTTACAGTCCTCTGCCTGCCTGTCTCCTGCCATCCTTTGTCTCCGTCTCTGCCTTTCTACCCCCACTCCCACACAATCTTAGGGAGAGCAAATTCCCTGAGTTTCAAGAGACCAATGTGGCAAAGGATTAATATCTGTAACCAGTGAAACCCACTAAGAGCTATTGAGTGCAGCCTTGAGAGGGACACAATCCTGACCAAGACCTTGATCACAGCCTTTAGACACACTTCTGCACCAGAGGTGTCCAACTAGGCCTTGGCGAGATAAACTCTCACCCACAGAAACTCTGAGATATTTGTTGCTGTAAGCTCACTATTGGGATAATCTGTTACGTGTTAATAGGCAATACCTTAATATTAAAGTATGAACAATAAAGTTGGCTAGCGTTTTTGGTAATTTCCTAAGTTACTAAGATAAATACTGTTATTAAGAAGTAACACTTGAGTCTAAGGAAGAAACAAAACCAAATATCTAAAATATGTGTATCTACATTTAATTAGTAAGAATGACATATTTCTGTTCCATCTACAGGAAATTGTATTTTATAATGATTTTCAAGAATAGCATTTATTAAAGATAAAGCACACTGGGACTGAAGCTTGCTTTGCCTGTGGGAGGAAGCTGAGTGTTCACTCCAAAGCATGAGAAAGACAGATCAAGATCGAGAAACAATAGTGACAAATCAACAGTCAGAAAACTGCTGATATTCTTTACAATTTAGCTAGACTATAGTATTTATGAACTTTTTTTAGTATTTCATTTCTTTTTATATAAAATTGAGCAAAATGACCTTAATTGGGCATACATTGGTTGCAAATCTTCCTAAGTTATTTTTCAGTTAATGTGGTGGTTTCAATATGTTTGGCCCAGAGAATGGCCATATTTGGAGGTGTGGCCTTGTTGGAATAGGTGTGGCCTTGTTGGAGGAAGTGTGTCACTGTGGAGGTGGGCTTTAAGCATCTCATCCCGGCTGCCTGGAAGCCAGCCTTCTGTTTGCCTTCAGAACAAGATGTAGAACTCTCAGCTTCTCTTATGCCATGTCTGCCTGGATGCTGCCATGCTTCCCACCATGGTGATACTGGACTAAACCTGTAAGCCAGCCCTGATTAAATGTTATCCTTTATAAGAGTTGCCTTGGTCATGGTGTCCATTCACAACAGTAAAACCCTAACTAAGACAGTTAGTAATCACATACTAGTTGACTGGTCGATGGCCTTGTCTTTGTTTTAAGGCTGCACCTGGGTTTCTCCAGATTCTATACTGTCTCGGTCGGGTTCAGTCACTCACAGCACTAGAAGACCTCCTCAGCTTCGCCTTCTGGTACACTGTTGTGCATTTTTCTTCACCTTGTCTTGGCTACACAGTATGCTGACACACTGTCAGGGCTTGATAAGTGCTGATTGATTTGAATTCATGATGGAAGAAATGAAAGGGCTGGAGCTGGAGACCGAGGCTGGCCTGTCAGGTGGCAACCATCATTTGTAGAAATTTCCCTCTGGTCCCTTGGTGTGTGGTCTGTGAGAGCCGAACTATGAACTTGAGGCTCTCTCCTGACTGTGCATGTGAGGTCTTAGCCTGTCCCCTAGCTGTTCTGAAGGACACGTGTAAACGATGAGCTTTATTTAACTAACCACCTGTGGTAATTTTCTCCATGGTTCATGCTCATCTCCTTCCTGTGTACCGATACTTTCTTATTAGAGTTGCCCCACACGAAAGTGTTTTTGAGAAAGTTCATTTGTTCTTAAAGTTGGTGTTCTTAGCAATCAAAAGACCAATTTTTTTTAAAAAAAAAAACCAATTAAAGCAATAGATGAGAGAATTTCTATATGAAGTCTACAAATTAAATTTGCAACAGTGGGATTGTGCACAGCACCTATCATTGCTGTAACTGATAGATTCTAAAAAGTATGTCATTTCATATGATTTATGAAATTATTCCTTTGTCCTTTTCATTGAGTTCCTTTCCATTTTCTGCACACACTAATCTGTCAGCTGCAGCCACCATGCAAGAAAAATAGATTTCCCTTTGCCTAAGGTATTCCCTCAGCCCCACACACTTACACTTCTTTTTCAAAGTTCATCTTACACAGAACCAAATGAAACCTTGTTCAAAGAGTCCCTCAGACTACAATCATATCAGTAGTCTTGGCCAATTAATCAGAACATTGAAGCAAATATCATGGTGTAGGCTAATTCCATGCATCGACTTCAGCTGGGCTGCAGTAAACCACTCTGGTAGCAATCACACTCCTGAGACTTTCAACATGTACATTAATAAGCTTGCGTGCATTCTTTCTTGAAAATTTCAAGCCCACATTAGTGTAGTGTTTCTGTGAATCAGCAGATTTTAAGTGAAATAACCCTCCATCTTCACACAATGGCTGAAAGCCTAAACAGAAGGCACATCTCTCCTCAACGAAGAGAGACTGCTTCAGTATCCCTGGCCTGCCAGCCTATTTCAGAGGTTTTGACTTTCTCAAGCTTCCACAGTTGCACAAACCAAATTCATTTTTTTTTTACTCGAAAATATTTTTGAGAATTTTATATGTGTATGTACATCATTTCTAAACCCTTCCTTTCTTCTAACTCTTTCCATGCTGACCTGACTCCCTGTCAAATCCATGACCTCTTCTGTTTTAATTATTGGCACCATATATATCTATATATGTAGGGAGAGACACAAATGCATGCACACGCACACACACACACCCTATTGAGTCTATTTAGTGTCGCTCATGTATGTGAAGGTCGGATTGGGTAACCTATCAAGGAACTTGTCCCAAGAAAAGACTGATCCTCCCTCTCGGCAGCCACTAATTACCTGCAGCTCTTCATCTATAGGTAGGGCCACGGGAGATTTCCCTGATGGAAAATGCTGCCAGGCTAGCTGGTATTGTCACTGTGTTTAGGTAACCATAGTTTTGAGATCTCATGGGTCATATATAGATGACACTATCTCACAGCAGACATCCTGACTCTCTTTTCTTTGATATCCCTGAGCCTTAGGTATAGGAGTTGTGTTATATACATATCAATTATGGTGTGGCACTCCACAGTTGGTTGTTCTCCACATTTTAACCAGTTGTGGATTTCTGTAATGGTCTCTGTCTGCTGAAAAAAAAAAAAGCAATGAGAGTGAGAACTGCAATGGTTTGTGGGTCTAAGTATGAAACGCTGGGTTAGAAATGACACTGCTTTAGATGGCAGTAGTAGACTCTACCCCCAGGGTTCATGATCTTACCACCCACAGGGAATTGGATAGATTTACAGTAGTACCAGGTACAAATTCTCTCCTACTGAAAGGCCTGAAGTCCAATTAAACAGCTGTTGTTTGCCTTCACAGTGATAAAATTACCACTATTGCACCCTTGGGGATATCTTACTGGCCTGGTCCGTGTTAGGGTTTGTAGGCTTTAAACTGGGTATGACTACTGATTTTTTTCTCTTGGCATCTTGTATAGCATCTTCAGGTACTATGAGAGCTAGTTCTCAGGGAGGCAGCTTCCAGGTTAGTTCTAGCTCAATTTCTTTTTTTCTCTCTTTTGGAATTCTGTGTCAGCCCCATGATTGCATTTTGGGAGGAGATAACATGTTTCATTTTATAGGTTCATATTTGGAAAATAACTGCCTCAGCATGAATCATACCTTTGGTTTCACCCACACCTGAGTTCAATGATATTTAGATGATGTGTGAGATTTCTTAAGGTTGAAATGCCATTTTGGGGCTAATGCAATATACAAGTAAAAGTAGCAAATTTTGTGCTGGCAGAGATCAGGGTACTATATATAAGCTAAACAATCTTATGTTAAAGCTCTAAATGTCTCGTATGCTGCATGTGACTGTGAATATGCTCTTTAAAGAGGGATTTAGATACGATGAAGACAAGGGAGTAAAACCTAATCTAACTTAACTATTGTCTTTATAAGGAGAGGAGATTGAAAGACAAGGAAATGTGAAAAAAAAAAGACACAAGTGTCTTAGGGCTTTATTGCTGTGAAGAGACACCATGTCCAAGGCAACTCTTACAAAGGACAACATTTACTTGGGGCTGGCTTACAGGTTCAGAGGTTCAGTCCATTATCATCAAGGCAGGAACATGGCAGCATCCAGGCAGACATGGTGCAGTAGGAGCTGGGAGTTCTACTTCTTCATCCAAAGGAAGCCAGAAGCAGACTGTTTCCAGGCAGCTAGGAGAAGGGTCTTAAAGCCTATCCCCACAGTGACAC
This sequence comes from Uromys caudimaculatus, assembly GCA_028551405.1. NCBI lineage: Eukaryota > Metazoa > Chordata > Mammalia > Rodentia > Muridae > Uromys > Uromys caudimaculatus. Next base: position 44,902,471 of record CM052716.1, read on the forward strand.
ACCCCCTCAACAAGGCCACACCTACTCCAACCAGGTCACACCTCCTAATAGTGTCACTCTCTGGGCCAAGCATATTCAAACCATCACACCAAGGAAAGAAGATATCTACAAGATGGGTCAAAATGAAATAGATACAGCTGGTACGTTGGTCCTGAGCTTCTCTCCTCCGTGAACAGAGGGAAAATAATTTGTTATTTAAGCCACTTACTCCACAGTATTTTTGTGGCAGTCTTAATAAACCAAGACAGTGAGCTTTAGAGAAGCCCGGGCCTTAGTATCTGCTGGCTTCAATCACTGGAAGGACTGTAGAGAGAGTGGGATTGTAACTTGAAAGCTGACATGCATCCAGAAGATCTATTAGTCAGAGTCTTGCCAACTCTGGGCTGAAAACTCTTCTCCTAGCTAAATGCCAAGTTCTTTCTTGAAAAATAAACAAAGTGGCATACCAACTAGCTGTCACACATGTAAGGAATGAAGCAGAAAAGACAAAACAGCACTCTGCTTTTGCCAGCAGACATTGGACAATTTTGCTCAGGTTATAATTCATGTTAATAAGGATTGTAGTGGATCTGAACTGAGCCAACTCAGTTAATGTAGAAAACATTTTGAGAATTCATTTTCTGTGCAGTCCCAGGTTGTTAATGCACCACTAGAAAGGTTTTGCATGGGATGTGGAACACGGAAGCAGAGTAGCCACCATCTTTTGTCTATATTCTTGATTACAGGGCAAGGCATGAAGCACTGTGATGGCTCACGCACATATCATCTGTGATTTGACTTCTCATCTTAATAAACAGAAGCAGCTGGTCCTCGTTTATATTCAGAAAATGGGATCTCTGACATCACCTTCTTCAAACCTTGATTCAGGCATATATTTAACTCTCTGTCTATGGGGACTGTGTTAGACATTGTTTTTCACAGAAACAGAACCAATAGGATAGATGGATGGGTGATAGATAGATAGATAGATAGATAGATAGATAGATAGATAGATAGATAGATAGATAGATAGATAGATAGATGATAGATAGATAGGTAGATGATAGATAGATGCATGCTAGAGCATATAATTATAAGGCTAAATCTCATACTCTGGTAACTGTAAGCTAGAGACCCAGGAATGTGTGCTGTCCCTCCAGTATAAGGCTGAACACCTGAGAACCAGGAGAATCAATGGTTTGAGTTCTAGTCTGTGGTAGGAGAGTTGGATATTCCAAGTCAAGCAGTCAGGCTGAGAACCAATTCTTCCTTCTTCCCGTTTTATTCAAACCGTCAGTGTACTAGATAACAGCACACCCTGGAGAAGTGTCTTATTCGAGCTACATATTCAAATTCTAATCTCATCCAGAAACACTCTCACAGGTATATAAAAAAAATCAATGTTTAAACAGACATCTAGGATCCTTATTATCTCTTCAAGTTTATATGTAAAGTTAATCACTGGGAGTGGAGATACAGCTCGGTAGTAGAGTGTAATCCTAGCATGAACAAGACCCTGGACTTAATCCTTAGCACCTCTCTCCTTCAAACAAAATTAACTAATATTACCACAAAAGCTGGAAATTTAGCATCAGTGAGTGGCATACACAGGTTCTAGTCTGATCCCAAGTGTTCTACTCATTCTCTACAGTTCCATTTTGCCCTACCTCTAACCACTTCACGTCCAGATGATGGCCTTTCCTGCTGAGATCGCGCTGCATGTCCAGAGAAAGGAGGCTACCTCCCCTAAGCTGTTGAGCCAGATCCCACAATTGCGAAAGCCCAAATCCTTCAGCTGCCCCCTTTACAAAGAACAATTCAGTGGCCACACTTTCTGTTCACATTCTGAATGAAACACTGATGTTCTTAGAGACAGGGCTAGCTTAATTTATAATCAACCTGCAATTTGTCAGGAATTGCTACACAAGAATGACTAGAGATCGTTAAATCAAGGAACCAGAAATCCATAGTGTGCGTCTTGTTGCTTCTGCTCTAGCACCTACAGAGGACTGCTAATCAGACTTCATATTCTTGCCCATTGAATAAAAAATACCTCAGAATTTTTCTCATTATAGTGTCCTAGATAATGTTCAAATTTTTATCATGTTTAGCATTTAGTTGAAATCTGTCTCTGGTAGTAAACACAATGGGCTCACATACTTACATTTTATTTTTAAAGCCCTCACATTCTTAGGGTCAGATTCAAAGATCTTTGTGGCAATCACCATAATAAATTTCACCCATAATAATGAGCTTTTAAAACCAATTAAAGCAAAATATAAAAAGAGGAAAGGAATAGCTTTTTAGACATACCTTGGCTCTTGTAGACCATGGTATGCCCCTCCCAAAGGGCACCTGACCACCATACCCGGTGAATGCCATCTTACTTTGGTATATATTTGGATATATAACTGAGTTAAGAAAGAGGAGAGGAGGCAATCAGCTGGATTTTTCACACTAGTCCTAGATATAGTGGCAATATCCATAAGAAAAGATGGAGGGGGACCTGAGACAGACAGGGAAGAAAAGAAACAACAACAACAAACAGAAGTCAATGTGACCATGGTGTTGAGGAATACCTGCTGTTTTATCTCCCATTCCTCCCCTGGGGAAAGGAGATATTCCTCTGGGATGACAGAGGTGGCTGAACACACAGTACCTACCACTGAGCAGATGAGACCAATCTGACAGCAGGTTAGGTGTCATATAAACCCCCAGCCTGGGAAAGAAGATCTGTGACATGCAAAGTCACACAGGGATGGACAACAGACACTGGGGAATAAGTTGGACTGTGGAGAGGATGCAGTAACCCGCACAATGGTTCCAGCAAAAGGATGTGGTTGGCTCCCCATGCCCGGGACTTTCTACAGATCTGTCTGGAGGACATAACTGCTGAAGCAGATTAGGAAGGAATTGCAGCTCGACCACAGGAGGCTCTTTTGCTTCTATCTAATCGGTGTCAAGGCAGCATGTAAAATTGAGTCTCATTTCTAGGCATTATATCATAGCTATTGCTCCCCAGACCTTCATAGGCAAAAGAACAAAATCCCCATCAGAGCTTCCTGTGTGTGGCCTTGTTGATGCTGAATCTCTGGAGTTCTGATAGAATAGCTTTCTTTTGTGGTTCAGTACTTGTTACAACTTCAGGAAACTCTCTACTATTGCCTCAAAACCAAAGCAGCTATGAGCATTCCTTGTTGGGAAATCCAGCCTGACTCTTGTGAAGATGATGAACTTATGGTATTGTGGGGAGAGGTGGAGCCACTGTCTCTTAAAAAACGAAGCAAACAAAATCCAGAGGCTTCCCTTTGTCCGTTCTTAAACTTATAAGGGTAACTATTTCTATCTCATTAGCTACAATTAATCTGGACCACTAAAAAGTCCTAAGTGTATAAAACTTGAGGCTACTCTATGAAAAATCCTATGCGTTTACCTTTTACGGTGTCTATTCTGATTGTTTTAATATGCTCACCACTTATCAAGTTTAAATAAGTTGTAATTATTTAGTGTGTGTGCGTGTGTGTGTGTGTGTGTGCACGTGCGCGCGCACAGGTGAACATGTGCGTGTTGCTATAATAGAACAATTTGTAGGCACCATTCTCTTCTCTTACGGGATCCTAGGGATGGAATTTGAGTTGTCAGGCTTGGCAGCAAGTGCCTTTCCCCACTGAACCATCTCTCCAACCCAGCATTTATCACTACGTTTGCTTTGTTCCTATTTTTTCTAATGAATATTTTTGATGGTGTAAAAATTTGAGTTATTGATTTTTCTAAGTCTCTTTGTAGGTGGAGATAGAAGACCTCTCAGGACTTCTTTTTATTTCTATTTATGAATTTGTGTCTGTGTATGGATGCACACAAATGTGTATGGTTTTCTGTGGAGTCCAGAAAAGGGCATCAGGGTCCCTTGAGCTAGTTACGGGTGGATGTGAGCCATGGATGTGGGTCCTGGAAACTGAACTCCTGTTCTCTGGGACAGCAGCAAGCATGCTAACTGCTGAGCCACCTTTCCAGAAGACCATTAGACATTTCATTTAAATCAAGTATTTCTAAGAGATGAGTTGTTTTCATACCATTTTAGCAGCTTGATGTTTTCATTATGTTGTGCCCAAGATTTCATAACTTATTACATGTTTATGTGCATGGTTTCTCATTACAGTGCACTTCCTACAACTATTTAGTGATTCAGTTTATTAAATCAGGAATTAAAATGTGGCAGTCTCTTATTTACAATGTGTGTGTGTGTGTGTGTGTATGTGTGTGTGTGTGTGTCACCAATCCAACTCATTATAAAAGTTTCCCCTCCTCTGTGTGTGTGTGTGTCTGTCTGTCTGTCTGTCTCTATCTCTGTCCCTCACTCCCTCTGTCCCCCCATTCTCTTTCAGACAGAGTCTCATGGAAGTCAAGGCTGCCCTCAAAATTGCTTTGACCCTTATGACCTTGAAATTTTGATTAATCATCCAGCCTCTGCCTCTGGCATGCTGAAATCATATAGTATGCACCATCATGCCCAGAGCATGCAGTGCTGGATATTGAACCCACGACCTCAGGTACCCTAGGCAAACTCTCTACCTACTGAGCTACTTCTCCAGCATCATACTCTTTATATTTTTCTATTTTTGGGTCTTTTTTAAATTGTTGTTGTTTTGTGTTGGCTTAAATCTTAAACTCTTTGGGAATTATTTCATTAGACTAACTTCTGTAAAAATTGAAACTTGAATAGAAAATAACTTTAATTACTGCATACTTGATATCATTTCTCCCATTCTTATGCATTTTTACAAATGAATTATAAAGAAAGTTCAAGTTAGAAAGTTTCTAGTGTTTATTTTGTGTATTACTTCCCAACTAATGACTCTGCTATTGCCTTTTTCTTATTTTATTTTTTCATTTGCAGCATGAAAGGGAAAATTTTAATGTTTCCCAACTAAACTTATTAATAGTATTTACCTGTTTTATAATTGTAACGTAAGAATTATTTTTAACAACTTTATTGAAAATTTGTACCTGCCATGCAATATACCTGAATAAAATGAAATTTCAATTTTTTTCTGCATTATGTTTTTAACTCATGATTAATTCCTGTTGTGCCAGGAAGTGGTCAAGACCCTCCAAAGGATTACCAAGGAGCCAACTCTGATGTAACCACATTAGGGACTCTTTATTACAAACTCAGGTTTGGCTGACCCGCTGCAGGCCCACAGGGCAGTTTGGTGAAGCAGCCCTAAACTCTCATTGGGACAAGGTTTTATAGAAAATGGAAGCAAGTGAGAGGGTATCCATTCTGGCAAGCATCTAAATGAATGACTATTGTAAGCTGACAGGTGGGTGCTCCGAAGCAAGACCATATATAATCATAAATGTTCTGAAAGTACATCTGAAACAATCAGACTAATCTTTGATTTACTGTTGCTAGGCAGTAGCTAGGGAGTAACTCTGGCCAAAGAAAAGCCATGGGGTCCTTCTTGGTACTTGGGTTTAGCTGCAGGTCAAGTTCTCAGGCTTTTTTCCCCCTCTCTTAAGATGGAGGCTGGTTCCAAGATGGAGTAGGTTTGGCCTCTCACGATATAGGAGCCCCATTAAATATGGCCACTTCAATGAGTAGTGCATGGATAATCAGGACTCATATCATGGGAACATAAGAAGCTCTAGTTTAGCGTCTACAAACATGCTACCTACAGGAGGGCATGGAATTCAGTGAACACACAGACACCTGCACCTCATCAAAAGTTGAAGTTCACCCATGAGCTATAGTAAAGAACTATAGCAGTGGTTCTCAACCTGGCATATCCTGTGCATTATGTATTTACATTACAATTCATAACAGTAGCAAAATTACAGTTATATAGTAGCAACAAAAATGATTCTATGGTTGGGGGTCACCACAACATGAGGAACTGTATTAAAGGGTCGCAGCATTAGGGAGGCTGAGAACCATTGGACTGTAGGTAGAACTCAACCTTAGCTTCAAGAAAAGGTTCAGGCTGAAGCCAGGATAGGTGAAAGTTCAGCACAGTGGTTTTAGATGTATAGACTCCTCCTTCCCTTAACCCATGCCCTCAAATGCCAGTGACCAGGATAACACATACACATATGTTTACATACATGTGCGTGTGCACACCCAGTTAGAAAATTAGAAGATTCTTTTCTGAAAAAAGCTGAATTACACAGAAACAAAGGCCTCCCCAAATGACATCTAAAGACTTTCTAATAGAAATCTGATAAATCATCTACTGCACAGAGAGCCAGTTCAGAATATGGGTACTTCAGATTTCTGTTTGAATACAATCAAGTATTGTCAAACATTTAAGGGCAGCTCTACATGAAGCTCTAATGGAGAAACTAAAACACACAGAACTTAGAAGTAGCATAGCTAATAACGTGCAAAAGGGGGTAAAAAACCTTCAATGAGAGTAGAAATATTACAGAGAAAAAAACCACATTAGGTGACTTGCATTGTTGGTAATCATAACTGGTTATAAGTACAAGTTATTGTCAACCACAGTATAATTATGCATCGCTACCATTATAAGGTAAAGGTAAACTATGTAAGATACAACTGTATTGGGATGGAAAGGGTGAAGAGAGCTCGTCAGAGATAAATCATCTGCATCATAAGCAAGGTCACTGGCAGCATCTAAAGCCAATAAATCAGTAGCACATATGCGTGCAGATGTCCACAGCCCAGCCACATTTTGGTCAGTGATGAATTGCGACAGTCATCCCAGGAGATACAATGGAGCTGGAAAATCTATTGCCTGGCACTGCTCTAGCTGTCAGAATGTAACAGTGCAAGACATCGCCCACGTGTGTGGTGATGCTGGCGTAAGTGGATGTCCTGTTGTATAAAGCCATGGTATATTCAGTTATGCATAGCTGCTGAGGCTTGGTGGTGATTATAAACAGGTGCAATACTGGCTTGCACATTCACTAGGCTACACTTTCTATCATTGTTTTAGATATAACCACTTTCAGTTATTAAAAGGAGCATTTACTGCAAAATGGTATGCAAGGGTGTGCTACTCCTTTGCTTACTATGTCTCTTCATCATATAATTTTCTCTAGTGTTGCATTTGAGCCTACCTTGACCTTGCTCATCTATATAGCCCCAAAGCAAAGTGTGAACTGCCAATGTCACTGGTAAGGCAAGGCAAGTGATTGATCAAGAAACAAAAGTTAGAGTCTACAAGCTGGATAAGAAGAAATGGTAATCTCTCCCAGGCATGCACGTCCCATAACTAGCTACTCCCGCTAAATACTAGAGCAAAATAATTGAATCTATTTCTTTTTTGAAAAAAAGAAAGGTTCACAAAGTACCTGTCTTAGTCAGGGTTTCTATTCCTGCACAAACATCATGACCAAGAAGCAAGTTGGGGAGGAAAGGGTTTATTGAGCTGCTGTTCATCACCAAAGGAAGTCAGGACTGGAACTCAAATAGGTCAGGAAGCAGGAGCTGATGTAGAGGCCATGGAGGGGTGTAACTTACTGGCTTGCTTGCTTCTCCTGGCTTGCTCAGCTGGCTTTCTTATAGAGCCCAAGACTACCAGCCCACAGATGGTAGCACCCACAAGGGGCCCTCCTCCCTTGATCACTAATTGAGAAAATGCTTAGTGCTTGATCTCATGAAGGCATTTTCTCAACTGAAACTCCTCTGTGATAACTCCAGCTTGTGTCAAGTTGACACACAAAACCAGCCAGTACAGTACCATCTCAGAGTTGAAGAACTAGTCCTTTCAATTGGAGGACAGGCAGAGAGTGCGCCTGCTCAGTGTTGTGGCAATTGATCATGACCAGAGTAAAAAGTGGGCTTGTTAGGATGGGTGTGAGAACCAGAGAGAACGTTGGAAGGCTGCTGCTTTTCACTGTCTCCCAGTGCTGTTTGAATTTTTAATTAGCCATGCATATTACTTTGATAAGGAATAAGAATTAATTTAAAGAAGCAAACTCTGGAAATAGGATTTTAGCTAGCATCCCTTGGCTTGTTTTCAAAGGGAGGCAGCAGGGCTGAGAGACCAAGCTTACACAAGTTTTAAGTAAACCAATTCCATCCTTGATGTCCTTTATGAGAGGGAGGAGATGGAAGCAGAACAACTTCTGAGAAAATAAACTTCAACAGTTAAAAACAAAACCAGACAACATTCCCACCACAAGGAGGAAAGGATGGTGGGTTTTGACAGTCGTTTTCTCAGCCTGTGTGCAGGGATAAACCCTAGGCCTTGGGGACAGTGGAGGACAGCTCTTGGTGCCTCTCAGAGGGATGGTTCCACCTCACTCTAACTCTCCACTCCATTCCAGTTTGCTTTCCTCCCGTCCCACCTTCGAGTGTTTGCCTCTCCTTCCCTCCTTCCATCTTCCCTCCCTCCCTTCTTCATTCCTTCTTTCCTTCCTTCCTTCTGTGCTGATTTATTAACTTAGTGTGTGTGTGTGTGTGTGTGTGTGTGTGTGTGCACGCGCCTGTGTGTGGATGAGTTGTTCATGTGTGCCATGGTGCATGTGTAGAAGTCAGAAGTCAACTTTGGGAAGTCAGTTCTCTCCTTCCACCAAGTGGGTCCCAGGGATTAGACTCAGGTTGCCCAGCTTGGAGACAGGCACCTGTACCCACTGAGCCACCTCTTGGACTCCAAAGGGCTTCTTTTGTTAGCTGTAGGTCATTGCGTAACTAGGTGATGAATGGAATCAGCTTTTAGAAATTCTCTGTGTCACCAGCAGACATAATTAAAGACACAGAGGACAAAAAGACTACTTAGTTCTCTCCCATGGTTGGCTTTAATCTGAGTATAGGTAAAATCTACTAGAAAAATATGATTCCATGTCCACAACGTAAGGATGAGCAGGCATGTCTTCCCACGTACTGGGGCTGGGAAAGGTATCAGGTCACTTTCCTGAAGGAACACATGGATCTGCCCATCCTGTTGCTCTTCTCAGGCCAGCTCACCAAATGTTGTCTTAATTGGGGGTGGCACATTTCCTATCCATTCTTTTAAGTGGGAATAAAGCTTTGAGACAGCTACCGTTAGTTTTTGGACTTTCTGTATCATGTTCTTGCATCTATGACTTAGTCCTTAGTCTACCTTGCAGAAAAAAATTGCCCCAGGTTTAAGTGTCACCATTTAATTAGGTTCTGTAAGTCTTTATAAAAACATCTGGCCACATTAATTTATACATTTTAAGCTTTCAGAATGACAAAATATGTTTTCCGTGGTGTTGGACAGAACTGAGTAATTTTCACCCCAGAATGGGACTGATGAAGACATGCTATTTTATGTGGAAGCAATGTTTCTAATATTTACAATAGCTTCATCTGATTCTCTTTCGTTCTCCCTCTTCCCTTTCTCCCCATCCCCCACTCCTCCTTCCCATCCCCCTCCCCTTCTCTGCTTTAAGGCTTACAGTATCAGTAGAGCTGCCTTCTTCCCTCTCCTATTCCACATTTGAGGTCAGCATGCTGTCAGTCTTGTTGCCCTGGCCCATAGAGCTCCCTGTACCATGCATGCACTTGCATGCAGTGGCAAGTCAGCTTGTAATTGGTTGCACAACCAGGCCTCTGCTTTGTCCCTTGTAGGCCTCATGTACTTGTTTCAGAATAGATAGCTACAGGAAAAAAAACAAAAACAAAAACAAACCCAACTATGATAACTTCAGTAATCAAGGAGGTGGCTGTTGCTAAGCAACAGTGGAACCCAGGTGCCTTGTGCTTGGGTTGGCAGTGTGCTACAAATAAAGAAGATCTGCCAGTCATCCCTGTCCTCAAGGGATCAGTTCAACGTGCAGGTGCAGGGTGGATCCTACGTGGAGATCCAGCAATGGCATCTGGCTTCCCCTACCTCGGGGCCCGATTTGCAGCTCGCCACTCCTTCCTTTAAAGCCTTCCTTTAGTGCTTTACTCTGATAATGGAGTGCTTATGCCTGAGCACCGTACTCACAGGGACATTCTCCTCCACCTGCTGACACGATTTCCTTCCTAGGTCTCAGCTTCTTATTCAGTCAATTAGATGCCCTGCTTTACTCTGCTTAGGATACTAAACTTGACCTCCACCACAGACAAATACCTTGGTATTGTACCTCCAGCTGTTTCCGTCACTGGGTACCAGAAGTCCAGGATATCTGATAGTTTCCCTGGTCCAGATGGATAGTTCCATCTCCTGGCTTCTTGAATCCCAGCCTAAAATTTTGTTCTGACTGCCTGAAGGACTTACCCCAGTGTCCATCCCTCAGTCTCCTTCCCCCTGCTATCCTCTTCCTGCATATGTCATGTGTCCATAGTTGTGATTCTCTGAAAAGTCTTCAACTATAAGTCCCTATCGAAATCCTCAAGTACAATGGGTTTTCCATTCACCCTATGCTTTGCTGTCCTTGTTTGGTCCTTTGTTCTGACCATGAAGTCTCCTCCAATGCTTGTAGCAGAACAGCTCAGAACAGGGTCCAGGATACATATGAATCATCAGAAGGCTCCTAATTTATACTTGGGCTTTGTTCCTCCAGAGAATCTGAAGTGGCACTAAAGAGAAGGCTCAGTGGTGAAGGGTGATTGCTGTGCCCTTCTGGAGAGACCTGAGTTCAGTTCCCAGCATTCACCTCAGTGCTCACACTGCCTGAACTCTGGCTTCAGGAGACCTGACATCCTCTCCTAGCCTCTTGGGGTACATATAGTACATATATATATATATATATATGTGTGTGTGTGTGTGTGTGTGTGTGTGTATTCATGTGTGTGCACGTGCACGCATGCGCGAACACAAACACACACACATACACTTTTAAAAAATAAATCTTTGAGAAAAATCTATTCCTTTTCATTTTATCAACTGTTTAAAACTATTTCCAATGTTTTAATAAGATAACACAAAATAAAAATAATACATATATGTTTGAAAGGGAATAAAATTACATTAGTCCCAGATAGCAGTATAACTACTTAAAATTATTAAAAGAAAATCTATTGAAATATATTAATTAATATATGTTCACTAAGACAACCAATTACAAATATAGAGAGACCTGGTTAAGTTGCTAAGAAAAATCTATTCTAAGTCAGTAATTGAGTCTACAAGAACATACTTTACAGCATAGATGTTATAAATTGTAACTGGGCCCTCATGTCAGCCTACACAAAGCCTACTCGATGCAAAGGCATCAGAAGGACCATTTGCCATTCACCACTTTTATCTGCACTGGTTCTGTGAGGGAAAGGAATTTGAGTTTTAATTAGTAATCCAAGGAACAATGAAATCCCTATGCTTTATCAGTTGAAAAAGAAACTGTTAATTTTTAATAAGGGTCTGTGGACACAGGAAGATTCTGTAAGAGTACAAAGAATTAACTAGAGCTGGGCCAAGGGGAAGAGTTGGAAGTATACTGACCTCAGTTGTTCTGGTTCAGCGCTTAAGCATGGGGAGCTCAGTTGGTGACAAGCAGAAAGTAGAGGAGACACTGATGAGAGATGGAGTACCTGGGCTGCCACTGTGGTTGCTAAAGAGTGGTGGGGCCAGGCAAGGAAAGCTCAGTGGGAAAGTGGTTGAGCAGCACAAGATCTTAGATATAATCCTTAGTGCTGTGAATAAACAAGCACACACACACACACACACACACACACACACACACACACACACACACACGCGAACACGCACACACGCATGCACAGGCGCGCACACACATACAGAAACATCGCCTACTTTGGCTGTAGATACACTTGATGTATCAAAGCTAGGACGTAACAAACCCCAGAAAGGACAAAGAATATAAACAAGAGAGATGTAAGGAATGAGAGAAACTGTGAGATTTTCTGCCTGGACATTTCCTATTTTTTTTACTTGTGTGCATGGCCATGACATTGCAGTATGAGGCCAGGAAGGTAAATCAGTGTCTCTACCTGAATTATGCAGACTGAACCAAGGATGAACATTTCCTCCTTAGGTGCTGAACTCTAGGACTGGAACAATTGAGTCAAAACGTAAGATTTCAGAGTTGACCATAGAACAGAAATTCCGATAGAGACAGAGAGGAGTCAGCTTGCTTGTTTCTTTATCTATTCCGGAAGTGAGTTGTGGGAAGCAAGGGAGTTAACACTGAATGCTCACAATGCGCTACCTGGGACATCACAGAGATAGCTGAGGAGAGCAGAGCGTGGTTTTCAAGAGGGGTGATGCAGTCGGTGGGGAGCCACTTGACTGTGATGATTAATTTGGCATGATTGGAGTCAGAGACAAAGGCTACTTTGGCATTTGGGGTATCACCTAGGGCTTGAAATTCTATACTAATAAGAAGTTCTTCGTCTTTGCTGAATGATGCAGACCTAAGAGAATCTCCGTGGGTCTCTTCTGAGAAGCAGCTGCTTGTTTTCTATGTTCACATAGAAAACTCCAGACTCCCTGACTGACTACCCAGCATGTTCTGGATGAAAGACTAAGGATAGCACTGATAAGCAAGCATCCTGAAGCCAGGCATGATGGCACATGCCTTTAATCTCAGGACTTGGGAGGTAGAGGTAGTCAGACCTCTGAGTCTGAGGCCAGCGTGGTCTACAGAGGGAGATCCAGGATAGCAAGAGCTACAAAGGAAATTATGTCTTGAAAAAAAAAAAGGAAAGAAAGAAAGAAAACATCCCGAGAGACAAAATCTGTAATCTGTAGGGTGGGTTAAGCTAAACACTTTTCGTAACGTTATGGAGAATTGGGTGGATAGTTGTTAAAACACCCATGGTCAAACTTTGTGATTTAATTGATGTATTCTATCTTATAAAATTGTGAACTTTTGTTATCTTAAAAGACACACCATCACCCACATTATCCACAATAACACACTTTACTGACAAGCCCACAGAACAATAATATAATCAAGAAGAATACTGTTATATCTCGAACAAATAAAGCCAAGCTGTAATTAAGAAGTGGCGAGTCAAGTGGAATATAATGTTGCTATGCTTGTGTGCTTTAAAAGTACCACAGATGCAATCATTTTTACTTCTCTAGCGTGATAACTCTGTTACAAAAATCATTGTCAAAATAAGAAGTCTACAGTACTCTAGACTAATGTGACACACACACACACACACATACACACACACATACACACACACACACACACACACACACACACACACCTCATGAAAAATTAGCTTTGTATATCAGTAAGTGTTTTCCAGAGAACAAGAACCTATTGGCGATTTATGTATACAAGGAGAACTCACTGTAGAAAGTGATTTCTTATGAAGGCTTTGCTGAGGCTGACATGACTATGAAAGAACCTCACCATTGCTATCTATAAAGCCCCAAAAACCTAAACCAGAGAACCCAGCAGAGGCAATGTTGAAATCCTAGCCCATATCCAAAGGTCCAAGTACCAGGAGCAATGGAGCTCAAGGTAAGAGAATGGGATGTCCCAGCTCAGGAGGAGATCTGCCTTCCTCCATAGTCTTCATCCAGGTCTTCAGTGGATGATGGAGAGATGCTTCTTTTACTGGTGCTCTGAGGACTATGGAACATAATCTTCTTTATTCACCCCTCAGACTCAAATGCTAATCTCCTCTTCAAGCACCTGCAGTGTTTTATTATCAGTACTCACACATCAATTAGTCTAGCTAATTAATATGAATTACTCTGTTATGTTTTACATTTAGGTTGAGAGATGCTTACTCCAAATACCTGTCCCCATCCCAATTCATCTTTCCCTAACAATCCATAAAGAACACTGGAAAGTTGAGCTTTTCCTAGCACCTGGGTTATGTTCAGAGACTGTGGTGGTTTGAATAGCTATGGACCCCATAAACTCAGGCTTGAATGCTTGGCCATAGGGAGTGACACTATTAGGAGGTGTGGCCTTGTTGGAAGAAATGTGTCACTGTGGGGGCCTGAAGGTCTCATATATGCTCAAGCTATACCCAGTAAGGCACAGTCTCCTGGTGCCTGTGAATCAAGATGTAGAACTCTCGGTTTCTTCGTCACCAAGACTGCCTGCATGCTGCTATGCGTCCCATCTTGAGGATAATGGACTAAGTTTCTGAATCTGTAAGCCAGCCCCAGTTAAATGTTTTCCTTTATAAAAGTTGCCTTGGTCATGATGTCTCTACACAGCAATAAACCCCCAAATAAGACAGAGACTTTTATTAAGACCAAACAAGCAAGCACAGAGCATAAAGCAGAGGTGTCCAATATGTCAGAATTAATCTGTTTTATTGATGGGCAGCATTCAATTATTCAAGAGCAACAGTAGCTGTTTGCATGTCTATGAAAGACCCATTAAAAATCTGTGATAGACAGGGACCCAGAATTAAGGCCACAGCCAGCATACTTGACACCAGACCAATCTTTTTTTCCTTCCACTCTTTCACCTCTTTGAGCAAACTATTCTTTGAATTATTCATAAAATAGTGATTGATCTCTTCATGTACTCTTTCACTTTAAAATGATTACCAAGTACAAATACAAATTTCTAATATAAAATGTACTATATAAATAAAGTCAATTACTTCACATATGAACTAAAATGCACAGACTAAAGAAGAATGTTATACATTTCAATTTGCACTCTGGTGCATAGTTTTTAATTTTAAACAAGAATAAGATTCCAAAGTGCCATAGAAAATTAATAAATTAATGTAACTAAAGCTCTTATATCTATGTAATTAATCACTATATAATCATTCATTCTTTGGTACGATTTAAATGTATGTACTGCTTACATGAAAATATATATAATAACAGAACTTCATTTAAATAATTTCTAATATTTCATAGTTTATTGCTAACTCAATTCATATGATTGATCTGTGGGGGTGTGGCATAGGGAAGGATGGAGAAAATAATGAAATAACATGTTTTTATAGTTACAGAGCAAGCAGAAGAAAAAGTTATTAAATAATATGTAATAAATGTGCTAATTTGGGCTCACATATGTATTGGCATCAAGAAATATAAAAGATTTTTGTGAAAGTCAAAATATATTTCATTAACATTGTTAAAAATTGAAAAATATGGTGTCTTAGCTTCATTTCTGTTACTGTGATAAAACATCCTGCTATAAAGCAACTTGGGGGAAGGGGCTTATTTTCACTCACGATCACCATTGCAGAGAAATTAAAGTAACAGGAACTTAAAGCATCCAGTCACATTACATAGTATGCACTGTCAAGATCAGAGAGAAATGAATGCACGCATGCCTACTACTCAGATCATCTCCTCTACTCTAATATAGTCCAGGACCCAAACTTAGGGAATGGTACCACCCTCAGTTGACTGGATCTTCCCACATCAATTAACATAATCAATACAACTTCCCATAAACTAGCTCACAGAGCAGCTCCATCAAGACAATTCCTCATTGAGTCTCTTCCCAAGTGTTTCTAGACTGTGTTAATTAACAAAACCAATCATCACACATAGCTATACGTAGTAAGAAAGCAAAGTAGGGTAAGGGGCTGAAAGTATCACTCAGCTGTTAAGAGAACTTACAGCATAATCAGCAGGACCAGAGTTTGGACACCAGCACTCCTATAACAAGTCAGGAGTATAACTCCTGAAGTGGAAACTGAAGGGTTCTTTGGAAAGTCAGTTGGATGGTGTTTTGCTGGGGCAAACATGTGAAGGAACCTTTTGTTGAAGTAGACACAGGTATGAAAGGCTAAGGCAGACTCATGAAGGAGTTCCATTTGTTGGGATTCTGCGGACTAAGGTTGATTGGATGTATGTGCTGAGGCAAGGCACGTGGAGGACACGTGAGGTCTGGAGGGTATAAACAGGACTCCATGGAGTGACGGAGACAGGGCTTGGCTTGCTGGGACAGCCAGCTGTGCAACGCTTGTGGGTCTCGCATCTTCACTGGTCTTCGCTTCCCTGAGAGGGGCACAGCCTAGAACTTCTCCTGGTCACTCCTGCTGACTCGTGCTGAGACCAAAACCTGGCTGTCTCTTAGGTAGTGCCACCATTGCTGATTCCTGTTTACTACCCTGACTCTACCAAACTGGATTACTGGTGTATCCTTGAGGTGTTTGCGTGTGAATTGAACTGTCATTGCTAACCTGTGAACTGAATTGCTGATTTCCAGAACACAAAGGCATTCCAAAGAGCCTTTCTAAACAGGTCCACTACCCCACTCCCACTCCCATATCCTTTCTTTCTCACTACCTCTGGTAGGTGGTGCGCTAAAAGGGAGGTCAAAGCATTTTTTAAAAACATCCTTAAAAATAGGATTTAAAAAAATTAAAGTTACAACCCCAGCTCTGAGGGATGGACATGGGAAGATGGATAGTGCTTGCTAAAGCCTAACTGAGAAGATACTTAAGTTTAGGGGAGACTCTTTCTCAAAAGAAGAGGCAAAGAGTGAGAGAGGAGGACATCTGGATCCCTTTTCTGACCTCCTGTATTAGTTATGGTTCTCTAGAGTCACAGAATTTATGGGTAGTCTCTATATAGTAAGGGAATTTGTTGATGACTTACAGTCTGTAGTCCAACTCCCCAACAATGGCCAGCAGCAGCTGTGAATGAAAGTCTAAGGATCTAGCAGTTGCTCAGTCCCACAAGGCTCGCAGGCGAAGAAGAGCGAATCTTCCTCCTTCCAATGTCCTGATGTAGATCTCCAGCAGAAGGTGTGGCCCAGATTAAAGGTGTGTACCACCACACCTGGATCTGGGACTTGCTTTGTCCCAGGCTGACCTTGAATTTAGAGATCTCCTTGCTTCAGTTTCCTGGGATTAAGGGTGTGTACTACTTTGCCTGGGCCTAAGCTTTTCATGGCCACTATGCCTCAAGACCTCCTGGGACTTGCTTTGTCCCAGGCTGACCTTGAATTTAGAGATCTCCTTGCTTCAGTCTCCTGGGATTAAGGGTGTGTACTACTTTGCCTGGGCCTAAGTTTTTCATGGCCACTATGCCTCAAGATCTCCATGCCAAGATCCAGGTCAGAAACTTGTGTCTTCCAGACTCAAGATCTGGATCACAGGTGAGCCTTCTATTTCTGGATTGAAGTTCACTCCAGATATAGACAAGTTGACAATCAGGAATAGCCAACTGACCTCCCTTAATATACAGATGCGCGCGTGTGTGCGCATGCACGCGCGTGTGCGCGCACACACACACATACACGTACACACGCAAATAAATGAATGAATGAATAAATAAATAAATAAATATTAAATACATCCTTTTTGAAGTCAGCACTATTATTGTTTTAATGACAAAAAAATGCACTCTCTGAGGCAAGCTGTCCCCACCAGACATTTTGGGTTATTCAAAAATTATTTTGAATTGCAAAGTCTACCCAGGACATATTTACTCCCCAGGTATAACTGAGATTAAATTTCCTACCCCTCAGATTAATAGTTAGCTTCAGATTTCATTTTGAATTTTAAGATTTGTATTGCGGTCATTGTGCCTGTGTACACGATGTGTGTGGGGCCGTGCATGCCGCCGCGTGCATTTGGAATAAGAGGGCTGCTTTGCGGAGTTGCTCTGCTTCTTCCAAATTCACAAGTTCTACGGATTGAATTTAGGTCTCCAGGCCTGACAACAAGAGCTTTTACCACTAATCCATCCCGCTGGTCATAATTTTCTGTAAATTTTAAGAGATGATTAGTTTTGTTTTCTCCATCCGAATGCTGTAAGGTAAATTTGTGTTAGTTAATAATAATGCTACCATAACCTAAGCAATAGGCCTCATGCTTCAATGAAAAATTTCTACATGAAAAAAAATCTAAGCATGTCTAGACTTTTTAAACTACAAAATATAAAAAAAAAAAATCGTCAAAAGTTGAAAATCATATAAAATAAGTGGGATATATTTTATAAAAAGTTCTTCTCTCCAAAAAAGTAAAGGCTTCTACACATATGATAAACCTTGTTTTCCTTTGTCAACTGGGTAGTCACCAAATGTGTTCCAGGCTTGAAAACTACTCAGCGTACGCTCCCCCAGGTTACTGCACTCTAAGACGAAAATGATGTTGCACAAATGGTAATTAAAAACCTTTCTTGCTTTTTCTCCACCTGCTTTTTCAGCAGTTCACTCACTTTCCATAGACCTAATTACCCATGTTTATTTATAGAAGAATCCAGAGGGGCGGCTGACGCTGTCAGACAAATAAACCTCCTTAGCTTCCATTAGCTCGGAGAGCTCTACCTCCTCTGAACTCCTGGAGCCAGGAAGGCCACCTAAGCTATTGTCATAGCCCTTGACTGTATGGAGGATATGATGTCACCTGCACAGACATTGCCATCAGTATTCCCACCAGTACCGGCACCGTTACCAGTTCCACAGCTGCCTTGAACTGAGAAGCCTCCATGGACATTTGAATATTGGTAGCAGTGCTTGAGACTGCAACCAAAGTTAAGGACCCACATACTTTTATTCATGAAGATTACAGGAAGCAAGATTTCCCAGGACGCCTGAGATCTGCCAAGGGATAAGTCTGAGCCCCAGAATATAAAAAGCATGACCATTTCTTTTAACCCACAAACTTATAGACCAGCAGGACCCAACTCCACGCAATTTTCAGACCCACAACCTGACAGAAGTAAAGGTAGATACCTTTGACTAGATAATAGTTAAGACTAGCTTTTTTTTCTGGCCATAGAGCATAGATAGAACTTGGTACACTGACTATAAATTTTATCTCTGATTACTGGGTCCTTTGAGCTATATTTCAACCAACTAACTGAATTTGTGACATTCCTTCTAAGCACAGTGACCTCAGTTACTAACCTACTAGTCACTACTTAATCCTCTCTCATATTAGCTATGACTAGGAATTAGGATTGGTATGAAGAGTAACTCACCATGCTCCTCTTACCCAGATTTAATCTTTGTTTTTAGCATCTGGTGAAAAGAATATAAAGACATTGCTGGATTGAGAGTAAGTCTGCTGAAAGTTTACTAAATAATAAGTGAGGCTTATTTAGTACACATTAAGTGTACTTAGAGGCTATGCCAAAAATCTAGTCATTTGGCTGCTATATAGTTAACCTTTACCAGGAACTAATTTTTGAAAAAGATGCATTTGAGGTCGTGTGTATGAGTGTTTTCCTGCATGTATGTATGTGCATTGTGTGCCTGTCTGGTGCTCACTGAGGCCAGAGGAGACCATCCAAGATTCCCTGAAACCAGTGTAACACACAATAGTGAGCTGCCATGTGGTCCTGGAAACTGAAGCTAGGTCTTTTGCAAGAGTAGCCAATTCTCTTAACTGTTGCTCCATCTCCCAACTGCACCCCTCTTTTGTTCTATTCATTTATTTTGCTTATTCTTTTGTGGGGTGTTGGAATGGGAATATGTGTTTGATTCTGTGAACTCTTTAAAGGGATGTGAAAGTATATTGTCTTAGTTAAGACATAAGTATTTGCTGGTGTGACATAGCTGGGTTTGATACTCATTTTGTTCCCCTTACCGGTGACAGCAACAACTTAACAAATAAAATGCTACTTGTCTTCATATTCATTTATTCTACATATGAGCACACACACTCTCGAGTATCTTGTTGCAGTGATGCCTTGTGCCATAGGGGAGCCCTGTGGATCACCCATGCCCATTGCATCATGTGCCTCTTTAACATAGTCCTGCATCAGAGCCTCTGTTGGGTGTGCTTAGGGCTGACATGAAATCTGACACTACTTTCTGCCTTGGACTGTGAATTTGGAGCATGGTTGGGATAATGCTCTGTGTCTTCTTCAGGAAGGAAGTCTATTCTTAGGGTAAGGGCAAGGATCTGAAGCTGATTTCCAGAATCCCATCCCAGCAGTCCATCTACAGCAATGGTTCTCAACTTGTGGGTTGCAACCACTTTGAGGGTGAACAACCCTTTCCCAGGGGTCATCTAAGACCGTTAGAAAACACAGGTATTTGCATTATGATTCATACCAGTAGCAAAATTACACTTATGAATTAGTAACAAAATAATTTTATAGTTAGGGATTACAACAAGAGGAAATACATACACAGACACACAGACACACACAGACAGACACACACACACAGACACACAGACACACAGACACACACACACAGACACACACACACAGACACATATATATATATATATATATATATATATATATATATATATATATATATAGAGAGAGAGAGAGAGAGAGAGAGAGAGAGAGTAGGAAGGTGGAAAACCACTTATCTAGGGGCTTGGGATACTGAGGGAAGTATTTTTACTTTTGATACTAAGAATAAGAATATAAATATAAATTTTATATATAATTTTGTGGACGTAATATATATATATTTAAAATGACTCCTAATGGCATATTGTTATATCCATAGAACAGTGTTTCACTCACTTCTTGCAGTAGATTGGAACTAACACAGAGACCCACAACTGTGGATCTGCACAACAATGTGCAGGCAGTGAGAGCCTTTGGAGCACTCAGTCCCAGATGGGCTACGTCCATCACACCCGTCCCCTCAGGGCTCAGGGCTCTTTGCAGAACAGGAGGCAGAAAGATCCTTGGAGCCTAAGGTTGTGGTTGACTCCAGGCCGTGCCTTCCAGACACAACAGAGTTGGTACACAAAGGAACTCCCAGGACTGGAACAGTATGCTGAAGACCTGCACAGGTTTGAATCAGACAAGCTCTCACTACTGAGAAGGAGAAATAGACATAAAGCCCCAACCCTAACCAAGAAACTATATGTAATTGATACCTACTGGGAAGAAGAAAATCCGTTTTCTCCAAAGAAGTGACGCTGGCTATATCAACACATGCCCAGGAGTGGTTGACCAACACAAACAAGATTCTATTTTGTTCTGTTTCTTTTTGTTCTGCATGTGTGCTTTTTGTTTTGTTTTGGTATTTTTGTTTTACTGGTTTTTCTCTTTTTTGTTTTAACTTTTGAGGTTTTTTAAGGATGTTTTATGTTTGGTTTGTTGTTGTTTTAGACAAAGAAAGCACATAAAGTTGGGTGTGTAGGGAGGTGGGAAGGTCTTGGGGGAGTTGAGGGGAAAGAATATGACCAAAATTTATTCATGAAAAGAAAAACTTTTAAAGAAAACATTTATATACAATGCAAATACATCTATAGACATACAATATATATACTTTAAAAGCATAAAGATGAATCTTCTCACGAATCATTGGAGGTGCCAAGGAGCAGAAAATTGAGTTAAGACAATGTTGGACTCGGGCTGAAAATGAAAGCTGGACAGAGGGATCAGAATCTTCCTGCTTCCATTACTAGCTAGACAACCTTACAGGTCTGTGAACTTAAAAAAAAATAAAATAAAAAATCTCTGTGTTTCAATTTGATTGTCTTCAAAAAGAAGATGATCAACTCCTACCTCAAATAACATTATACAATTTAAATGAGGTGACCTGTGACATGTTCCTGACAGCACCTGGCATGCTGGGTGACCTAGAGATGGCAATCATTAGCACCAGTCTTGTCTGTATGGGGTATGAGTCAGAAGGAACAGAGAGCTGCTCTGCTGTCCTCTGATAATGAGGGAATGTTGTAAGTCCACACACAGGAATAAGGTTGATCAATGATGGATAACTTCTAAAACACGTGGCTGATTTCCCCTAGTGTGCTCAAGGTCTGCAGGGTCCGTTTGCCACCTGTGCATATATTATATTAGCAGTGCTCTACGGCCTGGAATCTGATGACTGTTGTAGCTGACTTCCGAATGTCAGCTATAAAACTTAGTCACATGACTCTAGCTTAATGTGTGGTATATGAATGACGTCACTCTCGCTGTGGTCATTTGCAGTGGCGCCTAAGTTCCTAGTCTCTAAGTTGAAGCTTCCAAACCGGGCTTCAAAAACAAGAGTTAGTAGCCTCAGTGTAGTAACTCCAGCTCCAACTTCTAAATGGCCAGAGAGTAAGGTTGTTACAAATTGGCTTCCATGGTACAGCATTTCCCTTCTTGTTGTAGCTTGTCCATGGCTGAATGTTAGCGAGGTACCACATCTGTTAGAACCTTCCGGTTGTCTGAGATGATGGCACACTGTGTTTTCATGTCTTATGAAATCTTTACAAACAATCCAAGCATAATTGTTAAGAATGCATGAATTAAAGTTCGTGTAAGTGGAATAAACATCTTAGGAATGGACTTTTCTCTTCATCTTTTCATGTAAATTAGTCTTTTGCTTTTGAGACATCTCTAAAGGAAATTGTCTCTACTTCCTCTTGGCAGCTAATAGGCTTTTTACCAAGGTTTAATGCAAAGCTTACAACAAAAATGTTAACATGGCTACCATTCTCAACCATGTCCCATGTTCTTAATTCTTAGCCCCCCTCAAAAACTGAAGTGGACTTTTTATTTTTCTACTTGGGAAGCCACAATGATCTTGGCCCATTGTGCTGCTGAGCAGCCTGAAATGTTAAGTTCTGTGGTTCCAAATCATTGTTGGTTCAAAGAATTTCGTGATGCTCTTACGGCTTGCCTTTGACTTCAGTCCGTTCTTTCTGTTTGTCGGGGACACAAGATCACTTTCCTTTTCGCTGTCTTGTCACCAAGCATTCCAGCTTGTTGGCCATGTGTTTGGGGAAAGGCTGCATGGTCTTTCTGGCTCCACTCAGTGTCTAAGACATCCTGTTTCCTCTGCCTACATCCCATACCATCCTTCATGCTCCTTCCTGCAGTGCAGCCCGCCCCAGTGATACAGCAAGGATTGTGTGCCCTGCAGGTTGGAGTGGGTTTTCTGATGATGTGCCTACTCACGCAAGGAACTCGCCACTCATGCTGGTAAGGAAGCCTAATACCAAGATCCACTTGGGTGTTGTTTCTTTGGTCTATTTATTTTAAACTTGGTCATTCATTTTTCTCCTTTTAAAAAATTGATTATTTTATCAAATAGTATATCATGATTATAGTTTTCCCTCCTTCTACCCATCCCAGTTCCTCCCCACCTCCTCCTTTTTCTCTATTTTTAGTGCCCTATTTGAGGTAAATAAAAATTTGTTCATATGTTCCCAGAAAGAGACACACAACAAACAAAGTAAGTGGATGTGTATTTTAAGGTTCTTTGGTTCTAAGTGCATGCTTCTAAAGAGTAATGGGGGCTGTTATGTGGACATTAAATGGAACTGTCTTGTTGATGAGACACTCATAGGAATGTGGGAATATCTGTCACTGACAGAACACCTGAGAGAGTTTAAATAGGGAAAGAGTTTGTTTTGCTCATGGTTTCAGGAGAGTAAAGTTCAAGAATTCTTGACCCCAGACACTTAGGCAGAACATCATGGCAGTAGACAAATGTGGCTGAGAAGGTTTCTTAGCCTCATGCTACACAAGAGGCAGAGCAAAGGGAAAGGACCAGAGCCACTCTGGCTTGTGAAGGCATCCTCTCAGTCACCTACTTCCTCCTGAAGCTTCTAGCACTTCTGTATTAGTCAGGGTTCTCTAGAGTCACAGAACTTATAAGTAGTCTCTATATCGTAAGGGAATTTGTTAATGACTTACAGTCTGTAGTCAAACTCCCCAACAATGGTCAGCAGCAGCTGTGAATGAAAGTCCAAGGATCTAGCAGTCACTTAGTCCCACAAGGCTTGCAGGCAAAGAAGATTGAATCTTCCTCCTTCCAATGTCCTTATGTAGATCTCCAGCAGCAGATGCAGCCCAGATCAGAGGTGTGCATACCACCACACCTGAAACTTGTGTCTTCCAGACTCAAAATCTAGATCACAGGTGAGCCTTCTAATTCTGGATTGTAATTCACTCCAGATATAGTCAAGTTGACAATCAGAAATAGCCACTACAACTTCCCATAACAACATTACTATCTGGGTGTCTTAGTTAGGGTTTCTATTGTCGTGTAGAAACATAACTAAAGCAACTCTTATAAAGGAAAATATTTCACCGAAGCTGGCTTATGGCTAAGAGTCCAGTATTGTCTTGGTGGTAGGCATGACTGCACGCATGCAGACATGCTGCTGGAGAAGGAGCCGAGAATTGTACACCTTGATTCTCGGTGGCAGGAGACTGTGTGCCACACTTGGGCATATGAGACCTCAAAGTCTGCCTCCATAGTGACACACTTCCTCCAACAAGGCCATACCTCCTAATAGTGCCCTATGGCCAAGAATTCAAACACATGGGTCTCTGAGGGCCCATTCCTATTTAAACCACCAATTGGGGGGACCAAATAATTGAACACATGAGCCCATGGGAGAGATGTCATATTCAGACATTCACTCCCATGTTGTTGTTACTCCAAAGAACACAGTCCTGTCAAGGGACAGAATGAGTTAACCATATCAGCAACAAAGACTCATCAATGTCCTGCCTACTTACACTGGGCTCACTCTTTTTTCTTTCCAAATTCTACTCTGTCTGCCAATTGCTCGGTTCTATTAGTTACAGGAATCTTCATGAGGAGAAAAATAAAAAACTACAACAACAAAACATGGCTTGGTTTTGAGGACTGCCTACAATTTGGAGAGAAACAAACAAACAAAACGTTAGAGCATTCCTTGGATAGAAAAGCAGATATGAAGTTATTTCTGGGGCAGGAAGAAGCCTGACTCACCACCAATACAGCACATTAGAGGTGAAAAAAAAAAAAAAAAGAGCTGAGAAAGTAGAGTTACACTGACTATCCAAGCCTTGGAAATAAAGGGGCACCATGACCAAGGCTTAGAATGGCAAACATTTAGCTGGGGCTGGCTGGTTTCAGAGGTTTAGTCCATTGTCATGACGGCAGGAAGCATGGCAGCATCCAGAGAGACATGGTGCTGGAGGAGCTGAGAGTTCTATAACGTGATCCAAAGGCAGCAGCAGGAGGCTTTCTTCTGCACTGGGTGGAGCGTGGCCATAGGATCACAAAGCCTACCCCTACAGTGATGCACTTCCTCCAACAACGCCACACCCACTCCATCAAGACCACACCCCTTAATAGTGCCCCTTCTCAGATTCAAACCAGCACAGGACCCATTAAAGGTTCTGAGCAAAGGACTCATGAGTCCTTCACTCTTTCTACAGCCAAGTTGGCTTCAGTGAACCCTTGTCTCCTTCAGCCTACTAGCCAGCTAGTTCTTATCTCTAGTCTCCCCTGCTTGTTTTATCATGGACATCTTGGCTAAACCGTGTTAGCTGGAAGTTAGCAGACAGGAACAGCTGTAGCATACTATTTCCTGTTGTCTTCATGAGAAATTACATCAATAGCCCTCAACACTGTCAGACTCAATGTCCTTGTCTTGTAATAATATTTCCAATGTCTTCCTTTGCTATCTTAGAATAAAATTCATATATAGTAATGCTGTATCTACCTAAAACTGTTAGAGATAGACTTGTACCCTCACCACATCCTAAAAATGTATATGTTAGAGTCCCAATTGCTGCTACCTCAAAGTATTTCTGGAGATGGCCCTTAAAGAGGTCATTTAGCTAAAATGAGGCCATTTAGACGGGCTATAATCCAATGAAATAGACGTCGTTGTTTAAAATCAGAAATGTAGACACAGACATGCACAAGGAGAGATGCTGTAGATCATTCATGGTAAAAGTTCATCTACAAGCAGGGGAATGAGGCCTGGCACAGATCTTCTCTCAAAGCTTGCAGAGGAAGCAAGCCCACTGACACCTTGACCTTCTCCAATCAGAACAAAATAATCATTTTTTCAAAACACTGGGTGTGTTGTACTTTATTATTGCAGATCTAGCAAATGAGAACATTAACCATATATAATTATTGCATTGTAATATAAAGATGAAATGAATGTCATGTACAGTAAAATACTCATTTGTATATGAAAATGTGAGAATACAGCTATACTAATAGCTGTAATATTTATTCGTGTTCTCTGTGTGCAACAGCTATAATGGTTGAGTGACAGTGTGCATACAGCCTGGCCTGGTGGGCAGAATTGGCAAAAACAAAACCTTGAGCAGTCCCCCTGCTGGCACATGATTTTCCTGAAAGAGTAAACAACTCTTGGCAAAGTCCCAACCCAAACAAAGAACCATCTTCCCTCAATTTACAAAGCAGTTGTGTTCCTGGTAAATTCAAATGTGTATTGTGTTTATTTGTAACACAGGTCTGGGTCCTGGGTACAGATCATTATAAATGGGCTTTTCACCTGAATGATGTCTTATAAAACACGTGGAGGTAACAGACAGGGCTTGTCTTCCCAAATTTCTGCACAATGTGAAGCCGTCCTGCATCTCTGTGTCACTGTGCCCAGTTCATTAGGATACCTTGTTATCATGCCACCCCAAATATCTTATCTCCAAAGTACTTCCTAATGGAGAAGTTCCCCTCTTACTGAGACGCACTGAGATTCAAAGAGAAAAATAATGTACCTTATGACCTTTGGGTGTTTGGCCAGCCACATTGCACTTTCTGTCAGAACTTCTGCCAGGGGAGCCTCAGGTTTGGAACCACAAAGCAATGTCAAAACCAACAATTTGATGTTCTGTTGGTGTTTTTAATGGCACTTGGGGACTGTACTTAGAGCACTACATTGTGTTAGGCAAACACTCCACCACTGACTTTCACCCCAGGCCACTTTAAAAAAACACATTGTTTGTTTGTTTACTTATTGTGTGTGTGTGTGTGTGTGTGTGTGTGTGTGTGTGTGTGTGTGTGTATGCGTGTGTGTGTCTTGTATGTGCATGTATCTGTGTATCTATGATAGGGTGGTGATGGGTGTGCCACGGTACATGTATGAAGGTCATAGGACCACTTTGTAGAACCACTTTTCTTGTCCACCTTTACGGGGGATCTGGGCATTGAATGTAGCTAATTAGGTTTGTACAGCAAGTGCTTTTACCCTCTTCCAGCCCCTCTCCCACCTTAAAATAAAAGTTTTTTATTTTGAGACAGAGTCTTGATAAATTGTCCAGGCAAGTAATGAGCTTTCAGTCTTTCTACCTTGGCTCCCAAAGTAGCTGGGATTGGAGGCTTCGAACATCAGGCCAAGTTAGCATTTTCTTTTAAAATGTTTTCTTATGTATTACATTATTTGTTATGTATATTATTAACTATTATTGTTGTTATAAAACACCATGATCAAGGCAATTTATAAAAGGGAGCCTTTAGTTGGCCTTATGATTCCTGAGGGTTAGAGTCCACAGTGGCCGAGCAAAAGAACAGCAGCAGGAGCAGCTGAGAACTCACATCTTCGTCTACAAGCAGGAGGCAGAGAGCATTATGTGGGAATGGTGTGGCCTGTTGGAGCCTTAAGTGAATCCCCAGAAACCCTCCTCCAACAAGGCCACTCTTCCTAATCCTTCCCAGTGACCAACTAGGAACTGTTAGTCAATTAGTCAATATATAAGACTTATGGGGGGTATTTTACTCAAGCTGCCACCACCACCACCACATCATCGTTCTCATCATCGTTCTCATCGTCATCAATGGTGGTGGTGTTTGGGACTGAACCAAGACCTTTTGAGGCTAGACAATCGTTTTACTACCAACTATATCCATGGTCCTCTCTAGTTAGGGGCAGGGTCTTGAACCTACGTATCTCAGGCAGCCTTGAAATCATGTTCCTTAGTGCTGGGAGTACAGACTCAGGCTGCTATGTCCAGCTGGTTTTCTAAGCTGGTTAGAAGGCATGATCTTGACACTGTCACTGAATCCTATGTGTCTAAAAAGCTTAAACTTTGGCTAGTCGCTGCTGGCTGGAGTCTGGCAGCTGTGTGTTTTATATTTTGTCTGTATCTGAGGCTTGTGTGGGCAAAGGTGTTCCTGTGGTGCTTGAGTTAATGAGAATCTCCTGACCAATTCTGCTGTCTTTCTTCTCCTTCTGTATTGAACATTCATTGTCAAAGAGTTTATGCCAGAATGCTGTGTCATCAAAGACTGAACTCTGGCAGTGTAGTCTCCTCATGCCGTCCTACAGGCCTCCAAGCTCTGATCCCACAATGCTCATTATCCATCTTATACTGAGCAAGCACCCACATGTCAGTTTGTGTGGTTTGACTTTCCCCCCTTCAACGGAGCATGTGATGGTTTGTATATGCTTGGCCCAGGGAGTGACACAATTGGAAGGTCTGGGATTGTTGGAGTAGGTGTGTCACTTCGGGTGTGGGCTTTAAGACCCTCATCCTAGCTGCCTAGAAGTCTGTCTTCTCCTAGCAGCCTTCAGATGAAGAGATAGAACTCTCAGCTCCTTCTGCACCATGTCTGCCTGGACGCTGCCATGCTCCCGCCTTGATAACAATGACTGAACCTCAGAACCTGTAAGCCAGCCCCAATGAAATGTTGCTTTTATGAGTTGCCTTGGTCATGGCATCTGTTCCCAGCAGTAAACCTTAACTAAGACAGAGCATTATTTTATTATTTCCCTGAAAACGTTCTGTGTGAGGCAGAAACTTTTTATTGCATCAACAGTTACCAACCATTTATCAATGGAGCATTCTGGGAGTTCTTACTAATTGACTTTGCTGTATGACCATTATAGAGTGTATTTACACAAACTAAGATTGCTATAATGTCACTAGGCAATAAAATTGCATGGGTCTTCCCTACCTCCTATGTATGTGGTCCACCATTGATTGCCATGTTATTCTGTATTAGAAACCAACATGAGGGCTGTGGATGCAACTCAGTTGGTAGAATGTTTGTCTAGCATTCAGGAGAGTGTTCAATCCCCAATGCTAGATAACTATGCAAATGATACTACATACATATACAAATGGCATAGCAGTGCATACCTGCCACCCCAACACTGGGGAGGTGAAGACAGGAGTTATTATTAGGTTGAGGTTACCCTTGACGACATAGCAAGTTCAAAGCCCACTGAATCCAGTCTCAAAAATAAAATTATTTGAAGGCACATTTGGTCTTGAGTAATAGGAGACTCAAGAGCAGGAAGGTACAGGAAAGAACTCAAACAGAAATCACAAAGCCATCAACACTTAGTCAAACCTTTGTTTGTTACTCCTTTCTGCCTCGGTTTTCTCTTTTATGCCCACTACTTTCTTTTGCCTTCCTGTGCATGTGATAGAATTGCAGCTCTATGAGAGACCAAGCCCAGACCTAACTAAACTGGGTCCAGTCTCTGGCTGAGTCTGTGGCATGCTAGAAACCAGTCTGAATTCCCATCTTTGGACAACAAAAGAAACAGAAAATATGACACAGTGGGTCCTGGCCTGGCCATAGATATGGTATACTGCAGGGTGGTGGTTTCTAAGTGAAAACAGGTGAGGGAAGCCTTGTGAGGATTCTCCAACCCGTCCCTCCTTCCACTCTGTTGAAAGCATAGCTACTATGCAGCGTGGGTGAGAGTTCAGGTGGAGTCCGGTTGGTTCTGAGTTGAGAATGTGAAGCTAGGAAAGCCAGAGGTGGTATCGGAACATGGTTCCAGAGAGGAGAGAATTGGATGACCAGACAGGTGACAGTCTAGCTTTGAAGGTCACAAAAATCTTCGGCTTAGTACTGATCTGTATACATTGGGAGGAAGCTGTCTGAGGCTGGGAAAAGAAACACTGAAAGGAATGGAGGGAACAATCCTTAAAGTTCCTACAGATCTGGAGATGTTGGGGTCTGCCTCACTGGTAAGCTTTGCGATTCTCAACGCATGGAGTAGAATATTCAGAAAGTATTGGTCTCAGTAGGGAAAAATTTAGTTCCCAGGTCCATGCTGGTCCTGCCTAACAAGGCTTCAAAACAAATTGGAAAGAAACAAACTGTCTCCAAGTAACTGCATCCCAGAGCATAGCTCAGGAATATTTATAAGAATATAAAAATATCCAGCACACAAGTTCATGACGTC
Source organism: Uromys caudimaculatus (assembly GCA_028551405.1). NCBI lineage: Eukaryota > Metazoa > Chordata > Mammalia > Rodentia > Muridae > Uromys > Uromys caudimaculatus. The sequence continues at coordinate 44,932,097 of CM052716.1, forward strand.
TGCCTTCCAGTCAAGCCCCTGGCCAAGGGAAGGAAGCATAACTTGAAAAGGAGCGATGTTCTGCCCTGGAAATTCTGCGGGCGCTAGTTTGAAGTTAAAGCTATTGTTATTTTTGTTCTTATCCCTGGCAGTATTGTTTGACTTGCTACAACAAGCACACATCACTACTGTTATTCCAAAAGACTAGACAAATCACTTAGGAAAATGAGAATCAAAGGGAAAAGTGGCTTCTACACTTCTGACGTGACTGAAAGTCCTTCCCTTGCTGCTCCACTTTCTTTTCTTTTTTTTTTTTTAATTTTTAAAAATTTATTTATTCATGTATTTTTTATATGAACACTCTGTCTTCATGCATATGCAAACAGGGAATCAGATCCCATTACAGACAGTTGTGAGCCATCATGTGGTTGCTGGAAATTGAACTCAGAACCTCAGAACCTCTGGAAGAGCAGCCAGTGCTCTTTAACTACTGGGCCATCTCTCTGGCTCCTAAATTTCTGTTTTTTTGTTTTTTTGTTTTTAATTTTTTAATTTTTTTGATACTTTATTTACATTTCCATGTTTCCCCCTTTCTAGGTCTCCCTACCCCTCCCCCACCTCTATGAGGGAATTCCACCTCCCACCCACCCACCCACTCCCATATTCCCACCTTGACATTCCCCTTTACTGGGGCCTCTCCTCCCCCTGATGGCCAACAAGGCCCTTCTCTGCCACATATGTAGTCCGAACCATGGGTCCCCCCATGTGTATTCTTTGGTTGGTGGTCCAGACTCCAGGCGGACCGGGGATCAGGCCAGTTGACACTGTTGCTCCCTCCATGGGGCTGCAGACTCCCTCAACTTCTTCAGTCCCTTCTCCAACTCCTCCATCTGGGACCTCACTCTCAGTCCAGCGGTTACTGTAAAGTGAAACTTGGGTATTCCGAACTTTTGGCCTAATATCTACTTATCAGTGAGTACATACCATGTTCCTTCTTTTGTGACTGAGTTACATAGCTCAGGATGATATTTTCAAGTTCCATCCATTTGCCTGCAAATTTCATTAAGTCATTGTTTTTAATAGCTGAGTAGTACTCCATTGTGTAAATGTACCACATTTTCTGTATCCATTCCTCTGATGAGGGACATCTGGGTTGTTTCCAGCTTCTGGCTATTATAAATATGGCTGCTATGAACATACTGGAGCATGTGTCTTTATTACATGTTGGAGCATCTTCTGGGTATATGCCCAGGAGAGGTATAGCTGGGTCCTCAGGTAGTATTATGTCCATTTTTCTGAGGGTTCATCAAATTGATTTCCAGAGTGGTTGTACCAGCTTGCAATCCCATCAACAATGGAGGAGTGTTCCTCTTTCTCCACAGCCTCTCCACAGCATCTGCTGTCACCTGAGTTTTTGATCTTGGCCATTCTGACTGGTGTGAGGTGGAATCTGACTTGTTTTGATTTGTATTTCCCTGATGACTAAGAATGTTGAACATTTCTTTAGGTGC
>CM052716.1:44934086-44958935 GCA_028551405.1 Uromys caudimaculatus
GACCGCCAGTTGAACCAGCACCATTTGTTGAAAATGCTGTCTTTTTTCCACTGGGCGGTTTTAGCTCCTTTGTCGAAAATCAAGTGACCGTAGGTATGTGTGGGTTTATTTCTGGGTCTTCAATTCTATTCCATTGATCTACCTGCCTGTCGCTGTACCAAAATACCATGCAGTTTTTATCATTACTGCTCTGTAGTATAGCTTGAGGTCAGGAATGCTGATTCCCCCAGAAGTTCTCTTGTTGTTGAGAATAGCTTTTGCTATCCTGGGTTTTTTGTTGTTCCAAATGAATTTGAGAATTGCTCTTTCTAAGGCTGTGAAGAATTGAGCTGCTCCACTTTCTAGAAGATTCTCACTTTCTTTTCTACCATCTCTTGCCTTCCCTCCCTTTTCCATGTAGTTTGGGTGAATGTGGGGTGCCGCTGTATGTTTTACAAACACCCACAGTTAGTTTTTCTAAGAGAATGTTGTTACTTGACTTTGAACACCCTGTGCTCTCACTAAAGCTAATCTAAGGCGCTTTTATTAGCTCGCTCTCCAGCCTGGATCAGTAGTTCACCCAGGTAAAGCCTCTGCGAGCCAGACTCTATTTGCCATGTCACAGGACAAACAAGATGACACTTTGGCTGTACCTGTGTAAACTGCACCCATGACCCCCTCTGCTGTTCCCTCTAAAGAGATCCTTCTGATGTGAAGTGAAGACTACTACAGGTTGTGGATGAAGTGAACGAAAGTGGAAGGGAGGGAGTCCGCAGAGAGCAAAGAAAACAGTCGGAGCTTCGGAGCTCCGGAGAGGGAGAAGAGGCAGAGGGCTGGGCCATCAGAGAAAGGGACCACTCAGAGATGAGACCCAGAGGTGAGAGAGCGCTCCAGCACCGCGTGGACAGCGGGAGGTAGAGCCCAGAGGGCTCAGAGGCTGAGTGTTGGGCACTTGGAGCCCAGATCGCAGGAGGCACCCAGAGTCTCCAGAGCTTGGGACAAGCGCAGTCCGAGCGCACATCGCACGCACCTCGGGGTCCTGCGCACCGCTGCCCGCGATGAGCGAGAGCAGCCGCCTGTGCTCCGGCTACTACAGCCTCAACCGCAGCTTCGTGGAGCCCTTCCAGTGCCCGCGGCGCGGTGAAGCGGCCGGGCTGCTCTACTGCTGTGGCTTCGCAGACCTCAAGTACTGCTGCAGCGAGCCGGGCAGCTACTTCCCCTACAAGCACAGCTACATGTGGAGCCTCAGGTGTGCAGGGCAGGGCAGGGCAGGGTGGGGCGGGGCAGAGCAGGGCAGGGCGGGCCAGGGCAGGGCAGGGCAGGGCAGCCTCCTAGACCTGGGAAAGTGACCAATGGAAGACACAAAGCGGGAGGTCACCCAGTTCCCCTTGGGTTCAAGTCCTTTTGCCAAGGCTCCAGGCTTCTGAATGGTAACTCTGCAGGGAACCAGGGAGACCAGTGGGCACCCTGTAAACATCCCAGCCTATCCCAGGGACCACTGCTTGCGTGTCGAGCTGGAGGCTCTACTGACAAGACTGGAGGTTTTAATTCCTCTTTAGGTATTTGTTCATTTGGTACAATTGAATAGAAAGGAGGCTTCTTTGGAACCCAGGTTAAGGTATTAAGGACCAGAGGAGTACTTAGTGTCCCTGGGCAGCAGGACTCTCTCTCTCTCTCTCTCTCTCTCTCTCTCTCTCTCTCTCTCTCTCTCTCTCTCTCTGTGTCTGTGTGTGTGTGGTGTGGTGTGTGTGTGTGTGTGTGTGTGTGTGTGTGTGTGTGTGTGTGTGTGTGGTGTGTAAGAGAAACGGGGGAAGGCAGGGAGAGAGAGAGAACTAGCTAGCAAGCGTATATAGCACTATCACCCCACTCTCTCATTATAATCCAGGACTTGACACACATGTCAGATCAATAGCAAATTTATTTCTTGAGGCAATGAAACAAGAACTATTTTTCTGTATTTAGAACTTCAATGAAGTCTCAAAAGGCATGCTTTCCTCCCAGGAAGTCCCCTGACCAAGCTATCCTGAAGTAGGACAAAGTTGGCAGAAAATTATGCCAATTTATCCTATCCTCCATAGATTGGGGGAAGAAAGTGATAGGCCTTTCCAGACAAGCTCAGTCACTCGTCTGTGAGAGTTTGAAGGCATTGATGATGGTAGAGTTAGTGCCAAGTGAGCCTGGCAATGCCCAAATCAAACTCTATAGGAAATGGTGCCCAAGATCTTTAGATCTCTAAATGCCACAGTGACAAGCAGAAGGGGCCATAAAACCTTCCTAAGGGTTGTGAGAACACAGAGGAGGGATCAGCCTGCTAGGGTCTACCTTCATCAGGACAAAACGGACAGTTAGCCCAGTGTCAGGGGAAACGGGAAAACCACTTTAACTGGGGGCATCAGTTGGTAACACTGAACCAAGAGCTCCTGTGAATTGCTGAGCTCTGAAAACACCACAGGAGGGTAAATTATGAGAGCTTCATTTCTCTTCTATTCTTTGCTCTTCAGTCCTAATTTAAAATACCCCAACTGCGAAACATATTACAGAAGTCACTAGCTTTGGAACTGAGATGCCACGGCTGCTAGGGACAGGCAGCCAGAGCAACCTTGAGGTGAGGGAAGGTGTGAAGTAGGAGAATGGCGTTGGCAGCTTCTGACACTTTCTAACAGCTGGAAAAGCATCCACTGTGGAAAGCTAGGAAGATGGACAATTCTCCCTTTCCAGTGTCTGCCCCTTTCTTTTCTTCCCTGTTCTTCTAAGCCCCTAAATTGAAAGGGTCTACTTCAGTAACCTTTTCCAGGACTTAAGAAAATGAGGCTTATTTGGCAGGGCCATTTATGGATGGATGCTGAGTAAGTATTTGTTGACATGACCAACTTAAGAGACTCCTGGATCTCCATCTTTACATGCAGGTAGTCAGGTACAAAGCAATGCCTCTGTAATATGGAGCCATGGCACTGCAGCAGAGTTAACATTCCTTTTGAATTTCCTCCACGTTGTGTAGTCTTTTAAAACCTTGTGCATTAAACATTCGTGAGGTATATGCTCAGTTTCATTAGGTCAGCACATTTTAATCTACTAAGTCACTGTTTACTTTGAAAATTCTTTTTCAGCAACTGGGTTTCTCATTTCAGGAATCTGTCCAGATGCCTCATCTATCTGCTTTGTGCACAAAATAATACTAAATGGGTTACATCTTTACATATCTGTATGTAGGAGAGTGAGCCTAACCCTCCCTGACACAGTCTGCAGATGACAAGGAGCAAGGATTTTTTTTTTTCTCATGGCAACCTCCCAGGTTAAATACAAAACTCTGGATTCAGACATACAATTCCCCAGTCTTCCCTATATGCAGGGCTGTTTGAGTTAATAAATCAAGCATAAGAATTTGGAACTTTGTCTCCATGTTGTCTGCAGCTTGGGAGACAAGCTCTTGTGTGCAAGTGTGTTTTATTTCTTTCAGATCAACTGAGAGTGGAGTAAACAGCTTGTCACCTCCAATACTGTTCCTTCTTTCAAAGCAGTGATGCTCCTAGTGTCCTCAAATGATCAAATTCCCCCTTTCCTTCATTTTGCTAAAAGTCAAGCTTGCTGGGAGCCTAATCCTTGAGGGAAAACAGAGGCCTGAAGACACGCCGGGAAGATAATGAAGACTGAGATCATTATTTCTCACGGATGTGCATCCCAAATTGCTACAGGCAGATGAATCATAAGTTAATTAGTATTTACTTTCATCTGTTGAATATTTTCTACAAACTAAGCACATGTAAATACTTAAAGTGTTCACAACTGGCTGAAGTCTGCTCTTGAATAGCCTAACATCTAATTATGGCTGTTTACACATGACTCGGGAGACACAAGTCTGCATACAGTTTAGCATGATGCTGCCTTTTCAAATTGCCTCTCTTATTTGATAGTATTAAGTGCACACGTTTATAAAACCCTGCTACTTTAGTGTCTAGCCATATGTGTAACCACATGTTGAAGTGTTACAAAGGTGATGGCCAAGAAAATGACAGTTGAGTGCACATTTGACTTTTGGAGGAAGGGACATGGGTTTCTTTCCTGGTGCTAGGCAGGAAAATCTCAGACTTGAATTTCAGATACATTCTGAAACCAGTTTTCTTTTAACTAAACTCTCTTCTCTTTTGCAATGGTTGTGACTTTATATATAGCTGAGTCCTGCTTGCCCATGGGAGGGACAGTGTGACATGGTTCTCATCCCTGGAGTAGAGCCAGCAGGATATGGGCCTCCATGAGTGTTGATGGTTGTAGTTTTGGGGCTTGTTTGTATAATAATAAACATAATTTACTTTAAGTTCCTCCGTTGGGAAATATTCTCCCTGCAAAGGTTATTGAGGAATGTTCTCCCTGCCAAAATTAATGACACCATGATAATCAGAGATAGCATGAGTCCCAAGAGGCAAGGGTGTGTCTAATGCCCTCAACAAAAACAGTAAATGATGAGGCCCTTCAGGACAACCCTTAAGGCCATGGAAAAGAACTCTGAAAACATGAGTTCAAAAATATATAAACAGGAGTTTTCAACTATGCAAAATATAAGGATGCAATATGAATTATATGAGGAGCTTCAAGGACCTAAAAGAACAGAGACAGCTGCACTATAAGGCAGTTTGTCAGAAAGATATTAAGGAAAGATTTGGGGAGTGGTGATCATGGAGTAAGATCCCACCCAGCTAAGTTTATTGTTTGTGCTGGCAGATTCCTGAGTTCAAGGTCAGCCTGGGACAGAGCTAGTTTAGGCCCAGGATAGTGGGAATTTTGATCTCAGATCCAGATCCCACCCCACTAGCTTATTGTCTATGTTTATAAAATTAGGCAGATCTCTGAATTCATTGCTATGTTTTTTTAAAAAAAAATGTACTTGCTGTCTATTTCTAAGAATCAAGGGGCTAAAGTCATAAAATTCTGATAATAAAAAGGGAAATTGGGGTAGACAATTGAATTAATATATAAATAAAAGAATGGGCTTTGATCTTCAAGAGCTGAGCTATCTTGATGAGCTATCTGCAGAGCCAGCAGAAGCAGAACACAGGCTGTCAGTTTGTACCCCACAATTGACTTTGAGTCATTCTTTTCATGACTCCCAAACACCCTTTCCCTAGAACCCTTATCCAAGCTGAGGCTGGTCCTTAGCAGTATATTAATAAACAGTGTCTTTCATATATATATATATGAATGAAACGTTTTATATCTCTGATATATGTTTCCTGACTCTTACTGAAGGAAGTATTTTCCTGTTTATCTTTTGCTTGTGAAATTGACCTTTCTAAGGTGTAGTATTTATTTGATTAACTTGATTTATTGGACTGAGATATTTATTAAGTTCTTAGAGACTCATGTGACCTTTGACATATCTCATAGATGTCATACTGATATTAACTGATATTAAGATACTTAAATACAATAGACAAAATATGACAAGAATTCAAGATGAAAATTTCAATCATGTATAGTTTATGGTAAGACAGAATTTGGTTATGAATTAATGAGAGCAGGAATGAACGACAAATTCTTTGGTCCAGCTTGAATGTACAGCAGTTTGGGTGACATGACTTCCTTCTGTTTCCCCAGCATTGGTGCTCTGATTGGATTGGGAATCGCTGCCCTCATCTTACTTGCCTTTGTCATCAGTGTCTGTGTCCTTTGCTACTTATTTCTGTACACAAAACCTCAAAGATTAGACAATGGCCTTAAACTTCAGCACCTAGAGGCATCTTCTACCCTAGAAGGTAAGCTGAATCTATTATTTGTAGTTAACTACCTGTACCATAGCCAAAAGAATAACTCTTAGCTGGCCGACAGAGCACACTGTTAAAAATGAATGTTGTTTAAAGATTCACCTTACAATGTATCCTTGCAAGGATTCACATCAAATCAGCTTTAAGTGACAGGATACTTTAGGGAAATGGTGTTCAGTGGAAACTAGCAGACTATAAATGCCCTCATGGAAAGTGAGTCAGTGGGCCAGTAAATTCCCTTTGATATATTTAATTCCTGTTTAGTTATCAACATTTAATCCTCTTGTAACATTTAAAGTTTGGTGTTCTTGTGGGCCCAAGGAAGTCAAATACACAAAACAACAAAATGCCCAATAGAATTCTCTTGGTATTATATTCTAGACTGGTCAGTCAGTTGTCCAACTGGCACCTGGTATGAAGAATCAAGGGGAATCTAAAAGAATTCAGAGGTGCTCAAAAACCCCTGAAAAACAGATAGAGTGTTCTCTGCTGTTGAGTAGCCTATAAACTAATTAATTCTATTGGTGTATGTATTGTGCACAGCCCAACTATAAAGTAGAAAGAAACTTTTAGGCATAATTTACACAGAGTCCTCTGTGTCTCCTTGTTGTCTCATTTATAAAGTAGTAAACAAATATCAGTTGTTGTCATTAAAAACTAGCAAAATTTTGTGAAAACTGATTTCCATTAGGGTATGAGGAAACACTAATCATAAATGTTGACATGTGTGTATTCAGAATATATATTAAAGAACATGTAGGTAACAATATATATATTTAGGATCTATGTTGCCATATTTAGAATAGCATGAAGTGTTTATTGCTTCCATTTAAAAAGAAAAGGAAAATCTTTTTTAAATTATTAAGAAATTCTCTGCTCATAGGCTGTATTTTAGTTGAAGATAGAATCTGTCATGTTTATGGAGTACCTGCCTTGTGACCTTATCAAATATGTCACCATCCCCATGTGCCTGCATTAGATCTAGTCTCCTCTAGGGAGAAAGAGAAGAATCTCCCCCTAGCCTTGGTATCCTCTTGTGATAGTACAGCAAGATGGATCCCTCTGGAGTTCTCTTGCCAAAGTACTGGGATCAAGAGACCAAATTGACAGGCTCAGAGCTGAATTTAGTCCAAGCGACTTTGACCCAGTTTCTCCATGAGCACAATCATGCGATTGATTGGTGGTTATCACATAATCAGACTGTAAAGCTAATTATTATCTCATTTGCTTAGATGATTTTAAACCATGGTTCTGATTTTTTTCCTATGCCCAAGAATCACCTAGGGACCTGGGTACCAACACAGCTTCTCAACCCCTCAATCTTCCTCTCGCTCTGCTCCTGCCTACTGTCCATAGAGCAGTCATAATGAGCCTGTTAAAATCCAAGTCACCCTTCAAATGCAAATGCTTCCCTATCCCTCTCAGCTGATACAACTCTTCACCGTGATTTTTGGGGTCAGCCCTCTAGGTCTTTCTTTTCTAATCTCCTTTGCCAACCCACCTTGGCCCCTTTGCCATTCCTTGAAATTCTCAAATCAGGGCCCAGGCACGTGTTACCACCATTCCCTCAGACTGCTTTGTGACTTACAGTGTCTTTAACTCTTTCCTGAGAAGTTCTCCTCCCTGGAGGAGTTCCTCCTTACCTGCATTCTTAAGGCCACTTCCATCTTCCTGGTCATTTCCCCCCAAGCATTTACCACGAACATGCAGTACAGTTGACTTAACTAGTATCTATGTACTTATCTGTTATCTATAACTTCTGTGCTCTGACTAAAACCTGAGTTCCAGCAAAGTAATATTTTTGTCACATTTATTCACTGTGATATCCCCTATGCTTCTAATGCTAAAACATTTCTGAAATAAACTGACGTGACTAGTCCTATCTTTACTGATCTCAGGAATGTATTTCATGAATCACAGATCAAATCTAGTCATTGCTGTAATCGCCCAGCATGCACTGAGTGTATCTTCTATATAATACTCTGTGATAAATAAAAGTGGTTACTTTTCCTGGTTTAGCTCAGGATGATTGCGAAACTCTATTTCATGTTTGCTCTGTGAACCCTGAAGCAGAATTACTGGCATGTCAATTCAGGTTTGGCATGTTTTTGGCTATTTAGTGGATGAAGCCTTTTAATGCCCTTTTTATAAAGTTAGATGAGACTGCTTTCTTGCAATGAGCTATCCTCACTTTTTTCTTCACAAAAATATAGGTACCAAGGTAGAAAAGTTAATTTAATAGACCTTTCCTGAGTCTGGCTATTATATATATTAATATATAATAATATATACTATATTAGAAAACAGCATATAGAATGTAAAGTAACCAGATCCTTACCGTTGCTTTCAAAGGAGGTAATTAATTTTGGTCCTGTGGGTTGTTTTTTTTTTTATAATCACACTGCAGAGCACAATACAAAACAGGCCATCCATATGCTTTTGGAACAGAAAAATGGGTTCCTCCTGAACCCTTTGAAGTGAAAATTAAACATTGTTCACTTTATTAAATATTAGTGTTCCGTTTCAGTGTTTCCACCTTTTAGCAAGCGATACCATTGTTCAAGCTAAGAGTATTATTGCATATAAGGAAAGTTTTAAAGGTTGGACACTAGGAAATGTTTGGAAATGTTTGCATAATTAATTAGCTGTGTAAGTAGTACATCTGAGGAAAGTTGATTTCACACATTAGAACTCTTTTCTTTCAACAGTATCTCTTAAAAATTTATCTCTACATTATTTTAATTTCTTAAAATTATTTCTTTTATTTTCTGAGATTATAATAAAATTACATAATTTCCCCTTCTCTTTCCTCCCACATACTCCTCCTTGCTCCCTCTCAAATTCAAGTCCTTTTTCTTCATTGATTGTTCTTACAATGTTGTTTTACACACACGTGCACACACGCACACGCACACACACACATGCACACATGCATTCACACACACTCCTAAATATGTAAGTACAACCTGCTCAGTCTGTATAATGTTACATGCATATATGTTTTCAGGACTGACCATTTGGCATTAGATAACCAGTGCTGTATTCTTCCCTGGAGAAGACTATTCAGATTCATTTTCATAATGGAGGTTGTTTTCGTAACAGGAAATTTGGATGGCTAGGAGAAAGCTTGTTCTTGCACATATTACAATGGATATAGGATTCTGAATCTTTTCTTTTCCTATAGATGACGTCGGTGTAGGTCTAAAATAGGATAATCATAGATTACTGCCAGGGTTTTTCCTCTGCCTATTTTTATTCCATTGTATTTCAATTTTAAATGTATACAGCTCAGAGCTTCACAGTCTTTGAACTGATCTTGAAAAGGCAGGTAGGTCTCTTCTGGCCATGGTTGCAGGTGTTAATGGCATAAACTTTGCTGCCCACGCTGTACAGAGCACCTCTCACTGAGCAATTGGTGGGCTTTTAAATTGTGTCTTGTACCTGTTCTCTTCTTTTAACACTTTTATGTTTTGGGGTTATGCACATTTCAAATGCCAGTATTCAGAAGAGTACTGTGGCTTGTATTGTTTTTGCCTCAGACACGAAGTTTCTAAGCAAAAGATGGCTGTGTGCAGACAGTCCTAAGGGTGAGGGCTCATCCAGGACCGTGGGCGAATAGTCATGGTTAATGGTGGCACATTCAGAGATGATGCTTTAGGTCTCCATGTTTCAAACATTTCCACAGTGAGATTCTTACAGACATATCAGAGATGATGTCAGGGTCTCAGCATTCTCAGGGCTAGAGTGGAAAAGGTCTGCCATAAGCCTTGTGTGCTTCCACACTGAATTGTCTCTCATTTTGCTTTTAAATATGATGGGAATTTTCAACTGACTGCATAGTGTGATGTTTATTCTGCTCTGATAATGGCATCTGTGACCCCACATCCAAGGAAAACTGCTGCTTCAGGAAGATAAAGCAAAACACCCTGAGGCTTTGAGTGCGTCCTGTGGAGGTGGGGGATGATCAATATCGGGGACTCGAGAGAAGTGGGGTTTCTGATGAAAATTCGAAAGGCACCGTTAGGAAACTGGCTAGGAAGAAATAATACAATTGTATAGAAACAACAAACACCCTCAAGCTGGAATTTGGTGGTTGCCTTGAAAAGGTGGAAATTAGAAATGAAAAGGAATGGGTAAATTAGCAGTAAGACACAGCTACCTAGGTGAAAAACAAAACTGCATATACAATACCAAGAAAGTAAATTGGAAACAAAATCACAGAATCGTTTACTGTGCCCCATGTGCAAGTTGAGTCTTAGAGGGACTTGAAATGGTCTTGTGTTTCTTAGAAGATGCTCTTGATTCCTCAGAAGGAATTTTTTTTCTCTCTGCTCATGTTCATTGTAGAAACACGGGAAACAAACAAATGCTCTCAGCACAAAGGTGGAAGATGTCAGCATTGCAGTCAGTATCCTTCAGGGAGATTTTTCTTTTTTGAGTTTTCTATATATCCATATATCACATAAAGCAAAATGAAGAGGGAGGCGTGGCAGTTTATGTCTGTGATCCCAGCACTCAGAAGGATAAGGCACAACTTTAAGGCAGGCCTAGGTTATATAGTGGGGATGTCTGTCTGTCTATGATCTATTTGTCTGTCTGTCTATCTATCTGGCATCTGTCTGTCTGTCTATCATCTGTCTGTCTGTCTATCTGTCACTGTCCTTCCTGCTCCCTCCTTCCTCTCCCTTAAACAAAACAAAACAAAACAAAACAAAACAAAACAAAACAAAACAGAATAGCTTCATCTTTCTTTGTCAATAAGTGAGTGCTCTGTCATCATTTAACCCGTTTCTTACTTCACACAGTACTGTGACTTTTACTGTCGGTATCATTTCACTCCTTGAGAGAAGAGTTCCAAGGAGTCTATAAGGCATTGTCTATCCCTCGGCAGGTTAACTGACTGTTACTGTTTTGCTTCATTGGTTCTATCGTTGGTACTTTCTGCATGTTTTCCGAATGGTGTGACTTCTAAACTACAAAACCCATAGCCCTTCCTAAGAACAAAGAACCTTCCTCTTGTGTGAACCCTGCCCACATATCTGAGGCAGCCGCCACAACACTCAAACGCAGCAACGTGCATTCTGGGGTGTACATTAATATTTTCCAATCTCAATAGCTAATTTTTCTAATCTTGGATGTGACCCAGAATTACATTTGTATAGTTTTATTTCTTCTTTCCTTAATCCTTAATCTCCAGCTCTTCCTTTCCTTTAAGCCCCTGGCTTTTAAGAGGAAAAGCCAGATATTTTGTTCAGTGTCCCTCAATTTCTGTTTGTTTCTTCTTTTACGGGAACACACCGAATTTATAGTATCAAAGTACCCCAGGTGGCACACGATTTTATTTGGCCTGATTATTAGTGATATTAACTTGATTGCAGTGAGATATCTGAAAAAGATCCTGTTCCTCTGTAAATTTTCACTCAGACACTGATTTTTTTGACAGCTGTTATTATGGTATTTGTAAATGACAATTTTCCAAACTCTTAGAGCTTTAACATGTATTCCACTGCTCCCCTGTTTATCTTAGCCCTCTGTGCCACTGAAACAAAATAGTTTAGACTGTAAAATTTACAAAGAAGTTACTTTGTATAATCCCAGAGGCTGGGGAGTCTAAGATTAAGATGGGAGTGGATTCAGCACTGGGTGAGTGCAGCTGTCTGCCTCTGAGATAGTGCGTGCCACGATGCTGAGTCTCCTCACAGAGCAAGGACAGAGTGGGCAAAAAGAAGCTAGCTAGTTCCTTCCGTCCTTTCTGTAGGCACGCTAACTCTACCCGGAAGGGCAGAACGCTCATGATCTAACCACCTCCTACGCTCCTCAACTCTGCTATAATTTGCCAGTTTGATTTCATTTGACTTTTAGAAGAACACGTGAACTCTAACCATAGGACTGCCTACTCATTATAGTATCAGTATGGACTCATGTGTTTTAAAATATTATTATTGTTTATTCTTATCCATGAATGATCTTATAATGGTCAGTGGACACTTTTTAATTTACTTTTTTGTGTCTGTATGTGTATGTGTGTGCAGTGCATGCACATTGCATGCAGAAGCCAGAGGTAGACATCTACTGTGTCCTGCTGTATCAGGTTCTGCCTTGCTTCCGTGGATAATGGTTTATCACTGATGCTACAGTACGCAGCATGCTGGCCAGGAGGCTCAAGGGATCCTCCAGCTCCATCCTCTCTGGTGCTGAGAGCACAGGCATATGTAGCACCTTGGCTTTTTATGTGAACACTGGGATCCAAACTCACACCCTCACGATTGCATAGAAAGCACTCCTAGCTACTGAGCCATCTCTCCTGCTATTGAACAAATTCTTTTAAACTTGTATCCCATGCCCACTTGAATTTTGCCTGTCACTTTGGGAACACTTTTTTTTCCCCCTCCAGAAAATTTGATATTTTCCCTGTTGCAGCCCTGGGAACCTACCATTTCTTCAAGAAGTCTGGTTCGTTTCACTTGGTACCAATGTTCAGAAATCAAGTGTAGATTGTAGTAAAAACAATTTTAGCTTATCCCTGACTAGCTTACAAATAAATGAGACCCAGACTATGGTTAGTTTATTTTGCTTTGACAATTATTGGGGGGAGGGGTTCAACCCTAATCTAGTCTTCTAACTGCCGGCCTGGCTCCCTCCCCAGGTGTACCCTAGATACTTGCTGTTGCTCCTGGCCATGTGTCCATGGTTCCTCTCCCCTCATGGTGGCTTTCTCCTCCTGCCTTGTACATCCCTCCCCCCACCTCTTCTCTGCCAACCAGATCACTCCAAACCCACATACCTCTAATCCCTGCAGTAACTGGCTGTAACTAATTTTATTTAACCAATAGTTTTAAATCAAGAAACAAGTTTTGCACAACAAAAACTTGTAAGCATGAGAAGTCACTCGTAGGCCTAGACCTTCAGGTATAGAATTTAACATTACAATATATAGCATCAGACCAAACCTCAACCATGTTTAATTAACTTACTAAGTTCCACTTCTACCATTATATTACAGATACATTGAACATCTAATTATTTTCTTAGCAAAATTCCTTACCAGAAACACCTACTCCTAATGTTCGCACATATCACAAACTGTGGGTATAGTTACTACCTGCCCTCCAGAAAATTACTACTTCATATTTACTTACTTTTCCACAATCTCTGTGATCTTTGAGATTATTATTTAAAAATATCTATTTTACTAATTTCATAAAAATAGTATTTTTTTCAAATTTATCTAATCAGACATTTTTATGTTTTTTTAAATAGCACACTGCTTACCTTTTATACATTTTCTGAGGGTATTCATTTTTCCACAGATTGCAGGTTTTCTTCTATATTTAAAGTTTTAATAACCCTCCAGAATCGAAGTAGGAAATCTGCCCTTTTTTAATTTTCTAGATGAGTCAGTTGTCCAAATATCTGTTAGTCAATCTATCTTTCTATTGTCAACCTAAATGGTCATTTGTCACAAACTGTTATGTGTCCTAAGGTCTGTTTTTTGACTGTGTTCTGTTGAATTATTCATTCTGATTGTTCTTGTTGTGATAGACTTAAAATTACTGCTGTTACTTTATTTTGACATCAGGACCCCACCTCCTTCCTGCCATTATCTTCTTTTAAGAACATCTTGGCTTTTTGTATGCAATGTTTAAGCTTCCAAATGCATTTTTGAATCACACTATAACATTTTGAAACCAACAATCAAGTGATATTTTGATGGTTTTATAGTAAATTTATAGATAAGTTTGGGAGTCACTTTACTAAATACTTACTACTCAGAGAAAAATGCTGAAAACCCATTAAATTGGACTGCTGACTCTATTTGGCAATACCTTATTTCACAAATGCTTTTAAAGAATTCATGTGGTATTCATAGAAAATAGGATAATTTGGATTCACTATCATAAAAAAGCCACTTACTCATGGAGTCTCATGGAAAGAGACTCAATTGATGACAAACTTCCTTGATCAAGTTGACCTGCAGCTATGTCTCTGAGAAACTGTCTTGGTTAATGATTGCTGTGGGAGGGGAGGGCCCAGCCCACTGTTGGTGGCACCATCCCTAGGCAGGTCAGCCTGGGAGGTATAGATAGTGGAGCATGAGCCAGTGAGTAAGCCAGCAAGCAGCCTTACTCCAGGGATTCTGCCTTGAGTTCCTACACTGACTTCCCTCAATGATGAAACTGTAACCTGTAAGTATGAACCAAATAAATCCTTTTATTCTCAAGTTGCTTTTGGTCAGGCTGTTTATAACAGCAACAGAAAACAAAATAGGTCAGTAGGTCAAGGCACTGGCTGCTGAGCCTGGGGACCTGAGTTAGATCTCAGAATACACACAGCCGGAGTAGAGACACATCTCTCCCAAGTTTGCCTCTGATTTCCACACCCATGCCTGTGAAACACACACACACACACACACACACACACACACACACACACACACACACACACACACACATGTAAATTTAAAAGAATATTTAAGCTTCTCCTGTGTTCTAAAAAGGATCTTTCAATTTTAAAACAGCAATCACAGAGTTCCTAAGGCTGTTTTAGTTAGAACATAGAAAACCAAATCATTGAACAGTCAGTACAACACAGCATTTGTGAGTGCTAAATGTGCCCTTTAGAGCAAAAGATCAAGCAGCCATAGCTGAAGCTAGCAAGAGGAAGCAAAAATAGAAGTCAGTCTTTCATTGTTCAATACTCACTTGAAGAGTTAGTAAATATTAGCCAGGCATGGCAGTGGATGCTTTTAATCCCAGGAAACTGAGGCAGGAGGATCCTGAGTTCCAGGCCCAAGCCAGCCTAGGTCATAGCAAGGCTGTTTCAAAAACTCAAAACAAACACCATCACAAAACAACAAAATGAGCCAGGAAGTGGTGGTACGTGCCTTTAATCCTAGCACTGGGGAGACAGAGGCAGGCAGATCTCTGAGTTTGAGGCCAGCCTGGTCTACAGAGTGAGTACCAGGACAGCCCAGGCCACACAGAGAAACCCTGTTTCAAAAAACCAAAAAGAGGAGAGGAAAAACAACAACACGATTTTGGGTATAGATTCAAGATTGTTTCCCAAAGCCATCCAGCTAGACCAGCAGCTGGAAGCAGTTTAGGGCTCCAGGGTGGCAGGACAGATGCTAAGTTAAACAAGATGGATAATGGCAAAGCTCCATCACAGTTCTGCCAGGTAGGTGTGGCCAGGAGACAAAGACCTGTGATGATATTTTCCTGTTTTGAGATGGCTGTCAAGCCCCAAGTTCACAATTACATGGTAAGGTGGTCCCTGAGGACCAAGTTTAGCTGTTATCAGAACAAGTAGGTTGGCATAGCTGCAAAAAGAGCAGGTAGGATAATTTTATTTGATAAGCTGGATTTAAATTTGGCCAAAGGCCAAAGCTTTAAGTGCCAGCCTACAATGTCCAGGATTAAAGAAAGGCTAAGATTTACATGTAATGGCCAGACTAAAATAAAGTAAGGATGGCCACATGAAAGCTCAGCAGCACAAGGGACTAAAGGGAAGAATTGTGCTGGTGGGTCTCCGCAATTTGTACTCAACTAAAGAAACAGGAATTAATAAGAAAAACTCTCTGTGCGTAGCAAATCCTCGGCAGTTCAATGGCATTATTTCTTACTTAAAATTAAATCCGGGTTGTAACTTTGTGATAGAAGGTTTTATCCCTACTTGGCTGGATAAAGAAATTTGTTTCTATGATAGGAAAACTAGGAAAAGCGGGTTTGCTGAGGTGGGGCCTTCTCTTAAAATGGTCCGCAGGAGAAGTTAGGGGACTCTGCTCTCTCTGGGGCTCTACCAGGCTGTCTTCTGTATCTCCAATTACCTTAAACTGCTGGAGGGAATCCATTGAAAGTGCTTTTGGATGTTTTCCCCCCTGGAGGAAATTCTGGAGCGTTCATCAGGTGTTTACAACAATCTTTTCTCATTGGAATAGGACATTGCTTTGTTAGGGATAATCACTTTGGTTTTTGAAGCCAACCTAGGAAATAGTCTTGATAAGCTAACATCTCTGGAAGGATCTGAGAGCCAAGTAGCTAAGGAGCCAGGACTGAGGAATCAGGGCTTTTGCGAGTGCGGTGGACAGATGCAGGGTTTTTAACACTGGAATGTGTTTTCATAGCTCGTACAAGCCAGAGAGCAGTAGGCAGTTTCAATGAGCTCTTCTGGTTTTTGCCACAGATGTGCGTAATGGAAAGCTGCCAGAACAGAGACAACTCCCAGCATCCAAATGGCTAGGTTAGCAAATAACACCGAGGTCCCCCTTTGCTACAAAGAACACAAAAACTGTATGTGCTGAGGCAGAGAGAGGTCTTGAAAGTCTAATTCAAATGTAAGTATGTGAGCATCACTTAGGAAACCTGTGGGAGTCGATAAACCAACATTAGGTTTGAAGTTCTCAGAACCCTCTTCCCCAAATTGAAACCTTTGTGTTCTAAATAAATGCTCATATAAGATACAAGCACAGTAACAATCCACAGAAGGACAGTTCACTTCTTCCTTTGTTAGCTTAAGGGCTAGTGAGTGAAGACACACATTCCCCAGCCCTGGCTTAGGATGGATTTGTAATCAGTGTGTGGATTGGATTGTGGAATGAATGTGATTTTTTTTCTTTTTAAAAGAAAAACAACTCACATCCACATTGCTTATGGTTGCAAAGTCTTGAAATGATCATGATTAGCTTTAATGTAGGCCTATTTACTATTTATAGGTAGGGTAGGGAGTTGCGCTTTGAGTGACCCTGAAATTGTTACCACCTTGTGAAATGTGTGCTTTCTCACAGAGGCATGGAGAAAGAACAGGACAATGACATTTATATCCCTGTGACAGAATATCCCTCTTCGTTTTCAGGATGCATAGCTCAAAACCGTCCTGAGTGGACTTGGTTCTCACTCATCGACATAATATTTCCAGGACTTCCTATCTTCCATACTATTATAACAATTCAAGCACAAAATTTGAAAAGACAAATTTTATGTCGTTAGTTTGACTAATTATTTCATTTGGCCTTGTGTATTTCCAGGCAATGTAAATAGAAAAGCCAAAGGCCTCATTTCAAACGCAGCATCAAATTCAACAAATGAGACCCTCTATGAAGCCGACGATGTGACTCAAGATAAAACGATGGCTACAACACAAATCAATATTGCCTGTTAGCTAAACAGGCTGTTTTGAAAGCTTACCCAAGAGAGGGAGAATAAAGAATAAAGAATGCAAAAAAATTAAATAAAAACAAAGAATGCATTTTATTTGTGGATTTGGTTTTTTTATGGTTTTTATTTCTTGGGTTTTTTGTTTGTTTCTTTTTGTTTTAAATACAGAGCCTGTCTACATAGCCTTGACCAGCCTGGACCTCACTGTGTAGAGGAGGCCTCCTGAGTGCTGAGATTTAAGGTGTGGGCCACCACACCCAGCATTTACATCAGCTTTTTTTTTTTGGTTTTTTCGAGACAGGGTTTCTCTGTGTAGCCCTGGCTGTCCTGGAACTCACTCTGTAGACCAGGCTGGCCTTGAACTCAGAAATCCGCCTGCCTCTGCCTCCCAAGTGCTGGGATTAAAGGCGTGCACCACCACGGCCCGGCTACATCAGCTTCTAACATCACTTTCCCAAAATTTGCCTCTCACAAAGCAAGGCCAGCTGAAGTTTTAATTAATTCATTTATTAGACACTCATTAAGGTTCTGATGTTGACGTGCATAAATTTACTTTGTCAAGTTTCTGTTCAACATGAAACTATGCTATCCAATCAAAATAAAGAGTTTAGCAATGACAGAGAAACAAACCAATCACAGTGAAGCACAGTAAGGAGGTTTCATTACCGTTTCACAATTATTTAATTTAGGATATTACTGGTAATACTGGGTAAGTAAGTCTTGGGAGGGGGGACCTGTCTCATCTGACCTTTCCACAGGGTTGCCTAAGGCCATCCATCAGGAAACAGATATTTACATCACAATTCCTAACAGTAGCAAAATTATAGTTATGAAGTAACAATTAATTTTATGGGTGGGGGGGTCACCACACCATAAGGAACTGTATTAAAAGGTCGTAACCTAGGAAGGTTGAGAACCGCCCATCTAACATGTTAAAAGAGAAATAGTTCTGCAGCTTATATCTCAAAGGATTTTTTCATAAACATATCTATTAAAAATATAGATAGTTTTAAAAACAAAATTTGATAAAAATTTCAAAATAGAAAAAGGCAACAACTTAAACCCTGCTTCACCACACACATCAGCTTTGAGTAAGGTTTCCATAGCTGGAGGACATACGTCTTTCAAAATGTGCTGAACATTTCTTCTTCAATCTGATATCAAGAAGAAATGCCTCATTATTCTTATGCATGCAAAGCTCAGGGGTAGAAACTTTTCATTGTAACATAATTATGGGTTTCTCATAGACTAGCACTGTTTAAGGTTCGAGGTGACAGAGATGTTCTCTTATCTGCAGTATGGTACCATTGCTACTAACTCTGCTCCTACTGGGCACCTAAATGTGGCTGATGTAAGAAAAGTGGTATGTTTATTTCCTGAATTTATGATTACATTTGGCTATACTGACTGGAGTCCCAGGTCATCACCAGAATACCTGCTACTTGAGTTATAATTCCCCTTCAAGTAGAACAGCTTTGCCAAAGCTTAAATATTGAAATGCTAGAGTGTACATGAAGTTTGAAAGTTAAGACATTTTTAGTTTTAAAAATGACTTTTCTTTTGAGATCAGAAAAGCAAAGCCATTTCATTTATTTTGTTCAGGCTTGGAGCTTTCATGGAGACTTTTGATCTTTTCAAGTAGTTTGTTTATTACTTATTGGCTTTTTGAAACAGGATTTCTCTGTGTGTAGCCCTGGCTGCCCTGTAACTCACTGTATAGACCAGGTTGGCCTCAAACCCATGAAGAACTCACACCATCTGGGGCTTTTTTTTTCAAATGACTTGGGCTGGGGATGGTGGCTCACACTTTTAATCCAGCACTCGGGAGGCAGAAGCAAGCAGATCTCTGTGAGTTTGAGGCTAGCCTGGTCTACAGAGGGAGTTCAAGGTCAGGGACAACCAGACACATAGGAGTCAGTATCTTACTAGATCATCTCGGATGGGCATCTAGGTAGAGAATGTTCAGTGGAGCCATGGGGACAGCTTTACCTTCCTTGCTAAAAGGCAAGAGAAAGGAGCTGCTATTAAAGACAAGAAGAGGAAATCAAGACTGGAGCCCACAATCTCCCTATCTGTGGGAAAGGCAAAATGGAATTGCACATGGCTGCCTACACGCCATAAACAGTGTCCGAGGAGACAGACCCTGGACCTCTGCTGTGCTGGGCACTTTCGGAGTCTGAATAGAAGGGAGAGGCATGAACGAGGTCAAAAGACCTTAGCCTTAGCAACTGGGGTCACTGTCCCCTCTGTTCTTAAGGCACAGCTGTCTAAAAAGTTTGAAACCTAGGATGGTGACCAGCTGGCATCTTTGAAACCACACCTGCAGAGGTAGCTCACTTCTAGGCTACCCGAGGGATGTGTCTCTCCATAACTCTGAAACAGTGGTGCTTCAAAAATCCATCAGAATATTAAAAGAAAGAAGTCTTATTTCATTAAAGCACAGTCTTATACACTGAAAAATATATTTGGGTTTCATCAATGCTAACATAGTGAGAGTTTTAAGCCTGTTCAGAATAAGGTGAAGCAAGACCCATTTTGAAAAAAATATACATACGTATAAAATCTGAGATTTATCTGATGGTACAGGAAGACATTTTTATTTTTTATTTTTAGTTCTAGGAAATACAAATTATTGCATAATTTATAAACAAGAGAGCATTAAATGCTAAAACTATCTTCTATGTGGACTTTTTTTTTTTTTAAATTTTTATTTATGTAATGTATATGAGTACACTGCTATTGTCTTCAGACACACCAGAAGAAGGCATTGGATCGTGTTAAAGATGGTTGTGAGCCACCATGTGGTTGCTGGGAATTGAACTCAGGACCTCTGGAAGAGCGGTCAGTGCTCTTAACCGCTGAGCCATCTCTCCAGCCCCCTATGTGGGCTTTTAATGGCAGCATTTTCATCTTTTTAAAAATTGTAGAGCAGGATTATGAAACAGATGAGACCAAACCTGAGTAAATAATGGTTCCTTCCTTGAAACTCTGTAACGTCTCAGGGCTTAGAGACTTAAATGTAAGCTTGCAAACATGGAGCCTCATGGAGTCTAAGGCTTCCTTCCCTTGGTTGCAGGAACCTGAAACGGTGTCTCTTCAGTTTTTACACTGAATTACAGATGTACTAGCCACAGCAAGCTTCCATTCTTTCAGACACACTGTTCATTTCCAGCTCATCGCCCTCTTTCTTGCCAGCACTCACTCAAGTCAAGAAGTGCCAAGATTCCTCTCATCAATGCTAAGAATACAATTCAGGTGTTCCGTTCACTCAGCAGCTCCTCTAACTGCTGCCAACTCGTTAGAAGACATCTGGAGTTCTTTACAGGAATCTTCCGGGTCTACATGGGTGTAGTTCCGGTGGCCCTCCCACCAGCCGGATGTGAGCGCTTCAGGGACGCACAAGAGCAGTCTACAGCAGCTAGTAAGAACTCTGCCACCTACCTCAAGGCTGAGGAGAACCTAGAATCTTATAACTGTAGACAGAGTTGTACATGCAGATACACAGTTGCTCAAGCTGTCATTTATCAATGCCCTGGCCTGCAAGAACTAAATGGGTAAGAAGAGACGTAGTTAATCTAAGGAACTAAGGAAAAACAAACCTGAGAGCTTGGAAACAACAGATATGCGAAAAAGACTGGGGCCCCTGGGGAGCAGGCCTGTCAGCTTAAAAACAGCAGCTTCAAAGTGCTCAGATAATTTTGCTACAGACAGAAATCTTGTAAATTTACAGACATGTAAATTCTGTCTGCATCTGGTGAAAATGGCATACAATTGGGCTGTAACAGAATGAATCAAATACCATTTACCTACTTAAGTTGATATGTTTACTAGTTATAATAATAAAAGCAACCTTTACAGACTGCTGGCTGTATCTATAATACCTGCTTAAAAAAGGATATTGTTTGAATTTCACCGGAATATTATTCATAATCAGACACATTAAGGGCTATAGGTGATTTGAGAAAGCACAGTATAGTTTCATAGGTGAGACACCAAGGCCCCAAGAAGCTAATGACTTTGCTTGGGAAGGGAGAGAGAGCCGAGTTCAGGGTGGTGTGGCCAAAGGCTGCACAGAGGTGAGAGGAGACGGGTGTCTGCAGGGTGCTCAGTCTCAGGCTGCAGAGTTGCAATACCCGCACTTTGGGAGTTACTACTAAATGAAGTTTTCTTTCTGTTTCTTTCATATTGCCTACAAAGAAATTTCATGAATTTTCCTATTTCCATCTCACTCCAACAACAACAGCAACAACAACAACAGCAACAACAACAACAACAACAACAACAACGTCTTACTTTAGTGAAATGACTTTACTCAGATGAGATGTTTCATAAGGTACACTAATATTATAGGGAAGTTTATTAATAATGTTAAGATTATTTCTGGGGGGAGATGACTGGTCCATTAAAATCTTTTATTTTTTGGAGATTTCTGGGTGAGAAGCTGACTGTATATGATACTTCTGGTTCATTGGCTTTGTCACAACTGGAGGAAAAATAACCCTTAGATGTCAATTTATATTTTCTTACAATTAACAGAGTAAAACCTATAAATATGATGAGCTATGCATTTACAACTGTCATTGCTAATAATATTATACACAATGAGATGAGGCCATTTATGTAGTATTTGCTATGTCTTTTTAAGCTTAAAATTAAAAAAAAAATTAAATTTACGTGCGTGTATGTATCTTTGTGAGCATCTCCATAGTACCACATGAGTCAGATGAAGACATTGGGTCCTTTGGAGCTGGAGTACCCAGGGTCACAGGTGCTCATGAACCTCCCAGGGAGGATGCTGGGAACTGAACTAAGGTCCTCCTGAAGAGCAGCAAAAGTGGTTAACTGTGGAGCAATTTTTCCAGCTCCCTGCTATTTTTTAAAAAAGTATTTTAAAAATGACATTTATTTTTATTAATCCAAATAACCTTTTATTAATTCAGATAACTGAGCTTTCACAAAAATTAGCATATACAAAACAAATCCTTAAACATCTCAAAGTTCTGTGCTTTAGTTCAAACAACTGACAAAATTACTTTTTTATGGGCCAGAAGAGTAGCCAGTTAGTGGAAGAGCTGAAGACGTGTACTCCATGGGAGCAGTGTACCAAGGGTGTGTGCGTAGCTTCTGTGCGTCCTGAGCAGAGAGGAGGGTACATTAAGGGACTTCCTAGGACTACCCCCGAGTCAATCAGGGAACGTCAGTTTGGGTGCTGGGTAAGGGAAGAATTGGTAAAGCTCTCCAGCCTGCAAGGTCAAGTATCTGTATCTGATTTTATGGCCACGAATTTGCCCACAGCCACATGTGTACTTACCAATCTGAAGATGTATTAAGTGCACCATAGCAAGGTACTCAGAAGCTTTGGGGCTGTTCTGTGATAACAGGTTGGTGTTCAATACTTTTACGGCATAGTGAGTTAACTTGTTGGTATCAGGGAATGTGAGATGTTAAACTACTCTACACGGATAACCATGAAATTAAAAATGCAAGAAACATTTAAATCTACTAACATGTCATTGAAAATGCTTATTTATATACAAATTTCATTATTATACAAAGGCTTTCATGATGCTACCTCCAAGTTTCAATTTTAAAAAGTACAGAATGAAAATCTTAATTTAAAAATTTTCACAGTGCTACTAAGATCTGTGACCGAAGTGAAAAGAGGAAATATCAACATTGATTATCTATGAAGCCAGAAGTTCAGTGTGAAACTCACTCTAAAACCATTTCAGAAAAAATAAATATATATGCAAACATTCATAAAAACTGCCATAATACATATATATGCAAGCATCATATATACTACATAGAATAAAAATCAGTTTTAATGAGGATTTTGCTGTCACCACACAAAAAGCTGTATGTTTGAGGTATCACCTAAGACATGCCAATATGGCACATTTGTAAATCAACCCAGGATCTACCCTAATAATCTTGACCAGCATAGAATCTCCCTGCCAGACTTTCTAGTAAGCTAAATGATTTTTTTTAAAAAGGGATATTTTAATTGTTATCAAAACATGGGAGGCAAGTGCCAGAAATATGCATTTCATAAAACAATGACACTGTTATAAATACTTTCATTATTATCTTTCTGTAGCTCCCATTCATTTAAAAACTTACTACTTAAGATCAGTACAGCGGTTTTATCCACAATGATGTTATTTAAAAAGCCTAGAGATTTAAAAACAGCAGTGAAGACCCTCACTATCTTTATACATTACAGAGTACATAAAGCTATCCAGTATCAAGAGCAAATCACTACCGCCTAAGCAGCCTTACGCTGGAAGGCGGGCATGACTCAGGAGCTGCTGTGTAGATTATTCCTTTGATTGCAGTAAAGCCACGTGCTAATTAACTTACCAAGAGACAGCACCGGCCTAAGACACCGAAACACAAATAGCCAAATGATGTGCTTTGTATGTATACATCTATACTT
Organism: Uromys caudimaculatus; assembly: GCA_028551405.1. NCBI lineage: Eukaryota > Metazoa > Chordata > Mammalia > Rodentia > Muridae > Uromys > Uromys caudimaculatus. The sequence goes on from CM052716.1 coordinate 44,957,414, forward strand.
GAGGCACAGCTGTCAAGTAATGAGATGGATTTAATACAGATGGGCAGAGAGATAAGGGCCCCAATAGGTGAAAAATGTCTTTATGGAAGAGGCTGGGACTTTCTGCGAAGCGTAATTATATAGCAATTCCAAGGAAGGTTCAATAGTTAAAAAAACTGAATTCTTCAATTTCCTGAGTTAGGCCCAAGACTCTGTTACTTTTTGGTGAATTCAGAACGGTTAGGGGAAGAACGCTTTTCCTTTTTTCTCTTCTTTTTTTCCTTTTTGTGATGTTTTCCTTTTTTTGATTTGTTCTTTTTTTCCTTTTTCTTTTCTTTTTTCTGATACTTCTGTTTCTTTTGTTTTGAGGAGTCCTCGTCAGTGGCGCTGGAGTAAGACCTATGGGTAAGAACACGCTGTGACTGGCACTGCGGTTAGGACTGGAGACATCAACTGCGTAGGATCTCAGCTGCCTCAAGTCGTGGGAGAGGGAGAGTACACACAGATACTAAAAACTTGCTTTCTAGTCTCATTAAATGCAGCATTCAATTTTCACTGCTTGGTCACAGAAGCTGATAAAGCTACCACCTCCATTCTGCTCAACACTAGAGAATGAAAGTATTTTTCTGGGGCTGCCACAGGCTTGCATACTGTGCTGCCTGCCCTTCGGAATCTTCCAGGGGAAACTGAAGCAGAGCTCACTGACCTCATGCACACAGCCCACTTGTGTATGTAATAACTTGTTAGCATGTTCTTTTAAGTCACAAAGGGATGCAATTATGGCTCAATATAAAAAAGGATCCTAATTGTTCCTCAGAATGAATGGATAAGAGCTAAAAATTAAAATAAAAGCACTTCTGCAATTCCTGTGATTTTTCATGATAATGAACTTGATCCTTCTGCTTGCAGAATGACAGAAACGAGCACTTGCATTTCCAACTGATTTTTATTAGTTACGAAAAAGGGGGCTTTTAAAATGAATACTTGCATGTAGGCGAATGAGGATGACTTATCATTATATTTTTCTAATATTTTAACTTGAAATTGAGAGGGCACACCCATAGAATTTCCTTCCCTGACAGGGACATGTGGAGTCAGGGTGGGGATTACAAAAAAAAAAAAAAAAAAAAAAAATCAAAAAAGTCATCTTTTCAGACCTAATGTAAAGTACAATATTTTACCTATGTCCAAACCAAACACAGAAGCTGAGTTAATTTAAAATGCAGCAGGCAAGGCAAAGGACACTGTCAATAGGACCAAACGGCAACCAACAGATTGGGAAAAGATCTTAACCAATCCTATGTCTGATAGAGGGCTAATATCCAATATTTACAAAGAACTCATGAAGTTAGACTCCAGAAAACCAAATAACCCTATCAAAAAATGGGGAACAAAGCTAAGCAGAGAATTCTCAACTGAGGAAATTCGCAGGGCTGAGAAACACCTAAAGAAATGTTCAACTTCCCTAGTCATCAGGGAAATGCAAATCAAAACAAGTCTGAGGTTCCACCTCACACCAGTCAGAATGGCTAAGATCAAAAAC
>CM052716.1:44959435-44974597 GCA_028551405.1 Uromys caudimaculatus
AGGAGGAATTCCCTCACAGAGGCGGGGAGGGGGAGGGGACACGGGGTTTCCAAAGAAAAGGGGAATCATCGGAAATGTAAATAAAAAAAATAAATAAATAAAAAAAACAAAAAAACCCCCCAAAAAAACCCCAACATAATATTAAACCAACCAAAAAAATAAAAAAATAAAAAAATAAAATGCAGCAGGCATCTTAAAAGTTAGTTCATACAAGTAATATTATGTGGACTGAGCAGGTTGTATTTATATATTTAGGAGTCTATCTGTCTGTCTATCATCTATTTATATATCTACATAAAAATATAAATAATATTTGAAAGTTTTAAAAAGAGAAGCCATAAATTTGAGAGCAAGTGTATATGGGGGGCTGGAGGGAAAAATGGAAGGGGGAAATTATGCAATTATGTTGTGTGGTTTGCATATGCTCGGCCCAGGGAGTGGCACTATTTGGAGGTGTGGTCTTGTTGGAGTAGGTGTGAACTTGTTGGAGGAAGTGTGTCACTGTGAGGGTGGGCTTTAAGGCCCTTGTCCTAGCTGCCTTCTGAATAAGAGATAGAACTCTCAGCTCCTCCTGCACCATGCCTGCCTGGATGCTGCTATGCTCCCACCTTGATGATAATGGACTGAACCTCTGAACCTGTAAGCCTGCCCCAATGAAATGTTGTCCCTATAAGAGTTGCTTTGGTCATGGTGTCTGTTCACAGCAATGAAACCCTAACTAAGACATGATGTCTTAATTTAAAAACTTTTTAAAAGTTAGCTCAGCAATCTAAATATTAGGACTATAACCTAAAGTAAGAAACTTCAGAACGATATAGAGGCAAAGGTGAATTCATAAGTCTGCAGGGTTCAGGGATTCTTGTCCCTAGGAGTGGCTTGGGCAAACCCCTAATCCCAAGATTCCCTTCACTTCCTTCTTTTTATCTTGCTGGTCTACTTATTTGCACACATACAGCTTCTTTTATACATGTGCATTTTTCCTTAGTTTTTGGTCCTGAATTCTCAGGTTTAAGGCAAAGCTAGGTTTGAGCATAGCACACTATTAGGTGGTTATCTCTACATGCATGAAGAACTTTGGGTTTCAGGACCTAAAATCTATGAGGCTTGGAATAGACAGGTCTGAATATATATACACACACACACACAAATATATCAGAACCTGGAACACAATATAGCCTCATGTTTTCTGTAAGCAACCCAGCCTGCTGTGTTAGCACAAATAACAGTACACTAGTCAGAATATGAGCTCTACGCTCCCAGCGTAGATTATTTAACTCCCAACACTTGAAAGTGAGCTAACTTTTACAATTCACAAGTTTTCTGATGTATTAAACTATACGTAATCAAGTACATTATAAAATTATAAAGTGGCAACACCTGATTTTAAAAAAAAATTCTGAGAGAATAAAGTCCAGACTTAATTCAGTATAAATAAGATTGAACTTAATAACCAGGGGAGGGGAAGATCTGGCTCTTACTGAATTTGACCAATTTCTTTAATAAGTCATTAAAAGTCTTACCAGTAAAACATTCAAAAATGGCTAGTGAGGGTTGTGAAAGATCTGACCAAAGTCTGGGCTTATGAAATTCTATTAAATTCCATTAGTAAATTAATTTACTAGTCATGGTAATGATAGGAGAATATATTTAGAATACAATTTTAAAATGAGCACAAACTTCATGTGAAGAATTTAGATCAGCTCTTGATCTAAAGGTAGCATCCAGAATAAAAATGTATAAAAGGGAAGGGGTGTGGCCACTGCTCAGGACCTCGATTCGCTCCAGAGAACATGTGACTGAATGATCACTTCATTTCTGATTCCTATTTTCCAATGTAGAGGTCTTTGCTATTTTACTAAACTAAACATCTTATTCTCATAAGGAAAATACTAATAGTAAATTAACCGGACTCTATGAAAAGTAAAATCTACAGTCCTTCCTGGGTTAACAGCTTCTGGCTTTCTTCCCCAACAAGTAAATAATCCATTAAAATGTACCTTTTCCTCTTTTTTTTCAATTTAATTTTGTCCCTGCTTTTTTCCTTTTTCTTCTCCTCTTCTTCATTTATTCCTGTAAGGAAGAAGGTAGGGGAAAAACCAGGTCACTGTGAGACTGTGTCCTAGAATGCCGTGTGTGCACACACAGATTGCAGTTCATAGTTAGAAGGACAAAGATCACAAAAACACAGGTCTACATGCAGATAGATATACTCATATACATAAAAGTAAATAATCTTTTTTTAAAAAGCTCTCTGAAAATCTCAAACACAATGAGTTTAATCTTTATAATCCTCTCGTTTTAAGTAAGTTACATTTTACTTCTATATAATTAGCTACCTAGAGAACATGAAGTTTACAAGCATACATGTTATTAATCTTTTAATGATTTTAAATGTTATTCTTACTTATGCGACCATGTACTTGCATGCCTCATGTGTATAAGTGCTGGGGAACCAGAGGAGGGTGGACGATCCCTCTGAGATGGACTTACAAGCAGGTGTGAGCTTTCTGAGGTGGGAACTGAACTTAGATTCCCTGGAACCACAGCAAGCTCTCTTAACTGCTGAGCCATTTCTCCAACCCCATTTAAACCTTGGTGAGAGTATGTCCAAAGGCAGAAAAGAAATTCCTGGGTGTATATATGGCAATCTTAGGATTCTTGCTTGCCTGTGCCTAAGATTCTTGTGTACTTAATATTGCTAGTTAGTTTCCAATTATCTAAAATCTCCGATACTTGTTAGCGGGACCTGACATCTGATGTTTGTGTTATACCAGTGTAACAGGCAACAGACGAGGAAAAGGCAAACTGCCGACTACGGACTCAGAGGCCGACTTGCCTCCTGGTCTCATAACTGACTACTAATCTTCTGTCAAAGACGTCCATTGGAGCCAGTGTTCTTACCTATGCTGTAGCCCTGGCATGCAATAGGAAAGACACCTCTGTGATGAGCACAGTTACATAAGCAGGCTGTGACTCAGAAGAGGACAATGGAGAGAAGTCACAGCTTACTTTTCTCCTGCAGAGCCTGCAGCTTGTTCAGCTCCTCATTTTCTTCATCACTGTCCTCACTACTTGTGCTGCTGACGTCCAACACAATGTCTCTTTTGGGGTCTACCCGGAGAAAATTGCGGCACTCAAAAGTCAGATGACCAGCTGAATAAAGAAAACAAGAGACACAAAGGAAAAAACTACATTCATGTCTGTGCTCTTTGCTTCAGTCCTCCACAGCAGGCAGCCGAGTTCAGTAACACCGCCAAAGCCTAACTTGTACTCTGTTGTGGGCAGTTTAGTACTAGTCCCTATGTTTTTGCGTGAATACACTCTTCCAACAGAACTTTTCCTTTCTTCGTTGGAATTTCTTTTTTTTTTTTTTTTTTTTTTTGGTTTTTTCGAGACAGGGTTTCTCTGTGTAGCCCTGGCTGTCCTGGAACTCACTCTGTAGACCAGGCTGGCCTCGAACTCAGAAATCCGCCTGCCTCTGCCTCCCGAGTGCTGGGATTAAAGGCGTGTGCAACACTGCCCAGCCTTGGAATTTCTAATTCAAGAAACACTATGGGGCACTTGTCACGCATTTCAGAATACTGAATCACTGTTTTCTCTTTCGATAAGCACGTATTATTTTACATTATTTAGATTAGGGTAACTAGCAACATACTCTCATACATGAAATTTTATATTTTATTCCCTCCCTGTAGCTCTTCCTCCTCGACTTGACTATTAACTTATTTGGTTACATCTTTCATCTAAGTAAAGTTGCCATCACATGCAAGCATCAACAAAACTAAAAATACTTCTTTAAAGGATTCAAAAATAAATATTTAAATTCTGATATCAGTTTGTCTAAAATTCTTTAGTAAGAGGGCTTCAATAATTGTTCACGATGATGGCTATTGCTGATTTGATCTTGAGAGGATCAAGGTTCACCTGAAGACAAGCCTCTTGTATGCTCTGAGGGTTTAGATTAGGTTAGTGGAAGTGGGAAGACTCATCCTACACATGGGGAGCAGCATTCCTTGGGCTGGGACCTGGACTGAGCAAAAAGGACACAGAGGGGCCCACGAGATGGTTTAGTGGGTAAAGCCATTTGCTACCACTGAGCCTGAGAACATAAGCTCCATCCCTGGGACCCACATGGTGGAAAAAGAGAACAAACTCCTCAAGTTTTCCTCTGCTGTTCACATGTTGCCATGGCACATGAGTGAACACACACACACACACACACACACACACACACACACAGAGCAGAAAGCTAGCTTAGCAACAATATTCCTGACTATGGGTACAGTGTGACCAGCTGCCTCAACTACCTGCTGCCATGACTTCTCTGCCCTGATGAGTCTGTACCTCTAAACTGTGAGCCTAAAGAAATTGTTCTTCCTGTAAGTATGTTTCCTGTCTTGGACTGTGTCACAGCAACCAGACAGTTAAGTAGGGAAAGCATTTATTGTGTATTTTAGAATTCACTATTACAAATGCCATTACAAGAACTAACAGAACTATTGTCTGTATCATGTCACCCATATGCTAACATTTTGTCAAACTCACCTGGAATATTCTAAGGGAAATGCCTGCAGGTACGCGAGCACGCACACACGCATGCACATACACGTGCGGGGGGGGGGGGGGAGTGTGTGTGTGTGTGTGTGTGTGTGTGTGTGTGTGAGTTTTAGTGTTTAGTGGTTCTATTAAACCATTTGGAAGTTCTGCCTCAGTCCTATCCCACCCCAGACCCATCTTCTAAAGTAAGTACAGAGCCAGGATTACAGGGATGGGTCACTATGCCTGTGGTTTATCTGGTGCTATGGATTGAACTCAAAACTTAGTGCATGCTAGGCAAATGATCTACTAACTGAGCTATAGCATCAGCCTCTATAAGACTGCTTTTTAATAATTTTAGTATTTCTTAGTACTGGAAAAATAGTTCCTGTCTCAATGCAAACTGTACAGCTCATTCTTTACACTTACAAGGTAAAAATTTGGTTGCCAAGTGCTTATTGTTCTTTTCCTTGTAATTGCTATTTTGTAGGTTCTCAAACATGAGTGGTCTTGCTAATTTCTCTAAATGGTTAAGTGAAATTTTCCCAATTTCTGTCTTGCAGGTAGGGCAAGGATCCTGGCTTTATGTAAGAGGCAGGCTTGAGGCATCCAGCCACATCAGGGCTCTAGAGCTTAATTGCACACAGCTATGATGGCATTCGGTGTGTGACTCACTGCATTCCGCAGGTACCCTCTGCTTTCCCTTAAGACCCTTGCATCCCAGCACCGGGGTGGGCTGCTCTCTTCTTTTGAGCTAGGTTTCTGGGTTTGGTTCTGCTATTATCACATTATTTCCCTCCAGTGCTATGCACTTAGCACTGAAAACAGAGTTTCGCACTGTAGCCTGCTTGTCATCAGGACCATTCATGATGAAAGCTTACTTTAGTCACATCAGCTTTATACCCAAATGCCTGGCACTGAAATCAACATGTAAGACAAACTGGTTTGGCTTCACATTAATGTCAGTGACATGGTAAAGTACTTGTGACACTGCAATGGAGTTTGTTTTTTGTCTGTTGCTGTTGTTTTTCTTAATGGGTATAAGCCATTTGTCTCCTGTGGCTTCTTTTCTAAATAGACTCTTAGATGATGAATAGTAAAGAGTTATTAGAATGTAAGGGGCTGGGGAGTTAGCTCAGTGACAAAGCACTTGTCATGTAAGTGTGGGGATCAGAGTTTGGGTCCCTATAACACTATAGACCCTGTTAAAAAAACAAAAAAGTCAGGTAGGCATGGTGGCCACTTGTAGTCCCAGTACCTGGCATGCAGGCAGGGGATCCCTGGGGCAAGCTGGCTAAGTAAAGTAGCCAAATCTTCAAACTCCAAGTCAGCATGAGGTTGGATTCAGTATGACACACCCCATATGTGGGTTGTACCTTCCTGTAAGTTGTTGGGATGTAATACAGGAGAAAAAAGTGGCTGATGGCAGCCTACAGACCTTTTTATTTTTTTTTTTGGTTTTTCGAGACAGGGTTTCTCTGTATCACCCTGGCTGTCCTGGAACTCATTCTGTAGACCAGGCTGGCCTCGAACTCAGAAATCCGCCTGCCTCTGCCTCCCGAGTCTGGGATTAAAGGTGTGTGCCACCACTGCCCGGCCCTACAGAACTTCTTTCTCTGCCTCCTGTCTGCAGTGAGGTGAGCACCCCACCCCCACCCCCCTATCTTACTCTGCCTTAAGGGAGTCCCAGAGACAACAGAACCCAGGAGACTGTGAGCTAAAGAGAAGCAATCCCTCCCATTCTGTTGTCACCTCAGGCATTCTGTCACAGTGACCAGAAAAGGAAAGGTGCAATGGCTGAGTGAATTCTGAGTGCCCAGTCTCTCACTCAGAGGGAGGACAGCAGCCAGCTGAAGCGAGTGCTTTTCTCCACAGGAATTCATAGCACAGGCCCTCACCGTGCATCAAATGCAAAACCACACTCAGAGAGTATCAACAGACACGAAATGTAAGACCCCAAACCACCAAGCTTCCGGAATGAAGCGTAAGGGTAAATCGTCGCCATTTTGGATTTGTCTATAGATTCTTAAGTGTGATGCCAAAAGCATAAAGGACCAAAAGAAAAAAAAGATAAAACTTAATTTTATCAAATTAAAAAAAATTTTTTTGCAAACATTACCAGAAAATCGAAAAATAACTTAGAGGATGAGAAAAATGCTTATAAGTCATATATCTGATAGTGTTATATCTGCTAACTGCATGTAAGGAACAACTAAAACTCAATGAAAACATGACGTAGTCTTAGAAAAAAATGGCAAGACAAACAAATATCTTCAGAAAAGAAATCCAAGTGGCCATAAAGCATATGAGTAGTTGTTCCAAATTATTATAGAAAAGCAAACCAAAGCCGGGCAGTAGTGGCACACGCCTTTAATCCCAGCACTCGGGAGGCAGAGGCAGGCAGATTTCTGAGTTCGAGGCCAGCCTGGTCTACAGAGTGAGTTCCAGGACAGCCAGGGCTATACAGAGAAACCCTGTCTCGAAAAATCAAAAAAAAAAAAAAAAAAAAAGAAAAGAAAAGAAAAACAAACCAAAATAGCAATGGAATACCACCTCACCTTTATCAGTACAGTTTATATCCTACTTACAGCACTGTGCACAGCAAATGTGTTTCCTTCCACACCGACAACTAGTTCTTCACTCTTGGGACACCGAGTATCATAGAATTAAATTCGTTCCTGAGTTTTAGTTATTCTAGTTGTGTGCTTGCGTGTCTGTGTGTAGGGGGTATGCATCTGCACCAAGGTGTGCATATAGAGGTCAGAGGGCAACTGTGCAAAGTCAGGGCTTTCCTTCTGCTTTAGATGCATTGTGGGGACAATCAGATTGTTAGGCTTATGGAGGAGCATGTTATCCACCAAGACATCTTGCTGGCCCAGTCTGAATACCTCCCAGGCTTAGTGCAGCCTGGGTTCAGTTTCACAAGGTTCTCCAACTTCAGATGTCCATCACAAATCTAGCCTACTCACACAGACTAGCCAACTATAAAGTCACAGGGTTCCCAAAAGTTCCTCAAATCTGATAATTCGCTATAATGGTTCACTGAGTGAAAGGAAGCAGATAACTTACCATTTGCACTTTATTATGAAGTATTCAGCTCACAAGCAGCTAAACAGAAGAGATGCACAGGGAAATATCTGGGTGTGTCTCTGAGGACTGGCCCCTTTCTGGGTGTGCCACCTCCCCAGACCCTCTGTATATTTATCAGCCCAAAAAGCTCTTAGAACCCTGTAGTTTAGTGTTGTCTATGGATTTCCATTGTACAGGCATGGTTAATTAAATTGCTGACCACAAGGATTGATGTCACCTGTATGAATTCTCTCTCTCTTCACTGGAGAGCTGGTTTTAACCTTCTAAATATCCGTGTCATCCTCTGGCAATCAGTATCCATACTGAGTTCACTAAGAGTCATAAGAAGAAACCTAGGTTTGACTGGAAAACATTTGATATAGGTAAACAAAAAGATGCTATTAGCTATTAGCTTTTTCATTTGGGAAATAAGAGGGTTTTCACCCGATCTGTATCTGGAATTAGGGACAGTGGTCAAGTATTCTCATCAATACCCGTCTATAAATTTCATCAAATTGGAAAAGTAATAAATGCTAGTGAGGATGTAGGAACATGGGAAGCCTTATTTATTACTAGTAAGAAATATAAAGTAGAACCAATGTGGAAAAGTTAGGTGGCTTCTCAAAAAGTCCACAATTCAGTAATTCTACTTCTAAGATTATTTCTACAGAAATGAAATATATAAACTGAGAAAGGTTAAGATTTTACATTTGATATGTGTGGAGGTTTGAATAGGAATGGCCCCGGAAGACTTTGAAGCTTGGCCCGTAGGGAGTGACACTATTCGGAGGTGTGGCCTTGTTAGAGTAGGTGTGGAGGAAGGGTGTCTCTGTAGGGAAGCGGTTTGAGGTCTTAGAATCTCAAGTCAGTTCTCTCCTTCTGCTACCTTTGGATGAAGATGTGGAACTCTCAGCTCCTCCTCCAGTACCAGGTCTGCATGCACACTGATGTGCTTTTCACCGTGAGGATAATGGACTAAACCTCTGAAACTGTAACCCAGCCCTAATTAAATATTTTATGTATAAGAGTTGCCTTGGTCATGGTGTCCCAACTAAATGCTTTCCTTTCTAAGAGTTGCTGGGGTCTATGTAGCAGATGAGCAGTTTGGTCTTCATGGGGGTCCCCCAACAACTGGAGCAGGGGCTGTCCCTGAGCCTGTTGCCTGCCTGCCTGCCTGTGGATTCCCCCACTCCTAAGTGGACTGGCTGCCTTGGTTGGCCTTAGTAGGAAGCCAAACAAAAGGGGAAGGTGGAATGGGGGGGAGGGCTTGCATGAGGGGATAATGGGAAGAGAGGAAGGGCTGATACTGGATTGCTAAGTAAGTAAGTAAATACATTTAGTAATAATAAAAAAGAGATGCTGTGGTCATGGTGTCTCTTCACAGCAATAGAAACTCTAAGACTAGTATAGAGAATAAGAAAACAGAGAGCACCACACAGCATGAAAGCTGGTAGCCAGAGTTCCGAGTTCCACTTTCCTACCTTGTAGTGGAAGACTTAGTTTTCTAATATGCAATAATCACAGCCCATAAACATTGAGGACCTACTACGGCTGGCCAATGACCCGAAGTTATTACTTAACATAAGCACACTAAGTATTCACAGCAATCTTCCTGAGGTTAGGTACTTGTGGGGGTTTGAATAGGCTTGGCCCCCACAGACTCATGTGTTTGAATGCTTGGCCATAGGGAGTGACACTAGTAGGAGGTGTGGCCTTGTTGAAGGAAGTGTGTCACTGTGTAGGTGGGCTTTGAGGTCTCTCAAGCTCCTTCCAGTACAGAAGCTAGCCTCCTCCTGGCTCCCTGCAGAAGATAGCCTCCTTCTGGCTGCCTTTGGATCAAGACTAGAACTCTTGGCTCCTCCAGCACCATGTCTACCTGCATACTGCCATGCTTCCTGCCATGATGATTATGGACTGAACTGCTGAAACTATAAGCCAGGCTGAATTAAATATTTTATGTATAGGAGCTGCCTTGCTCATGTGTCTCTTCACAGCAATAAAACCCTAATCAAGACAATACTATAACTGTCATTTTGCAGAAGGAAACCCAAAGCACAGAGCGGGTCAGCCATGTGCCAACTACTCTACTGCACATCTAGTGAGTGCTGAGGTGTGCACTCAAATCATCTGTTGCCAGAGCCACCAGAGTGAATATTCATAAAAATGAAGGTCAGGAAATTTTTGTAGAGTTTAATTGTAGTCTGTGGTATTTATTAGTAAGTTATTTTTCTAGTAACAAAGTTCACAAATCAATTTCTTGGTATTCTTTGGAATCTTTGTTAGAAAATAATCCTTTAATGAACTGGAATATCCTAACAGTTCAGTGCAGTTGGCACGGATGTGGACCTAACCCCCAGGAATGCTGTCTACAGAATAAAATGACATCTGTGATACAGTATGTAATTATAAAGGCTTGGCTGTACCTTCTAGTTCTGTTGGATTAATCACACTGGACTCATCATTGAACTCAACAGTTGTTTGCCCACGAGCAGAAATTCTGGGACCATTCAAACCCTTATACAAAGGGATACATACAGGAGATATTAAAAAGTCATTTCAATGCCTTTATCTCTTCATCCAGTATCCAGAAAGAGAGAATATGAATATATATCACATACAAACATTATACACATTTACAATTTTTAGATTTACTTATTTTATTTTTTTAATGTATGGGTGTTTGGCCTGCATGTATGTATGTACATGTATGTACATGTATGTATGTACATGTACCATGTGCATGCTTGTGGAGGCCAGAAAAGGATGATCGATCTCTGGGACTAGGATTTCAGATGGTTATGAGTTACCACATGGGTGCTGGGAATTGAACCCCTGTCCTCTAAAAGACAAATGTTCTAAACTGCCTAGCTATCTCTCCAGCACCACCTATTCTTTATACACAGTCTTTTACTTTTGTGTTTTCAATTACTTTAGTTCTGTTTTCTCCAGTCTACAGCTGACCCCTAATATTTCACAGCATCTTAGCTAGTTACCACATAGGGGGTCCGATACAAACCCTGGGAAGGGGTCAGGGCCACCCACAGAGCTGCTGAGGTCAGGATGCTGAGTCATCCAGCCCCAGGAAGCGAAGGCCTAGAAAACAACCAGAGTAGACAGAACGTTGCTTCTCAGCACACTTACGGTAGCCACATTTTCTGCAGCCTGCTCGGACATTGTCCTTGTTGCAACCTGAAATACAATTGGAGAACATTTGGGGAAATACTGGTAAGTGAGAATAAGAACTTTATCTTATGACAAAAACCCAAGATAACCTTTTGTACAAAAATTCCTGGAAAAAAAACCCTCTAATCTTAGCAATACTACTCTATTATTTTGATGAACAATTAACTCACTGAAAGTGAATTTACCCAAATCATTTGACCAATATTTTAAGAACTTTTTTTTTCTAATTCAATAGGAACACAGCATTATAATTGAGAACTTAAACATTTTAGGAATCCTACAACATGGGGGAAGAGATTGTAGGATACTATGGCTTCATGTTGAAATGTAATTAATTTACGTGTGTGTGTGTGTGTGTGTGTGTGTGTGTGTGTGTGTGTGTGTGTGTTTATACATTAAGGCGCACTAATTTTTTTTGTTTTTTGTTTTTGTCTTTCAGAAAAAGTAATTCCACCTTTCTCAAAGAAAGTGGTGAAATTCCATCCATAAAATTCACTGTAATTCTAAGGTATCATTACAAGAAAAAAAAAATCACTTAAATTCAACACTTAAACTTTGAGACATGAAAACAAAGTAGTCAGATACCCCAATTTGATAAAAGTTTACAAATATTCACAATATTTCTGTGTGGTCAGTACATACAGATGGTGTTGAAGATTTAAACACTAGGAATGAAAGAAAACTGACCTTTATAATTGTAATAAATACACACCTACAAAGAGGATTTGAATCACTCCAAATGTACAGTCAGCAGCACGGAGAACAGCAGCATGGTGTACAGTTCTCAACTACTGTCCTTCTCCCGATTTTTATCAAGAAGAGTAACTCCGCCCACCAAATATGTGCTTGTTTCTCAAATCCCAGCCACTCTAGTCTTCTTTCTATTTCTATTTCTAGTCTTATTTCTATCGTCTGTCTGAACACACGATTCGTCCTTTGTAAAAGTCTGACACAATGTTTTCATGAATCATGCATAGGATAGCATGCACCAGAGTTGTATTCTTTTTTTTTTTTTTTTTTTTTTTTTTTTTTTTTTGTGGCTGACTATTCCATTGAATGTTACAATGAATTTTATCTGCTACCAGTAGCTTCTGTGAGGCAATGAGAGGCCTATGGAGCAGCTAGCTCCACTCTCTGATGAAGGACGGAGTTACTGTTCCCAGTGTAAGACTGTATAGTAAATGTAGAGAACGGATAGAAAACATGAGTAATTATAAGTGAAAATAACTCTCAAGCTAGTTCTTTACTATGATGAAACTGAAACACTAGTTGTTTCTTCCTACTTCTAGTTTGGGGGAAAATACCCTCAATGAGCTGCTCTTGTAAATACATCCTGCAACACTACATGTTTAAACAGTTCTGCTGCTGCTGACAACCTCGGAGAACAGTATGAGAACATGCATGGCATGCTCCTAACATCGGAGCCTTCTAGAAATCCCACCACACAGAGGTTTGTAACATTTCCCCACCGTCGGCTAGCCTCGGAGTGACAGCCTCTGAGTGTCAGCTAGGACCTTTCTGGTATCACACATCACTCTGTGACACCTTCCTAAGAACTCACTAGTTGCAATTCTTCTGAAGCCTGCTTTCATCCCAAATTCTATTGTCACTTTCAAGTATTTACATATTTAAATTAGAAAAGGCATCCCTGCTGAAGTTTTTAAGCATTGTGTACTGGTCCCTTCCCTTTAGACAGTGTGTCTCTACTTTGTCCTGTGAGAAACCACATGCCACAGTTTGCAGGATTCACTGTGGAATAAAACTGGATTAATCTAATCTAAGGTTTCTCCATTATGAAAATAACTGCACATTGACAAAAAAGCACAGAGAATATGGGTCAGTGTTAAGTTTGTTTCCATAGAAACCACAGATGTTGAATAAACTGCTTCATGCACCAGTATTCTGCAACAGCCTAACAGTAATGGACAGGTGTAAAACTGCCTCACCTCAGCCCGTGCTAGAACTGAACTCACTTATAGCAAGAGAGACTGATGCGAACTCATTCCTCAAGTGCTCTGTAGCTTTAGAAGGGACAGAATATGAAATTTCTCTCAGGTTATCTTAACAAAGACAAAACTTTTTATGTCAAAAGAACTAACCAGATCTCGCTACGAGCTACTTTCTCACTGGCCTTTGGTTAAATTAAGATCCCAACTTCATTTGTAGTTATTTGCAAGATGCCCAATGAAAAGTTTCTACATGGGCCTTGGAGACCAAGACAAAAAAGACCTGAAAAAAGTGATATGATCATAACTTACTCGGTTGTCAAGATCTAGCATCTGTAACCTCAACATTTGGGAGGTTGAGGCAGGAAGATCGTGAATTCAAGTCCAGTCTGGCCAGTTTGGGCTACCTGAGACCCTATTGTGGGAGAGGCCAGGGAGTTCATCTTCCTAAGCGCTGATGCCAGTGGCAGGTTGCTCAGTTTGGTTTGCTTCGTCTTTTCTGAGCATCGCTAGCAAGGATTTTCTTAAGATTCTCCTTGGCATTTTTCTTTGCAGCTTAATCACTAGTTTCTGTTGTTCAGACAAGAACTCTAGCCGGCGCAGTGGTACTAAAAAATCCTTGGGAACCTGATTAGCAAAGTTGCACTGTGAGGCTCCTTCCCTGAGCAGAGATCCACTCTCCCTCCCATGTGCAGCCGCTTGATGTTCCTGGCTTGCTCACCACTGTTCTGTCTAAGGCTGGCCAGGGATGCCTGCCCCCTTTATAATCAGGACCTACAATCTGAAGGCCACTATAAAAGCATAAAATAGGGCCAGGTCGCCGTGTGTGTATGTGTGTGTGTGTGTTGGGGGAGGGGGTAGAAGACAGAGGGCAAATTCAAAAACTTGAAAGTTTGTGAAACAATATTTGTAACTTGCAGGACAAAGGACAAAGGGAATACTACCCAACATATCCTGAGAGAAAGACCAATGGCTACTGGGGAAAAGGCAGGGAAGGGGGCAAACAGTGGACCCGACGGTGTACAGAAAAAGAAATAGGAATTACTCTAAAACATGTAGATGCCCACTTTTCTTTATATGTGAAATGCCTATTAAAAATGGTACCAGGATTCTGCTTTCACTTCAGAGAAGCACAAGGTGAAACACTTGAAGAGGCCATTGAACGGACATGCTTTGGAAAGGCCAGTGGGATGCAAATTAGCACCACACCAAGTCAACCACAAGCCCTTAATTCAGCAACCCCATGTCTGGGAACTCATGCAGTCAGTTCACTTGCACAAATGCAAACCAACTATGTATAAAATTAAGCACAGCAGCATAGTTTGTAACCTTAAGAATAGAAAGAGTTTAAGTGTAAGTAGAAACTATATAAATTATGGTCTGAAGGAAATGAGGCCAGTGTTTAATGAAAGGTAATAATCTCTAACATACAGAAAGAGGAAGCTATAGCAGAACTATCTATGATGTTGCATTTATATACAAGGAAATTGAACTTTACTTTCTAATTCTTCTCTTCTATAGTCTATCATACACATGTACAAATTCTTAAAACATTTTTTATTTGCAGGCTTTCTAAATTTTTATTAAAATACTACATTTCAAATGTTTCCCTCTTTCCAGGTCTCCACTTTGGAAACCCCCTATTCCTCCCCTCCCCCTGCCTCTATGAGGGTATTCCCCCACCTACCAACCCACCCACTCACTTCCATCTTCCCACCTTGGCATTCCCCTATACTGGGGCCTCTCCTCCCCCTGATGGCCAACAAGGCCCTCCTCTGCCACATATGTGGTCCGAACCATGGGTCCCTCCATGTGTATTCTTTGGTTGGTGGTCCAGCCTCCAGGAGGACCGGGGGTCAGGCCAGTTGACACTGTTGCTCCCTCCATGGGGCTGCAGACTCCCTCAGCTCCTTCAGTCCCTTTTCCAACTCCTCCATCTGGGACCTTACTCTCAGTCCAGCGGTTACTGTAAAGTGAAACTTGGGTATTCTGAACTTTTGGCCTAATATCCCCTTATCAGTGAGTACATACCATGTTCGTTCTTTTGTGACTGAGTTACCTCGCTCAGGATGATATTTTCAAGTTCCATCCATTTGCCTGCAAATTTCATTAACTCATTGTTTTTAATAGCTGAGTAGTACTCCATTGTGTAAATGTTCCCCATTTTCTGAATCCATTCCTCTAATGAGGGACATCTGGGTTGTTTCCAGCTTCTGGCTATTATAAATATGGCTGCTGTGAACATAGTGGAGCATGTGTCTTTATTACATGTTGGAGCATCTTTTGGGTATATGCCCAGGAGAGGTATAGCTGGGTCCTCAGGTAGTATTATGTCCATTTTTCTGAGGGTCCACTAAATTTCCAGAGTGATTTCCAGAGTGGTTGTACCAGCTTGCAATCCCACCAGCAATGGAGGAGTGTTCCTCTT
>CM052716.1:44975097-44997490 GCA_028551405.1 Uromys caudimaculatus
CAGGGATGCTGATTCCCCCAGAAGTTCTTTTGTTGTTGAGAATAGCTTTTGCTATCCTGGGTTTTTTGTTGTTCCAAATGAATTTGAGAATTGCTCTTTCTAAGTCTATGAAGAATTGAGTTGGAATTTTGATGGTGATTGCATTGAATCTGTAGATTGCTTTTGGCAGGATGGCCATTTTTACTATATTAACCCTGCCAACCCATGAGCATGGCAGATCTTTCCATCTTCTTAAGTCTTCTTCGATTTCTTTCTTCAGAGACTTGAAGTTCTTGTCATACAGATCTTTCACTTGTTTGGTTAGAGTCACACCAAGATACTTTATATTGTTTGTGACAATTGTGAAGGGTGTGATTTCCCTAATTTCTTTCTCACCCTGTTTATCCTTCGAGTATAGGAAGGCTACTGATTTGTTTGAGTTACTTTTATATCCGGCCACTTTGCTGAAGTTGTTTATCAGCTGTAGCAGTTCTCTGGTGGAGGTTTTCAGGTCACTTAAGTATACGATCCTATCATCTGCAAAGAGTGATATTTTGATTTCTTCCTTTCCAATTTGTATCCCTTTGACCTCCTTTTGTTGCTTAATTGCTCTAGCTAGAACTTCAATTAGTATATTGAATAGATAGGGAGAGAGAAGGCAGCCTTTTCTAGTCCCTGATTTTGGTGGGATTTTTGCAGGCCTTTTAATATATGTCAATTATATTTTAGTAAAGTTGGCACGGAAAAAAGCAACAGCGGGAAGAGAGAAAAGGGTTAGAGAAGAACAAAGCTGAGGCCGGAGGATCCCAAGCTGTGGGGGTTACATAGTGGAAACATTGTTTCAAAAACTGCAACAGAAGGGCTAAAAGAAAGGGAAGGAGGAAACCTGAAGACATTCTCTCGGCAGCTTCCTCAAAATAAGGAGTAAACATCAGATTTGACGTAAATGCAGTTAGTTAGAAGGTACACTGCCAATCATTCCCAAGACAAAAATTAATTAATTTTGAGAGAGGATCTATAGAACTGGCTGGTCAGCAACTTACTCTATAGGCCAGTCTGACTTCACACTTAGAGCGCTGCTCATGCCTCTAGCTCTCCAGTGCTGAGATTCTAGGCATGTACCCCACACTAGGCTCAAAGTCAATATTCAGCCATGGAAAACTGTCAGGTCCCAAGCCCACAAGACCGCAGCCCTTGCTCAGCACAGGCTGGACATTCAAGCATTCCTCAGAAACCTTGTTTCTACTTGCCAGGTAAAGCCATTACTTTCTTATCCACTCCTATAGGGAGTTGTCCTCCTCCCTCCCCCCTCAGCAATCACCAGAAATGCCATCTACTTCTCTGTTAACTTCAGCAAGCCTCCCCTCCAGATCAGAGACTCGAACTAGTTCCCAGGATGTTACAGCTAACCTGCCCACCTTCCCCCTGCAACATAACCCCTTATAACACCAACCATTTTTGCTGCCTTCTCTGCTCCCTTGGCAATTGCCAGTCAGCTTCTCTCCGCACCTTTTCTCTCTGTCCCTGAGAGGTAGCCCTGGTAGACTCGAGCCCCAGGTGCCTCTGGCCATTCTCACTCTCTTCTCTATAAAAACCTTCCCCCATAATCACAGAGCAGCCGTTTAGGTGGTTTGTTTACTGAGCCCCTCAATGAGCAATGAGTATCACTTAGTTTCCTTTTTTTATTGTCTGCCTTATACTTTGTAGAAATAATCATTTAATTTCAAAAGTAAGCAGTTAAAGCAACTTTCTCCGTATCACTTAGCAACTGTATCACTTCTGCCACGGGTGCTGGTCTTTTCACTTGTAATTTGATAGATTCAATAAGAGTGGGCTGGATTTCTTTTGTCACAGGTTCCCATTTGGTATTATCACTTAAGGGCTCCTTCAGTAATAGTAATTTATTGAGGTTTCTTTCTTTCTTTCTTTCTTTCTTTCTTTCTTTCTTTCTTTCTTTCTTTCTTTCTTTCTTTCTTTCTAAACATAGGAGTGTGGATGCCTGTATAAAACAGAATTCTCTCCTGTGAAAGTTGAATGCAAAAATAAAACTCCCAAGGTGTTTAATCCCTTCCACTGGTTTATACTAATAGTTGTAGATCTACTCTCCTTTAGGATCTGACATGGAGGAATGAAACTAAATAGAAAAAAAAATAACAGAAATTAGAAATTTCTCACAAATTTAAAAAGTAGGCTAACTGACTTTCTTGAGAGAGGTCCTGTTATTTAGTTTAAAATGTCTTCTTAATCATTTGAACCCCAAGAGAGAGAGATAAAACTAATCCAGTTAGAATCCCTTAAACTACTGATATGAAATAGCCAGTTTAGACAAACACATAAAGCTCTTCCATTTGCCTCATAAAATAATCTATGAGGAAAAGCCAACCTGGGTATGTAACACCCCCAATCAGAGAGTGCAGCTGCAACAGTTAGCGTGGGGCCGCCGGCTGCAAGTGTCAGGCAGCCACACTGAGCAAGGAGTTACAGTTTCAGCTTAGGAAGATCTTGAAGTCTCCTTTCAAAACCTATTGCAACTGTCTCCAAGTAAGGTAAGAACAGCAGCCTGTGGCCTTTCTCAAACTTGAGATCCCCAACCTCCCTCTTTGATCTGCCCCAAATCAATAAGATCTTAACTGGGGAGCCTAGGTACCCCTAAGTCCTGGGTACATACTCTATTGTCTGATGAAGCAGGATCAAGACTTCCAACACTGGATTGTAGTTGTCATAAATGAGCTATAAATCCTGTAAATGATTGTAACTCTGAACTGGTATTAGAAAAGCCACAATGAAGTTCCTCACTGCAAGAAGCTACATCCTACTAGATTCCCTAGGGAAGTGTACACAGAGCTGAGCAGCAGGACAGACTGTCTGGGCAACATGAGGAACGACATATAGTTTTGCTCATAAGCGGAAAAAAGTGGGAGACAGCTGAAAAATCTAATTCAGGTGTGCAACAGTCTCCAAGTAAGATAAGAACACCAACAATGAAGAGGTGACAAAGACATACAGCACAGGTGGAAAACCCCTGAGAGGTCAGAAAAGAGCTGAAGGAGTCAGGTGTTTTTGTTTTTGTTTGTTTGTTTGTTTGTTTTGTGTCACTGGAGAATACATAAGAAGGGCAGGAAAAGGTAGAAAAGAATTAGTCATGCTCAGGGCTACACACATCATTCTTGCCAAGAAGGGAACTTTAATATTTTAGAAGCTTGAAGAAATTCAAGATACTGTTCCCTTACTTATGAGAACAAGGAAAGAGCCTATGAAAGGTAAAGTGACTTAAAAAGAATTACAAAATCCACAGATTGCTGTCTCCCCCCTCCCCCCCCACCTTCAGAATGATAGAATCAGACATGGTTCATGAACATTATTCCAGCAGCCATGTGAGAGAGAAAAGAAGTTACCTACAGTATAGCTGAGGAATGAGGAAAATTGGCTGTGGTGTGACTTCCCACTTCTGTAATTATGTAGATGCTTCAACAATATGCTGAAGGGATGTGAGACTGGAATGTTGACTTGGCCACTGTCATCCTCTACCCTGGCTACACAGACAGAAAAAGGTCAGCTTTTGCACCATCCTTCCCAGTAACACGAGAGGCCACTTGGACCAGGTCAACTCTTGATGGAGAACAGTGATTTACTGATACAAATTCAACAGCTGAGCTAAACTGAACAACTTCGAATGAGCAAAGAAATGTTCCAAAGAAAGTAAACTTCACTGAATCCTATGCTCAATGCCATTTATCAAATAACTAAGTGTCTAAGATTTTTTTCTAAGCTCTTCAGTATCTCATTGTTACCTACATAATGGTTTAAGCTAGCATACAATGCTGAGGAACAGGGGTGGAAGCACGTGACCACTGAAGCAGACAAGGCTGGTGGTTTGTGAAAAGCAGTCTCATTACTCTATAGTTATACCTTATAATAACCAGGAGCAGAATCACCCCAAGCTGAATCCATCACACCTAAAATAAAAGAGCATGACACAATACTTGTCCTTCTTGATGATCGCCTCAATGGAGCCCTGTTTTCCTTCCATGCAGCGTCTAGATCGATCATCCAAGAAATTATCTTAACACCTTCTGTGTCTGCATTTTCTAAAGCAATTGCATTGTGTGTTTGTGCCACCTGTCGAGCCTATTATCTTGATTTTTTTTGGTGAGTTTAAGCCGTTTATGTAAGTCGTTCCATCTGGTTTAATGACACAATTTATTATTATGCTTTGAAACATTATTTTGAACTGAAAGGTTAACGTATTTTCTTTTAACACTGGTCTTTAGTTTAAGAGCATCTTAAACAAAGCTTTTGTCCCTTTTCTTAAGGAGCACATTCTCATTCCTAAAATTTTGTGGTGTGTCTCCTGGTGTGCTCATATCACATGGGTGCTCAGAGTGCCTGCTCAAATAAACAGTGACAGCAGGCCAACTCTGGGTGCAATTATGTGATGCAGAGGTCATCAGAGCCTCTCTAAATGCCTAGGCAAGTACTGTGCAGGCTCATCTTTCTCTGCTATCCCTTTAAATGCTGTTATTCCTAGGCTACGGCCAGGTCTTCCCTTCACACATTACCCACTGGGTCCATAAAGTCCCTCCTGCTCTATCCCTTTATTCCTATAATAAGTGTTGGTTTAACTCTGACTTCTTGCCTGGTATCTGTTTATTGGCCATTTCCATTCCTGTGTCAGACCTACCTCAAAACAAGCTCCAGACAGACCTCGTCGCCATCTCTCAACTCTGATCTTGAGAGATGTCTTCCCAGTTATGAGGCCTCCTCAACGAGCTAATGTCAAGAACCAGGTTAATTTCATTTCCTATCCACATCAAAGCAATCAATTCTTAGTGACTCTACCACCACCAACGTACCTCCAAATTAGCTGCTTCTCTCTTAATGAGACCACATCTCCCATGGTAACACAACTCAACCAGAATCACCCTTAAGTACTAACAATGCCTCTAAGTTAACTAACTCTCCTCTAGGTTACAGTATCCTAAATTGTAATTTTTCTTAAATCCGTTAAGTGGTTTCCTACTGTTTATTTCTTTTGGGTTTTTTTTTTTTTTTTTTTTTCCAGACAGGGTTTCTCTGTGTAGCCCTGGTTGTCCTGGAACTCACTCTGTAGACCAGGCTGGCCTTGAACTCAGAAATCCACCTGCCTCTGCCTCCCAAGTGCTGGGATTAAAGGTGTGCGCCACCACTGCCCGGCTGTTTATTAACATCCCAATACTTTGTTTTTGTTTGTAAAGTCCTTCAGTCACAGAAAATCTATTGTGCCATGGATATGTTGGAGAATGCACTCGCATGAATGGTGGGGAAGAGCTCCGATAACCTACATTATTAGCTCTTGTTATAGACAAGTTACTTGATTTCTCCATCTGTGAAGCGAGAATAGCAACAGCTATCTCACAGCAGTGGTTATTAAAGGAAGAAAAAAATAACAATGTTTGACATAGTATCAGATACATGGGTTACATAGTAAAAGTTAGATACTTTGATTTATCTCTTTAGTTAATTTTGCATTTCTCTCAGGTTAGCTGGTGATTCGCCACAGCAGGTACCTTTCATTTCCTCTTTTACTTCCTCTTCCTTTCTGTATCGGCTCCCTCTCCCTGCAGGGTCCCTGCCCTCTCACAGTTCTTTAGCTCTCATTTGGAACAACCTTTTGTCCTCTCTGTATCCAGTTTGGTATCCTAACTGTTTTTGCTTGGCGCAGCAATAGTTCTACTCTGTAAAGTCCTCCCTTTCCCTGCTGAGTCCTAAGGGAGCAAGGGTGTCTATCATGCTCACTGCCACATATTCAATAAAGAATGTACAGTCACCTCTCTTCTCACCGCTCCTGGTGGGCTCCTCTGCAAACTGCTGAAGTTAGGAAAACAGCCCCACCCCCCACTCTGCAACAGCTATCTCTAGAATAAAGTTCAGAAAAGGCTGCCATGGAACAAACACAGGGTTCAAACAGTAGCGGGAAGGGGCAGTTTTAAGCAAAGTTGGGGCTTCATAAACATTTTCAGGGTCTTTCCTACAGTACTATGCATTGTGAATATCCGAGATGTGAGGCGGGTATATCTCTTAAAAACACCTGCCTGATAAGAGGGTTTTGCAGAAACACATTCTGACAAAGCCGGCTTGGGGAAGAAGTTCTTGGGGCTCCCCAGTAAACTGGAGCAGCAAACAAAAACATCCCCGGAGCTCAGTTTTTAGGTTAGAAACCTCTGAACATAAAGTGGAACCTACAAAGAATCTTAGATATAATTCAAGAAAGCACCTTCTTGAAACTGATAGGGAAACTGAGGCCCAGAAGGGCACAGCAACCGGCCTACAGTCACACTGTAACAACGGGCTGGTAAAGCTAGAACAAACCCCAGGCGCGCTTCTTGACTTGGTGACTTTCAGTACAATGTGTACAACCAGGATTCGCCAAACGGTCACATTTCGAATTTTATTTTGAAATACTGTGAAAGTTACTGTCAGTTTTCTGGGCAACTTGTCCCCTTAGGCCTACAGTTCTTATTGTCACCAAGTCCTCTGTCCCTCTTACAATACACTTTCCCTGTAATCCTGTGCAGTTTGGGCTTGCCCAAAAAAGACAGAGATGATCTTTCCCTGTCTTTCTCACCCCTCTTTGAACTTGTGGTGTAAACTTTTTCATGTAAACGAAACAATTCTAAATTTTTAGGCCTTCGCCTGAATCCCCAAGTGCTCCCTGCCACCCCTGTGCCCTGGACTCCCCTGCTCGCCTCATTCCTCTGGAGTGAGAGAGCCCTGTGGTTGATCTTCACCTGGGACTGCCATGATGCAAGTGAGTGGGGTCGCCGGAGTCCTGGGCTTTCGAGATCGCGTTAGGTTCAGGTCCGTTGCGAGGACAACGCACTATCAGAAGGATCTCTCCCACCCGGCCACTACAACTTCACAGGGCAGGGAAGGCCGGATGCACAGCCAGGGTTGGCGGAACTAAATGGCTGCGGATGCAGTTTCCAGGGGTGTCCTACCGTGGAGCACATGTGGTCGGAACCATTTCGGCCAGGTCGGGAGGTGAGTGCTATCTGCAAACGCCTGACCTGGACACAGCACCTGGATTTACGGATTGGCTCTTTAGCTAGTATTACAAATAACACAACAAATTCTCTAAAACTGCAGCGGTCTTATAGTCTTTTCTAGTTTCCTGAAGAAGAGGGAAGTCCCCCCTCCCGGAGTTAGCGGTGCTCCGGTCCGGGAGCAACATGGCGGCGTCCATGAGGGGCTAGTTTGGGGAAGTAACTAGTGCTTAGTACGGCTGTCTTGTTCGACTCTGACCGAGTGAAGTTTTCTCCAAGTACCCAGGTTAAAGAATTGTGTACTAACAGGTGGGCGTCGTCGGAGACCCGCCGTTCGCTCGGCCACACTAAGGAACGGAGTCCTGAGCTCTGACCAAGATGAGTAACATCTACATCCAGGAGCCGCCCACGAATGGGAAGGTGAGAGCCTCACCACCTGGACACCCTAATTGAGAGCACCCAGATTGGGGGCGGGAAAGGAGGGGCAGGTGTGGGGGATCTTAGAGTTGAAAAGACCAAAAGAACTTTCGTCCACACCCTGCTTATGGTCAGTGTTGCATTTATATTATTTGCGGTGACATGTCTCAGCATATTTTTCAAAGAGTTCTTGAGCGACTTCTCTATTCACTAGTCCTCTGACCCCTTAACTTCCTTGATCCAACTCACGTGAGCGCCTTCTAGTGTCTGTTGTTTTTATGACTAACCTTAAGATAGTTCATTTTTTGTTGTTGTTTAACTTGGAGATCGTGCATTCTCTACATTTATTGAAGGCCTCCTTGACACCACGCACTTTACTAGGTGCTGATGATACAAAGATTGGTGTACTAGCTAGTTTTGTGTGTCAACTTGACACAAGCTGGAGTTATCACAGAGGAAGGAATTTCAGTTGAGAAAATGCCTCTATGAGATCCAGGTGTAAGGCATTTTCTCAATTAGTGATCAAGGGGGGAGGGCCCCTTGTGGGTGGTACCATCTGTGGGCTGGTAATCTTGGGCTCTATAAGAAAGTAGGCTGAGCAAGCCAGGAGCAAGCAAGCCAGTAAGTGACATCCCTCCATGGCCTCTGCATCAGCTCCTGCTTCCTGACCTGCTTGAGTTCCAGTCCTGACTTCCTTTCATGATGAACAGCAGCATGGAAGTGTAAGCTCAATAAACCCTTTCCTCCCAACTTGCATCTTGGTCATGATGTTTGTGCAGGAATAGAAACCCTGACTAAGACAATTGGTATTCTACACACACACACACTTGTGTATATATATGGCTAGCTGCTGATTCCCTATCTCGAGATTACAGACATGGATCTACATACCTGACTTTGGTTGGGAGGTATTGAAGAAGACATTATATTACCATGATAGTATGATGGAATGAAAAGCAGGAAATGATGGGAAAACATCTTGGAGGAGATACCTTTTGAGATAATTGTCGGAAGCAGTGGGGAATGAGGAGTATTACTGCATAGGGATGAGAATGGATTCCCTGATAGGTTTCATGATGAGCTCTATTTCTAGAGGACAGTATTAGTTTTAATTATTAAATGCTTGTAGAGATAAAATAGACTGACCATTACGCAATGCAGGACCTTCACATTCCATGTTCATTTCTCTAGTATGCTATTTTACCTGTTCAAACGTTACTTAACGAAGAGGCCTATCAAATAGAAAATCTCAATGACACCCTGGGTCTCAGCAATTTCCGAGTATTTAATAGTATCTTATTTTTGTTTCTTTCCTATATAGAATGCAAACACTATAGAGGTTAAGATAAGCATCTAGAACAATGGTTCTCAGCCTGTAGTTTGTGACCCCTTGGATAAAAGAACCCTTTTACAGGGGTTGAATATCAGATATCCTACATATCAGATATTGATATTAGGATTTATAACAGTAGCAAGATTATAGTTATTAAGTAGCAATGGAAATAATTTTATGGTTG
Source organism: Uromys caudimaculatus (assembly GCA_028551405.1). NCBI lineage: Eukaryota > Metazoa > Chordata > Mammalia > Rodentia > Muridae > Uromys > Uromys caudimaculatus. The sequence goes on from CM052716.1 coordinate 44,984,033, forward strand.
AGGGTCATTACATGAGAAACTGTGTTACATGGTCACAGAATTAGGAAGGTTGAGAACCACTGACCTAGAACATTGGTTCACATATAGTAGATAGAATTCATACACTATGGAAGAATAGCTAGGCAGATGAATTAATACTATGTTCCCTTTAGCTTCCAAGGGATATTAAGCATAGGTGAGGGTTAAATTAAACTGTTAGTACTCATGGGCAGATTTAGTTGTTTGACTCGGATGACTTCTTTTTTAAGAATGAAAACAGGGTTTCATATGAGTCCTTGGCTATGCTGAAGTGGGTTGTTTACTGTAGGAAATGATTTGATATAGTCATAGAGTAAAACACTTCTGCATAGGAGCTCATTCATTCGACAAATATTTTAAAAATTGTGTATGTATATGTGATGTGTGTGTGTGTGTGTGTGTGTGTGTGTGTGTGTGTGTGTGTCAGCAAGTTTCAGGGCATCCAGGATTGTACAAAGAAACCCTGTTTTAAAAACAAACAAACAAATGTAACAACTTGCTAGGTGTGGTGGTACACCCCTTTAATACCAGTACTCAGGAGACAGGTAGATAGATCTCTGTGTGTTCAAGGTCAGGCTCGTCTACAAAGAAAGCCTAGTGAGACCCTGTCTCCAACAAAACAAATACAATGTAAAAATATAAGAAGAAAATATATAAAAATGGTAGCATTGAAGCATAGAAAGCATGGGAAATCTGTCAAATAATTAGAAGTTGTGAAGGTTGTTGGGAATACGAGTTTCCATTTATTGCTACAAATGAGCTTTGTGATAAATATTCTGTCTTGAAATATTTGTCACTAAGATTATAAAACATTTGTTTATGCTCTACTGAGGTTTTAAAACCATTTTAAACCTAAATATATAGAACTGGAAGACAGACCTCTTTGATTTCAATGAAACATAGTTGGAGAAAGGAATGTGATAAAAAGGGGCACATTTTGTATAATTCTATTCATATGAAATGTTCAGATGGCAATGTCCATACAGACAGAAAATAAATTAGTGGTTGCCAAAGGTGAGGGAAGCAGGAATAGAAGGCCTGAAAGTGGGTCAAGGCTTTATTTCAGGGTAATGAGATGTTTTGGAAATAGTGGCAGTGGCTGCCAAATTCCAAAACCCAGTAAACCCTTTAACAGGGTGACATATTGATATGTAGATTATATCTCAATAAATATTATTCATTTTTGCTGTGTTTTTACAAAATTAAAATCAAACTACTTTTAAATATGGTCTTTGTAACATCACAAAATTCTTTAAAAGTTTGCTAAGAAAAGCCTAGGTCCCCCTAACAGTGCTTCATTTCAAGCATATAAGGGACAGTGAAGTAAGTCAGGATTTATGGAAAGTCAGGAAATAGTACTTAGTGTCATTTTAGGTTCATTATGAGATAGAGGGAATTATCCAGTTTCAGTTTGTAGTTTTTTTCCACACAAATAAACAAATACAAACTGTAATAAAGGAAAAGAAATTGAGAGAGGATCTCACTGTGTAATCTTAGCTGACCTGGGGCTTGCTCCGCAGCCCAGGCGGGCCTAGAACACATAGAGATCTACCTGCCTCTGCCTCCTGAGTGTTAGCATTAAAGGCGCATACCACTACGCTTGGCTTTTCCATATTTCTTTATAGGTCAATGAAACCGTTAAAAAACTACCATAATGTAGATATTGTCACTTCTCTCATTTTCATAATTCTTAAAGAGTAGTTGGAAAAGAGCTGCGTGTTGCCAGAAAAGGCCCCTAGAGACTTAATACATTCATCAGTGTTCTGTAATTCGTGGTAGCCTTTCCTAGGCTTCTGAAAAAGTGTACAAGCTGCTGGGAAAGGAGAGGGCGGTACCCTTCTCTCCTTGCTGTTGAGAAGCATTCTCACTGGGTGATGATGGCATACCCCTTTAATCCCAGCACTTGGGAGGCAGAGGCAGGTGGATTTCTGAGTTCGAGGCCAGCCTGGTCTACAGAGTGAGTTCCAGGACAGCCAGGGCTACACAGAGAAACCTTGTCTCAAAAAACAAAATGAAATGAAAAGCATTTTCATTCATTTCATACCTTCTAGGGCATCCTTAAAAGACAGGGCTTTCCTGAATGATTTTTAAACTTCCCTCATTTCCAAAACTGTATTTGTGACAAGGCAAAGGAGTTTTAGGGAAAAAAAAATAGTGTGACTTATATACAGACTCCTCATGAGGATCAGTTTGGTTTTAGTTATTCTGCTGTCTTTATTTGTGAGAACATTTGGTGTGGTGCCACAGATTAATACCAGTTAACTTCTATACAGTGGAGGTGGAAAAGAAAAATTGTTACTAGAGCCTCCAGCTGTACCATGATGTTCAAACATGGGTCTAACATTCTTTTTTGTTATTTGTAGTTATTGAGCTATTTGTTGTATAAGCTATTAACCCTCTGGGCTTAGCGGAGGTTCTGGTTATTATAAAGCTTCTGGTTCTACCAAGGAGTGACTGCTGGCATAGACTATTGACTAGTAAAAAGCAGACTATTAAATGATCGTACCTATTACAGAGATGATGGCTTTTAGAACATAACCATTTTAGCAAGTCACAACCAGAATTAGATTAAGAATACTCCTATGGGCTAGGACTTTAGCTGAGTTGGTAGCGTCCTTGCCTAGCATACACAAAGCACTAGGTTCAGTCTCCAGCACTACATGACCAAGGTCTGGCGACACATGCCTATCATCTAGCTACTGTGGGAAATCAAGCAGGAAGATCAGGAGTCAGGGTGAGCTTGAGGCCAGACTGGACTATAAGGCTGTCAGGCCAGAGACAAAGCATCAAGGGGCTGGGGAGATAGCTCAGTTGATAAAGTGCTTGATGTGTAAACTTGAAGAGCTGAGTCTGGATTCCCAATATCCTCCTGGAAACTTGGGCATGGTTGCTTGCATGAATCTGAAACACCAGACTGGAGTCCATGGAATGGCAGAGGCAGGTGGACCACTAAACTTGCTCACCAGCCAGTTTAGTTGAATTGGTGAGCTCTAGGCTCAGTAGAAGAACTATATAAAAAAGTAAGATGAAGAACTATCAAGGAAGATACACAGTGTTGACCGCTGGCCTCTGTATGCACCTGTATACATGCATACACAGAATAAATATTTATTCCAAATTAGGGATAGCATGATTTTAATGTGAAAGTAGAGTTCAAAGATGATATCAACTGAATGATTGTAAAATTGTCTAATAATGTCATAATTTAGTAGGTTCATTAACTTTTTAATTTCATAATTTGCTAACCAATTTTATTGGAAATAATGCAATTAAGTTTGCACTCTAGTTTTTAAATGAATGGAGTTTGTTTTCTGTGATAAGAAAAGTTATGTGCTTTTTTGAAAATAGAGTGTTGAATCTTCTGATGATGATTGGGCTGTAATGAGTAGTTGACATTTGTTCAGTATAACAACAAAACCCAAGTTGAGTTTGTAATATTTCTTCTAAAATTGAAAATGCTGGTACTTGTTAGTGTTGCGAGTTGAATAGCCAATCAAGCAAAATAAATACTTAATATGATGTCATGTTCTTTCTATAGGTTTTATTGAAAACTACGGCTGGAGATATTGACATAGAGTTGTGGTCCAAAGAAGCCCCTAAAGCATGCAGAAATTTCATCCAGCTTTGTTTGGAGGGTCAGTATTACTTTCGTTAACATTCTGGGACGAAGCGTGCCTTAGTCGGGCATTGTTGAGCATGTAGGTTGGGTATACTGGGCTGCTCCTATAATTCCCGCGGTTGGGAGGCTGATGTAGAAACATTATGAGTTTCAGACTAGCCTGGGCAATACAGTGAGACTTTCTAAATAAAACCCTGGAAGGGTGAGCTTTTTAAAGAATAAAAAGAATAAACTACAGGGGGTTTTTTGCATTGAGGTCAGGTGTTATCCAGAGGTAACAAGTGATCAGTAAGCCATGCTAACAATATGGCTTCATGCAGTGTATGAGGAAATAGATTGAAGGAGTAACAATTTTCCCCCAGATAAACTGTAAATTGTTACATTTTTAACAGAGACAAGATATACCTGATTGCTGCTCACTCCATCTTTCCTTCTTTAAATATGGATATTCATTCTCTGAGCATGCCTCTCATTCTGTGTTACCCTTTCCACTCTCCTGCTCTCTCTAGCCAAGTGATTATTATTTTCAGAACTCTATTCATTTCTTCCCTTCTTGTGCCTAATTGATCTAATGGTATAATGGTTGTCTCTACTGGAAACTTCTGTTAGCTACTACTAAACCAAATTTCAGCTTCTTCCCCAAATGGCCTGGTCTTCCATCTCCATGACTGTAGTTGCCTCCTGTCTGGTCTTCTCTGTTATTTTATTTTATTTTTAATTGGATATTTTCTTTATTTACATTTCAAATGTTATTCCCTTTCCCGGTCCCCCCTCAAACCCCCTATTCTATCCCCCCTCCCCCTGCTTCTGTGAGGATGCTCCCCCTCCCACCCATCCACTCTTGCCTCCCCATCCTCGAATTCCCCTACACTGGGGCATCGAGCCGTCACAGGACCAAAGGCCTCTCTTCCCATTGATGCCCGACAAGGCCATCCTCTGCTACATATGCGGCTGGAGCCATGGGTCCCTCCATGTGTACTCTTAGGTCGGTGGTTTAGTCCCTGGGAGCTCTGCGGGGTCTGGTTGGTTGATATTGTTGTTCTTCCTATGGGGTTGCAAATCCCTTCAGCTCCTTCAGTCCTTTAACTCCTCCATTGGGGACTCTGCGCTCAGTCCAATGGTTGGCCGCGAGCATCCGCCTCTCTATTTGTGAGGCTCTGGCAGGGCCTCTCTTCTCTGTTATTTCTTTGCCTTCTGTCCATGCACATGATATTTGAATCTTTAAGGACCTGGCTTCTAGCTTTCCATTCTTTCCCATTCCGCCAGTCATGTGCTTTCAGTCAGCCATTCTATTTCCTGAACATCCTCAGTTTCCTTTCCACACATCCTCATACTAGCCTTCCTTCCTTCCTTCCTTCCTTCCTTCCTTCCTTCCTTCCTTCCTTCCTTCCTTCCTTCCTTCCTTCCTTCCTTTCTTTCTTTCTTTGATATGTTTCTCACCCTCTTTTTATTAAAGTAGAGCCAATTTTTATCGCTTTGTTCAAAGTCTGTTTTCCCATAAAACTTACTACCTGACATGATTCATTATCACTTTGAGTCATTATATGATTTTTCTTTATAAGAAGCTTTGCAAAATTTTATATTCACTTAGTATTTTTTGTTCTTGAATATTTGTTTATGAAGCTTTATATTTTGTACAGTTCTCACAGTTTCTTGTTAGCGTCTAGAATGTACTACATATGACTTTAAATGTTTCCAGTGGTGGCAAATCATTGTTTTCCAGTTAGATCTGATTTTTAGAGACAGTGTTCTTTGTGGTGTCAGAAACAAGGTGTTTACAAATCCAGAGTGTCCTGTTGTATGATGTGGACAAAGCTCTCCAAGTAGAAGAAATTAGATAAATATATCATGGCAGGGGAAATAATGATAAAAGAATCCATTCCCTCAGAGGAGACAAAGAAAATAGGTCTGCAAAGACCATTATTAATAATTGCTATGGCAGGCAGGAAGGAAATAAAATCAGACAGGTAGTTTAGTTAGAGAAGCTTCGAATAACTGTCAACAAAGCTAAGAAACACATGAGACAAAGAAAAGTCTGACTTCTGGTAATAAGTTTAAAGAAGCTCAAATTTTACAGGAAAGTGAAATTACAAAAACACTAGAAAGGATGAATGGTAAATTGTATCCGTGGACCAGGTGAATAAAGAAACAGAAAGAATCTGGACAGAATACAGCAGTGAAATAAGCATGTGGTTCAGTTGGATGCTGACAAAGCTTACCTGCATCAAAAAGAAAAAAAATATTCTTCCATTTTTATAAGAAGAACAGTAGATAGAAGAAAGGAATGGAAATTTCATAGAAATAGAACTAACCAGAGCAATTTTCTTAATGATTAAATGGCAAGAATTTAATGAAATTATTGTTAACTAACTAAAAACCTGAGAAGACTGATGGAGACATGGCTCAGCACTTAGCTCTTAAGTCTGCTTGAGACTTAAGACTTAAGACTGGCTGCTCTGTCAGAGGCCCAGGCTCAATTCCAAGCACCTGCATGGCAATTCATAACCTTCAGTAACTCCACTTCTGGAAGATCCAGTGCCTTTTTCTGGCCTTCATGGTCACCAAGCATGAATGTGGTATGCAGACATACATGCAAGCAAAACAGCATACACTTATAAAAAGATAGGTATTTCTTAGGTGAGTAAAATCATGTAGATAACTCCATTTAATCTTTAAAAGTGTATGATTTGAAGAAGTTTTGATATTTCTGAGTCTCATAATGCACCTTTCAGTATAACAACAGCAGCAACAATGTGTAGTTTTCAGAATTAAAAGCTAGTGATTGAAAACACGGAAGTGAGGAACTCAGTCTCAGATGTGGCCTTCAGTGACACAAGCTTTCTTTCTTTTCTTTTTTTGGTTTTTCGAGACAGGGTTTCTCTGTGTAGCCCTGGCTGTCCTGGAACTCACTCTGTAGACCAGGCTGGCCTCGAACTCAGAAATCCGCCTGCCTCTACCTCCCAAGTACTGGGATTAAAGGCATGTGCCACCACTGCCCGGCGACATAGGCTTTCTTGTTGAAGGATAGTCATAGCCTTTGAAAAACCCCAAAGATCTGTAATTACAGATTTAATCTTGGACTTAAAGGTCTTTGCTATATAGATAGATAAACATTTAAAATAAATATAATTTTTGAAAGTTGTCAGTCCAAAACATAGATAAAACTGTTAAAAAGAAGGAAAAGAACCAAAGCGAAAGGCGACTGATTTTCAGTTTTCTTAGGGGGTGTCCTACAGCTCAGTGGGTCACTGTGCTTCTCTCATGCCTCATTAGCCTTTTCTTTCTCAAAGATTCTGGTCTCAGAAGACATTCTAGTGGAACCATATATCATTTATGCTGCATATTTGTGATTAGAAGTTATATTTCTCTATATAAGTAATTTCTGAAAATCACTTAGAAAGTAAATGAATATTTAATTGAACTAAAATGTGTTATTTCACTTACTGAGCTCTTTTTAAAAAGGAGAGTGCACAGACAGTGCTAGAACTTGAATCAGTTAATAACGTTCCTGTCTTCAGGCTTGTAGTTTTGGTATATTAGTAAGTTAATTTTCTATCAGGAGAAATGGAAGGGGCAAGAAACGTGCTCTCACCTCTACTTAGGCTTCTCAGCCTTAGCAGTGCTGGCCTCTGGGACTGGCTGTTCTTGCTGCAGAAACAGTCTCTTGGCCTTTGGGATGTTTAGCAGTATTCTTGCCGTCTTGTATAAGATGCCAGTAGTATTTCCCAGTTTTAATAACCAAAAATATTTCAAGATGTTGATAAGTGCCCCTGTGATGCAGAGTTGCTACTCCTCTCCCCCAGTTGAGAGACATTGGTGAGTATGAAACTTCTATTTATTTTAAAAACAATAATTCATAATGTGAGAATTCTGGAGATTAAAAACAAATAAACAAACAATATCCCCAAAACTAAACCAGCATTGTTTCTGTAGAAACATATAGTGTTTGAAAATAAATGTTTTGTTAGAAGTGGAGAGGAAAGGTTTTATTTAAAAGCCAACTTAGCATTCTGGAAATTAAATCTCGTGGCTCTGTTTGTATATTAACTATGATAATTAAAGTGATACTAAGTTTTAGAAATTGATATATTGTTTTTCAGCCTACTATGACAACACCATTTTTCATAGAGTTGTACCTGGCTTCATAGTCCAAGGTGGAGATCCCACAGGCACTGGGACTGGTGGAGAATCTATCTATGGAGCTCCATTCAAGGTCAGATCAATTTACTGTATTCTAGGTCATCTGGAATGCTTCTTCAAAAGTGATAGTGTCCCACAAGAATGTCTCACGTGGTATACAATAGAGAGGAAATTATTCAGAGATAAGAGCAAATACTACCTGCTGAGCAGTCTTTCTGATTTATTTTATGGCAAGGCTTGGTGCTAGATTAAATTAAGGTAGAACTAGAGGTTGTTATGGGGGGGGGGGAGGAAGGATGGATCAGGTCCAGAAAGAAGTTCATACAGTGTGTTTCCAGATACTTGACTGTGTCTGGTCTCAGCAGCCAATTTTTAGAACATTGTATATGCTATTTTAGATTGAAACAATTTGATTTAAAAGCTATATGGGATTTTCAGTAGTTTGCTTGAGCTGTTACAAGAGACTGGAGGTTAAATAAGAATTTATTTCTTGTGAACTTGTGGAGGCTAGGAGGTCCAAGTCACAGTGATTGGTCATCCCTCTTCCTGCTTTGAAGAGATCTGAGTAAGAGAAAGCTAGCTCTTGTCTTGTATTTTTCTTTAGAGGACACGAGCCCTACTGGATTAGGAATCTCCAAGCCTATGTCTTCATCTCACTTGTACTATGTTAATAACCTCCACCTTGTCAGAGCCGCAAGTACAGCTGTGCCAGGGACCATGACTTCACAATAAAGCTTTTGAGGGACCAGGCTCCCACAGCGTAGCTTACTGTACACTATGTACTTACTGTACACAAAAGAACTCTATAGTGCAAGGTTCATGCATGATGGACAGTCACAAAGTGAGCAGAGGAAGGCCAAAAACATAGGAAATATATTGGTCAAGAATGGGCCAGTGATTTATTTAAAATTTTTTATTAGATTTATTAATTTTATTTTATGTATGACTGTTCTGCCTGCATGTTGTATGTGTACCATATGCTGCTGGCTGACAGTAGAGGTCAGAAGAGGGCATTGGATTCTCTGGAACGGGAGTTACAGATGGCTGTGAACCTCTATGTTGGTGCTGGGAATTGAACCCAGGTCCTCTGCAAGAACAACAAGTGCTCTTAAGTGCTGAACAATTTCTCCAATCCTAGCCTGTGATTTCTTGACTGCCAGCATAGACTTAAAACAGGAAAGAGTTAAAATACTTAAGAAATTAGGAACAGTAATAGGCTCAACTATAGCAAAAATTATATGTGTTATTAGTCCAATTATAACAATGCTAGCTAGCTTCTTTGAGTGAATTAGTTAGTGGTTCTTAAAATCAGGAAATGTTTGAAAACTTCTTATTTATTCTAGTGTGAAAGAGTGTCTATAATTTTCTTTCATCTTTTCCTGGGTCAGCGTGATTTTGAATTGTTTTACACTTTCCAAAGAGGGTCCTGCTTTGTTGCCCTAGCTGGAGTTGTAGTAGTACAGACTGGCCTTGAACTTATGACGGTCTTCCTGCCTGAGCCTCCGGAGTGCTCAGATTGCTGGCATGTACACAGTGCCTCACACAGTGTAATTGAGGATGACAGTGGCCCTGGAAAGTAGGAAATGGTATTTAAAAAATCTCAGGTGTCACTGTTAATTAGATCTCATAATTTTAGGGCCTCCACTGTGAAGGAAGTATTCCTTATCCTGTTAATTCTGTTATTTATTCTAACTTCTCTTTTTGACATTTTTCTAAGCTGTTTGCTTTGCTATTTTAAAATACCACAGTTATATTAACTTCTTTCATAGATCATTCTAAACATGGTGTCTTAGTTAGGGTTGATATTGCTGTGATCAAACACCATTTCCAAAAGCTACTTGGGGAAGAAAAAGTTTATTTCACCCATAGTTTCATGTAACATTTCATCCTTGAAAGCAGTGAGGGCAGGAACACATTGGCAGGAGCTGATGCAGAGGCCATGGTGGGATGCCTCTTACTGGCTTTCTCCCCATGGCTTGCTCGGCCTGCTTTCTTATAGAACCCAGGACTGCCAACCCAGGGATGGCCCCACTCACAGTGGGCTGGGCCTTCTCCCATCAAACACCAATGAAGAAAATGCCTTATAGCCTGATCTTATGGAGGCATTTTCTCAATGGAGGTCCCTCCTCTCAGATGATGTTAGTTTGTGTCGGCACACATGGTATAGAAATACCACAGATTAGGGAGATTTAAACAGGAATGTTTTACAGTTCTTCTGAAGGCCTAGAAGGCAAGCGTCAAGGTACTTGTCTATCTGGTTCCTGGTGAGATGTACTGTGTTCAGATCTAAAGACTAATATATTAAAGAAAATAGCCTCTGACGCTTAAAAGACACTGATTGTGTTAGATGGTTCCAGTGTCCAGTCTGAGGGGAAATTCTAAGTGGCTCTCAGAACAGAAAGCACCTGAGAAACGGCCCTGCACTGTTTCACTCTGCCAAGTCAGACTCATGCCAACTCTGAGAAGAGTCAATTAAGGATGGTTTAGGACTTTTAAAAACACAGTGAAATCACATTAATACACTTATGGTAGATTCTCTGAATTGAAAAACAAGAAGAAGCCCATTGCTTCATGACATGTGCAACAGGACGGGAAGGAGCAATAGCGGGACGGGTTTCTTGGAGACACTGGACGGTTTTAAGGGTTTGGGGACTCTGAAGGCGAGTGGGGAAATGAGTCTTAGGCTCTGACTGCCCTTGAGCAGCCTTCCTCTGTGTGTACATGGACTTCCATAAGACAGTTATGGGGCTGAGTATATTTAGAAGATACAAGTTGCTGAATTCAGGTTTAAGAGCACTGAACAGATAGTAAATTTGGATTTGATTGTACTTCAAAATCAGTTAAATAAAGCTTCAGCATTTTTGATTAGAAATTGTCTGAGCCTTGCTGGTCTGCTGCGTAGCTGATTGAATATGAAGGGTCTTATGACTGAGAACAGTCACTAAATCTCTTTCATTCTTGCAGGATGAGTTTCACTCACGGTTGCGTTTTAATAGGAGAGGACTGGTTGCCATGGCAAATGCTGGTCCACATGATAATGGCAGCCAGTTTTTCTTTACTCTGGGTCGAGCAGATGAACTTAACAATAAGCACACCATCTTTGGAAAGGTTAGTGTCCATATCTTAAGTATATAGTTTGGTTTTGATTTTATGTTATTCTTTAAGCATCTGTGATACATACAATTTACTTATATACATGGTTGCCTTTAAAATGTTGTACTCGTTTACTTACTATTTTCAAAAATGGCGGAATATGTTCCTATTATGATGAACTGTAAAGAGCTACCTGAACTGTGTACTTCAAATCAGTTATTTGTCATGGTCTCAATATGTTTTTAAAAGTCATAGTCATGATATTAGCCACTTATGGCCACTTAGCCAGTGTTGTTTTACATATTTTCTTCCTTCCTTCCTTCCTTCCTTCCTTCCTTCCTTCCTTCCTTCCTTCCTTCCTTTCTTTCTTTCTCTCTCTCTCTTTTTTTTTTTGGGGGGGGGCAAGGGGAGAGCAGGGCAGGCTTTCTCTGTGTAGTCCTGGCTGTCTTGGAACTCATTTTGTAGACCAGGCTGGTCTTGAATTCAGAGATCCTCCTGCCTCTGCATCCTGAGTGGTAGGCATGCACCACCATGCTTGTCTGTTTTACATTTAAAAAACAAAACAAAACACTTAGCCAAAAATATTTTGTAGTTTAAAGTTTACCAATGATGAACCTTTTAAAATTTAAAGTGGAAGTTGTATTAGTATCTATAATTTACCAGAAGTATTACTTTGGATAGTGTCTGTTTAATCCTGTTCACATTTAACAGCAAACAAGGGAGGTTTTCTTCCCATAGAATCTTCAGCAGTTCTCTTTAAAGGGGATCTTGAATGCATCTTCCTTTCATCTTCTTTTCTTCTCATCTCTGTATCCCTGTATTTAATTCTTAGACATAGTAGACATGAATAGCTTTTTAGCCCCCTCTGCTGGTTCAGTAAGAATTGCTTTTTTACATCCTGTGCCAAAGAGGGTTTTGACTATAAAAGGAGGGAGACAGTTCAGTACAGTTGAACAACTGAACCTCTGAATTCGCGTCATTCCAAACCATAGAGATGTAACCTTGTTGCTTCTTTCTTAAAAGCACACACTAGGAAATAGGCTCGGACAGTTCTTGGCTGTACTCCTAGCCCAGGGTGTTTTGGTAATCATGGTCTTTTCCCCTCTTTGTTTTTTCTTTTAAAGCCAGATGAGATTTGGGTTCCGATCTTGTACTGTGTTTTACAGTGTCTGTTATATAATCTAGGCGTCAGAGACGATGTACATCATGGCAGCCATAAGTGGAGATGATCCCACTGTTGGACTGTAACTTCTTTGCGTTTCTATCCTCATATCTGTACAAGATGGGTAATGCAATTCTTACTGCGAGGGTATTTGTGTAAATTAAATTAGGCAGTAGTCTGCACAGTATTTATCATACTGTGAATACTTAAGCTGCTTTAGGTCCAAGTTTGTTTGTGATATTTGAATGAACTGTCACTCAGTAAGAAGGTTGACATTGTATGTCTATTTTTAGTAACTGATATTATATACACTGGAAACATCAAAAAAGGTTTACTAAGAGGCTGAGCCAAAAAAAAAAAAAAAAAAAAAAAAAAAAAAATTGAACGCAACTGTGTTTTCCAGCCTTGAATCAAGTGTGATTTACCATCATTGTTAACTGTACTTATTGTTAACTTTATATAAAGTTAACTTTTAATTATTTTAAAACACTTTTTTTCAGAAGTATACCATTTATTTAAAATATTTTCAAAACTTCTGTTTATTTAAAAGATGCACACAGTTGTTTGCGATCACATTTTATGTTTTTGTGTGGTAGGTTACAGGAGATACAGTGTACAACATGCTACGCCTGACAGAAGTAGATATCGATGGTGAAGAAAGACCCCGCAATCCACATAGAATCAAGAGTTGTGAGGTAGGAGCATGGCTGTGTGTCGTCACCGGTTAAGAGGCACCGGTAAACCGTTAGATAAAGGCTTTATACTAAACACCAGGGCTCATTTCTGTCTATTTAATAAAGCACAATTTATGATGCAGATTTTTTTTTTTTAGTTAAAGGCTTTGGATTCCAATATGAAACTTTAGATAATAATCTAAAGAATGAAAAGCTCAAGTCATAATAAATTATGTTGTGAATTAAAGGAATTAGGTTTCTTTGCTCAAAGAATAAGATTTTAGGTAAATTAAGAGTTACCCTTTATTGAGGAAGTGAAGTAATCCTTAAGAGCATTTGCTACAGAGTCCCAATGTCTGGGTTGGCCCCTTATTATTCCTTCTGTAAGATAGGTGTCAGGTAGAATGGCTTTTACTTGAAAGAACATAGTGTTCTGGGGCAGTCAGTGAGGCAGTGAGAGTGTGTTCTGGGGCAGTCAGTGAGGCAGTGAGAGTGTGCTGTTGACCTGCGCAGCACCGAGTTGACAATTTTATGTAGGGAAGAAGTAGACGCTAGTGTCAGAACACTTTAGTATCGCTTTTCACTTTTTAGTAAAATAAAAAATATCCTGGAATCTTGGTGTGACTCTAACCAAGCAAGTGAAAGATCTGTATGACAAGAACTTCAAGTCTCTGAAGAAAGAAATCGAAGAAGACCTCAGAAGGTGGAAAGATCTGCCATGCTCATGAATTGGAAGGATTAATATAGTAAAA
>CM052716.1:45007782-45027690 GCA_028551405.1 Uromys caudimaculatus
TTTTAGAAATATCATCATTGACAACATTACAGATGACAGATGAGAGGAAGTAGAGCAGGGTAAAGGGAGCTATGGGGAAGTTGCTGAAGGAGGAATGCTTTGAGGAGGGAGATGAGGAAGGAGTCTAAGATGACCACAAGGTTCTGGCTTAGTGCCTTTTTTAGCAAGGTACAAGAGAGAATAGGCTTGAGGTTGGGTGGTAGGTGAAAATTTATTAACAATTTGTATATTTTGAGATGAGTTATCTTGAAGCATCCGGTTACAAAATTATGGGCTAGAATATGGGTTTGCTTTTAAATTTATGGGGGGGAGTAAGGTCATTTAAGGTTCTAACCACCTTTAGATCCCAAAGCTTAGGAATGATTTAATCTGTGGGTTCTTTCCCCAGAAAGTGTCCTACACTCACAAACAGAATCTTGTGACTTTGCAAAGGATTTGTTTTATATCTGCTGAGGCTCAAACATGACAGATCAGTGCTTAAGAATAACTTAAGTATCTTGCCAAAGGTGTGACATTTTTATCCGTAGAGATTATTGGTTCATGAAGTCTGCAACAAGACTTATACTTATAAGTAATCAAGTAATAATCTGATTGATTCTGTACTGATACTTTCTACATATGAAAATCAATATATAAATGTATATTCATATGTGGGGTTTTTGTTGTTTTTGTTTTGTTCTGTTTTGTTTTGTTGAGACAGGAACTCAACTGTATAGTTCTGACTGGCCTGGAACTTGCTTTGTAGATCAGGCTGGCTTCCAACTCTTAGAGAAAAGATTGCCTCTGCCTCTGCTTCCCAACTGCTAGGATTAAAGGCAGGCGCCATATGCCTGGGTGGATTTTATGTTTTTAACAAATAACTATCCAGGGAGTCTGAGATCCAGTCTTTGAAAATCACTGCTGTGGGGGTTCTAATCCTCAAGTCAGGACTATCTCCCTTTGGCTCAGCAGTCCAAAGAACCACAGGAAGCAAAGCACACCCTTGCTGTAGTCCTTCTTTCTCCCCATCTCTCTCCTCCAGCATTGCTGAGAGCTATTCTAAAAATAAATAGAAAATAGTAAGCCAGCAGGCCAGACTTTTGGCTGTCATGGTGTATTCTCCTTCGTTGTCTGAGAGACGAAAACCATGTCAATAGTAAGTGCTATGGAAATACGAGGGTAGGGAATGGGGTATTTTAAAAAATTCTATGTTAGTAATACAGTCAAGAAATATGGCACTAAGCGGGTAGGACAGGAAAAAAGCAAACATTTGGATATCTAGAATAACAGTGTTTCAGGTTAAAGAAAATGACTTGAAGGAGATTATATCAGAGAGAAGATAGATAGCCGGGACTCTGCAAAACTTTCAAAAGAATAGTGACTAGTGTCTTAGATAATAGGAGCCCAAGAGGGTTTTGTTTGGTTTTGTTTTGCTGTTGTGTGGAACACTCTGATGGGTGTTATCCCAAACTGCTTAAGTCTCAGCTTCTTCAGTGCAGCCCCCCACCCCTTTCTTGAGTCAATTCCTGGTTGATATTGTGTTGATCAACTACTTCCAGAACCACATTTCTGCTGGGATAAGGATAGCACTGTATACAGACACAAAACCCTGGGTGATACAAAGGCAGTGCTACACAGAAGAGCTGGGAGTGAAAGGAGCTAATTATCCTTGAGGTCCCATCTTATTTGCCTAGAGCAGAATTCAGAGGTTATCCCAAAGGGAGAAGAGTCTTCAACATTTTACTGGTTCTAAACTAAACAAACCTGGCCTAGAACTCAGCAAGCATTTCAGATGACTCCCTGAGGGAGACACAATGCCTGGACACTACTCACTCTCAGCCTTTACAGGATGGTGAAGATGACGGTGCAGAGCGTGATGGATACATGGAGGATGATGAGAAGAACCTGATGAGAGAAAGAATTGCAAAACGGTTAAAGAAAGATGCAAGTGCCAATGTGAAGTCAGCCGGAGACGTGGAGAAGAAGCCCGTGAGCCGAAGGTAAGTCAGCCACGATGCTCTGGGCATCTTCTCTCCCCTTCTTACGCCTCTCTTCTACTGGGACCGCGTCGTAAACTCACAATTGCATAATGTTTGTCAACTGTCTCTTTGTGGCCTAAAAGAGACCAGAATCAAAGTAAATTTAATGTACAGTAAACAATGTATTAGCTGCATGTATGAAATTGTGTTTACTAATACCAATGAGAACATCCTCAAAAATTTAGGTGAGTAAAATTTGTCCAAATGGTGAATAAAATGGACTGAAACCATTCTTAGCTGCCTTTTCAAGTCTGATTGACTAAAAACCACACGCCTGCCTGATCATTGGCATTCTGAAATAAGTTTCAGTAAGTGCAGGAAGTTCTGTCTGGTGTTAAAAGTTTGTTGGATTTTGTGGCTTAAAATTTTGCCTTTTTGAAATTTGACTCAGTTTAAAAGCTCCCACCCTCCCTATATGACTGTTTATTACAAATCTAGGGTATACATCTTAGATATCACTGTATTACAGAGTCATGGGATGTCTTTTCTTCAGTTGATCTGTGCAATGCAATAGAAGTTCATAACTAGCTGTGTGCGTGTTCCCCAGCCTCGTGTGGGAAGCTTAGACATTGAGGCATTTGCTTTGCAGAGGTCCCTCAGTATTTGCTTCATTTAACCAAAATTAAAAGTGAGCCTCAGAAATTTCTACGGATGACATAATTGTTATGGTCAGAAATAGAACTTAGAAGTTATTTTATTTCTCTTCTTTGCAGCAGATTTTTCTGAAATTCAAATAATCACTGTTGGATAGTTTTTATCTTCCCCTTCTTCTTTAAGGCATATACTTTAAAAATTTTTTTTACGAATTCAAACAATTTTTGTTGTTTTTTAGATTAGGTTTATAATACAACTTTTTTCTTTTAAAAAAATTTTAGTAGGTGAAGCTAACACTAATATGTGGGTTTTTAAATTGTGTGTATATCAAATATGTATGTGTGGGTATTTCTTAAATTCTGAACTCTATCTTGTTAGCTTCAATACAATTTAAAATACTTATATGCCATGTAACTAACATAAGTTATAATTTAATACAGCTGAATTTTCTATAAGAACTAATTAAGGCTTATTTTTAATGCACTTCTCATTAGTGACTAAAAATGGTTTGCCTCATATGAAAAAAATATTGCATTTTTCAATATTGTGTTCATCCTTACCATAAAGGGTTGTCTTTCAAAAATCCTCATTTGTGGTGTGGTCATGACGCTCAAACATGACATGAATTGCTGTGTAGGAGCATGGTCTTGATCATAAGGGTGCTGGGAGGCACTGGGGCTTTAGTAGGTGAATAATGAACTGAGAATATGGTAATGAGACCGATTGATAGTCTGTGGCAGCTAAAGAACAGATGAAAGTTCTGACTTAAAAAAAAATCCTGGGCTGGAGAGACGGCTTGGCGGTTAAGAGCACTGTCTGCTCTTCCAGAGGTCCTGAGTTCGATTCCCAGCAACCACATGGTGGCTCACAACCATCTGTAATGGGATCCGATGCCCTCTTCTGGGGTGTCTGAAGACAGCGACAGTGGACTCATATACATAAAATAAATAAATAATTCTAAAAAAAAACCCAAAACCAAAAAAAAATCCTACTGGTCATGGTTTGTAGAAGCTACAGTCGAAGAGCAGAGTGCTAACCAATTTGATTTGTGCTGATTTCATCATAGAGTCTACATTAGCTCCCCAAAGCTTAGTCACCACAGCATCATATTGGGGTTTAGACATGCAGCATCGGACATTGGAGGATCACTAATATTTGGTAAGGAGAGAGAAGACTGACTGACATTTGTCAGTGTCTGAGCATGAGAGGTGGGGGCTACCTACCCAGGTCCTGTCCCTCCTAAGGGAGCCTCACATGAGGGTGGAGTGTGAGTCAGGGGCCTGTCCCTCCTGTCATCTGAAGCTTAGTGCTTACGACGACTTCTTACGTAGTCACATCCTAGAGAATATCTAGTTAAAAGTTTACTCTTGACATACTGTTAGCATACTTTAAATTCTGAACTATTATGTTTATGAGTACTTTGTACATTCACAGTATTAAGGAAAAAAACCTGTTTTTAAAGTACTTGTAAGCCTACTAAGGAAAGTAAATTTAGGTAAGTTAATTCTCGATTTCAAATTTTAGGTAAGAATTTCACATGGTAGAAGGAGAAAACTGATGCCCGTAAGTTGTCCTCTGACTTCTGTATTTGTAGAGGTCATTTTAAATAAATACATTTTAAATAAATATGCTTATTTTTTAAGTTTTGAGTAAATATAAATATTATGAATATCTATTGATTTGTATCTTTTAAGTAAAGTAATTGGTAAATATTCCTAGAAAATATGAAGTGGACATTTCTAACTATTTCTCTATTCACTCCAATGTTTACGGTTCCATATCCTTCACTCCCGTTTCAGAAGAGGCTCTATGACTAAATAAGCTAATCAGAATTCTTGTTATAGGTTCATAAAAAGAGTGAACTCTCGTTTCTTCTCATGTGTACCCAAGGCTGGATAAAAGTTTAAAATGTCTATTTTCTCTTGATCCTCTCTGGAAATGGAAAGTTTTAGCCTAAAGCTTAATGTAATGAATTGCGTTTGCCTGTAGGTGGCACTCAATGGCTACAAGTTAGTCATGTAAAAGCCATACAGCTTTTTATTTCTAGCATTTGTGTACTGATTCAAAATAAATAGTTAAACATTAACATCAGATGGTACAAACAGACTAGTCAAATATCATTTGTTGTGATAATTGCAATCACTATGAAATTACTGCCTTTTATTGTGTAATTTCTGTTATGCAATAATAGTACCAAGTAGTAAGACACAAATATTAAAGTTGAGCTTATGAATTGGTTAAACTTTAAATGATGAAACATATTAACATAAAGTCAAAAGTGATATATTCTTAAGTCCTGAGGGCTGGATGAAAAATAAGCTGTCACTAAATTTAGTTCCTTTCATATTCCTTTGTTGAGTTTGCAATGTTTGACCAGGATGTCTCATGGAAATTTGAATTATTTCTCCTCTAGAAATTCTAGACCTCTCACAAAAACATTCTGAGTCTCAGCCTTACAGATTGTGTCTTATCATATAGATGTTCTACTTTTGATTGATAATCACACTTAGGAAGTATAAGTTTTCCATGGTACATAAATTTTGTTTTCTTTGCTTAGCAAATTAAAAAAGGTAGCCTAGTAATAACATTCCAAAAAAAATAAAATAAAGGTAACACATTTTTTAAAGGACAGTATAATTTTTAAAGCATGATAAAATTTAAAAGCTCAAATCACATGTACATTCTAGCAAATAAACTTAGAGCCCCCAAAGCGAGGCCTCCAGGTGTCCCCACCATGTCCTCAAGACCTTACGGGCCAGGATGGAACTGAGCAGTCAGAGGGTGCTGCCTCCTTTCACCCTGGTGCTGTGAACTGAAGCAGGTAGTGAAAAGAGGTAAAGAAACAGAACTGCATGGCTTAAATTCTGGATAATTAGTCTACATATAAGACTTGCAATTATTTCTTTGGTCTAAATGTGTTTTTAGCAAACATTTTGGTTGGACAGCAGATACTAAGGTCTAACTCACTCCTGCTTTTAATAATATCTGCATGCTTTTACTTGAACTTGATGCCATTTTTTTTCTGTGTATCTCATACTAGCCATTCTATTCTTAACTTTAATCTCAAATATTTGTTCCTCTTACTGCTAGCCACTATGTAAGAGCTCTTATGAAACATAAAGATACAGGAGAAATGCTTTCTATCTGCAGACGTTCACTGTCTCATTGGTGTTGTTTGGCTGTATCCCCAAAGTTGAGGTGCAGCAATATTGAGAGGTGAGTTCTGAGGAGTGACTGTCAGGGCCTGAGGACGGTCACACTGGTTGTGTGATTACTCAAGGGTAGGTCAGAGATCTTGGCAGTGGATGCTAATAAAAGAGTTTGCCTGCCCGCTCCTCCCACACACACTCATGCACACACATCAGGTGTGCTCTTGCTTCTGCTGTCAGTCACCTGACACACAGGAAAGGCCCTCAGCAGCTACACACTGCTTCACCTTGGACTTCCACACTTAAGAACTAACTGTCCAGCTTCAAATATTCTGTTCTCAGCAAACATAAATCATGAAAAATTAAGAATTGTAGAAAGTAAGTATGACACATGCTCTATTGCACATGGGTGTGAAGTGTCATAGGCAGTGAGTAAGTGATATGTATTTCACACACACACACACACACACACACACACACACACACACACACACACACACACACAAAATCAAAACCCATCAAATACCAACTTAGGAAAAGCAAAAGAGGGCCAGAGGTGTGGTTCATGCCTGCAGCCCTGAGTTCAAGAGAGCGAGGTTGGAAACTCATGAGTTTGAGGTGGCCTGGGCGACATAGCGACCAATACTACAGGTTTCATATGTGCCGTCCTAATTCTAGTAAGATGAGGCGTCTTTCGGAGCCACTATTTAAATACTAACCCTGTGCACCAAGCTCAGCTCTTTAGATTAATGCTGCTGGTCTCCCCAAGCTGACTAGATGGTTTGTTTTACTGTCTTTACCTGTTATGGTTAGAATTCTGGAACAGTACTGGTTGTAATATAAACCATATCATACTTTAATATTTCTGGCAAGTTTCCTTTTTCATTCTGTTTGGATCTTTATTGCAGGAATTTTGGATATTCTCAACAAAACTGTTCCTTGAGCTATTTGAAATAATATGCTACTTTTAAAAGTGCCAGGTCAGTTTACTGAGAACTGGTTAGTCCATATGCAAGGGGTCTCTTTCAAACCACACCCCGCCCCTTTATACTGAACCCAAGCAAATGCTGCAGAAATGTGACAGCTCTGCTGTCTTTACAGTTCCTTTCCATATGACAGACAGGAAGCTGTGAAATGCATATTGGGGGAAGAGTGTCCTGTCAAAACAGACAAGACGCATTTGCATGTCTTTAGAATATATTTATTCGGATTACCCACAAGAGTTGCAATCTATTGATCTTGCACCATCTGTTGTTTATGGGGAATAGACTTGTACATCTGAAATGCATTATTGAAATTTTACGGGAAAACATTCTTTAAGTCATTCAGCATTTGATGAAGTATTCTCTACCCTGGAATATGTATCTCCACTGAAGAAGATTCAAACACTGGTTGCTTTCTTGTCATCCCCAGCTGCTCATTGTGAATCCAACTGTTGATGCAAGTACATTTGGAGTAAGGAGGGTGAGCAGGGCCACCAGCAAGTCAAATGTCTTTGTTTTACCCAAAGCATGTAACATTGTACAAGGGCCTGAAGGAAATTATGCCTTCTGATTCTCTCTCAACACCTAACTCTTGAGGTTTTTACCACCCTTCAGGTATTTCTTGGATTTTGCATGTTCATTGAGTGTATTTATAGTTTCTGTAGCCAAGGAGTTCTGCTTTCCCACACTTACTGTACCTTTCCAGTATGGCTAGGCACTTTGCCAAGGATTTTTTTCTCCACAGCAAGCCTACAAGTTATACAAAACTACAAGGTATACTTTGTGGTATTATCGTTGTTTTTACAAGTGAAACAAAGAATCCCAAAACACTAGATTTCTAAGAGGTAAAGTGCCTTGACTTTTGTCCATGGCTATATAGCAGCAAAGCCAGGTCCAGGCTGTAATGATGTGCTCCGCCTCTACAGAGCCTAGAGACTAGGGCTAAGTCAGATGTGTCCGGCCAAAGACGGCCTGGCAAGGGATTTTTCTAGCAGGGAGGACCAGGTTCAGTCAAAAGCCATTTCTAGAAATAAGATGGAGAAGCGATTGAGGAAGACATTGGGACATTAACCTCTAGCCACCCACACAGGCCAACACACTCGCATACAACACCCACACACACCCACCCACACACACACACAAATGCATATACACGTGAGGAGTGGGGGGAGAGCGACATAGAAATGAATAAATAATTTAAACAGTCTCCTCAGATAAATAAATGTTTGTATGCATAAATATATAAATAAACAGACAAAATTTTCAGTAGCTTGAAACAGCTCTTCTATTGCGCTGGGTCAGCTCCACATTGGCTTTATCTAGAACTTGGAATGCAGCTTCCTCAGAGATAACACGGAAGAAGGAGAGTGATGATGGACTCATGCTAGGTTGTAAGGTTTCTACTTTGAGGTGGAATATCATGTCCCATATATCACTTGATCACCTCAGTGGCTAGAGCGGGAGCTGCAGTTAAGCCTGGTGGCCATTGAATGAAGTTTAGACCTTTCACAGGCAGGAATCAGAAATGGCTAGAATAGCAATGGGATGTACTACAATCTCTGCTTTGATGAGAATTGCCAGGGAGACTGTTATTATGTAAGAAATTTGATCGCCATCTTTCTGCCTGCCACCTTCATCTTGCTCGAGAGCAAAAAGACATAACAAAAGACTATATAGCCATCATTACCAAAATTTGAAAAGAGATACCAATTTCTAGTTATTGAAGACTTTATAAAGCCAATGGTTCTGTACTTCACTTTATTCTCAGTCTTTATGTAGGAGGTAGGGAAGGTGACATTGGATGTCTTCCGTAGCTTTCAGAAATGCTAGAGAAACCACAGAACACTAAATTATAAGTTCCTCATGAGATACCTTACGGATCATTTCCTGGTAGGGAGTGAGCTCAAGCATAGGGGTTCTGTAGGAAGGAATAGGGCTGCTACACGGAATCTTGGTAGAAATAGTGCTATGGCTCTTCGTGGGAAGCAGGGTCAGAACGTCTGTCTTCTCTCCCTCTGCAGCTCTAGACCCTGCTGTTCTCTGTTATTTTTTTTTTTTCTCTTCTGTAAACCTGTTTCTTCGTAGGATAGTAGTTGGGCCCCCTTTTGTACATCAGCTCTTCAGAGAAAAACTGTCTTGATTTTTGTCCCAGTTATGATCACCTAGGTGACAGAATCTTATTGGCCAGGCTTTGGTCTGATGCTCACTCATGATGGCATTGATACTAGAGAAGGAGGTAGGTCCCATGTGATTTGTGGGTACATCCAGGTCAGCTAGCTCATTATCTGTCCTCCCCTTTACTTAGTGTAAGGGTTCCCGTGTTCAGCTGAACTCATATAAAACAGTTAACATTCTCCTTTGTAGCTGTGAGCGGCCATGGAATCATATTCTGATTAATGATGTAAAGGAGAAGAGGTATGTCAGATTGTGGAACAACTTAACAATGAATTTTATTAGGCCTGGAGTGGACTAATATTTAGTTGTGGTAGTGGTGGTGGTGGTAGTAGTAGTAGTAGTAGTAGTAGTAGTAGTAGTAGTTGTTGTTGTAATGTTTTATTAGGCTCAGTGATTAAGAGCAGTTGCTATTCTTGCAGAGGACCTGTGTTTGGTTCCCAGCACCCACATGGCAGCTCACATCCATCTGTAACCCCAGTTCCAGAGGATCTAATGCCCTCTTCTGATTTCTGCAAACACTAGGCATTCACATGGTGCACATGTATACATAGAAGCAAACACTTATATACATAAAATAAAAAATAATTTCTTTTAAAAATTATTTTTATTAATTCTTTGAGAATTTCGTATGTGTATGTAAACAAGTGTACTTTGATCCTATACCTCCCCCATATCTACACTCAAATGCCCTCTGGACTCCACCTTCCACACCCACTCACTCCTCATCCCTGCCAACATAACAGCTTCCAAGTTCATGTTTTCTCTCTTTATTCTTTTACGTCCCACTGAGTCCAGTTAGTGCTACCCGTGTATACATGGGTGTGGGCCTGTCTACTGGTGTATGAGCAACCTACCAGTGGGCACATCACCAATGAAAAATTGCTTTCTTCTTCCCAGCAGCCATCAACTGCAAATAGCTCCTCAGCTAGGGGCAGGGCCTTATGAACACCTCCTTATCCATACTGGTATTTTGACTGGCTTGATCTTTTTTTTTTTTTTTTTCATAAAACAAATTTATATAACTGATGGGTCCTTCCTGGGTCTAATAAGTCGCCTTTACAAAGGAGGAAGAAGAGGGGAGAAGGAAACAACACAACACAACCTGAGGGAGAAAACCCAGAGTTCCCAGTCAGCTTAGGAACTGTCCCATGGGGCAGCCCTGCAGCCCAGAGCGCTGCCTACACTCCGCTCCAGAACTGCGATCCTGCCACACAGCAAACTCCACAAGCAACAGAGTGAACACTCATTCACTCAAGCCTTCAACAGTGGTCTCATTTCTGGGCAAGCTTACAAACCTATACAAGATTGGAAGCATAATTTACATGGGTGCTAAGATTCAAGAGAAAAGGGAGGAAAAAGAAAAGAAAAAAAAAAAAAAAACCAACCTCTTGGGAGAGGCAAGGGCATTTAAAGGAACCACAAGAATGCCAACAATATTCAACCCCCCGCCCCTTTTAAAAACAGAGGGTTTTGTTTTGTTTTGTTCTGTTTTTTGGCTTAAAATATTTTACTCTAAATGTCAAAGGAAGAGTGTCACTAATACACTGTGGACAAGACTGGCTTGATCTAATGCAGGTAAACACAGCTAGTATGAACTTAGGAGTCTGATAGACAGCTTTGCCACGTCCAGAAGACACCATCTCATAGCACTCTTACATTCTTTTTTATTTCATGCTACAAATGATAAATTATATTTATACAGTAAATAAGCATTAACAGTCAACACAAATGCAAAACCAATTACCAACCTGGGACTGAGAAACCTCTGGACAGCTCCCTTCAGAATCTTCATCATGAAGAAC
Source organism: Uromys caudimaculatus (assembly GCA_028551405.1). Taxonomy (NCBI): domain Eukaryota; kingdom Metazoa; phylum Chordata; class Mammalia; order Rodentia; family Muridae; genus Uromys; species Uromys caudimaculatus. The sequence goes on from CM052716.1 coordinate 45,018,504, forward strand.
ATGGCGGCACTTGTGCAATACACATGGCAGTGGTTAGTGGCCTTATGATCAGTGCTACAGGTAATGGACATGCTATGGATGGCCTGCGGAAGGAAGGAACCCAGTGGGTATTGGGGTGAGGCCTCAGTTAAAAGGACTCTTGTCTTCTACAGCGGAATCACTGGACCAACTCTTGCATTTTTCTGCTTTCTCTTCCACAATGTTTCTTGAGCCTTGGGGAGTGAGTTGACATGGATATTCCATATGGAGCTGAGTATTCAGTGTCTTATTCTTAGAACTTTGACCAGTTACAATTTTCTATGTCAACCTCTGCTAGCTGCATAAAAACTTTTATCTAGACCAAGTTTCAGAGCAGCATATATGTATCTACAGACATATAAACAGAATAATTAGAAGTCAGTTTGACAACATGAACATTTTTAGGAAAATAACAGTAGGTTCCTATGCAGTGTCTATGCCTTCACCAGCCATGGACTTTTGACCATGATTATAATACCAGTTAGAAATTTTCTCCTTTGTAATGGGCTTCAAATCCTATCAAAAGCCATTAGTTACCCTTAAAACAGTCATGTCAGTATTGCACCGGCAGGCACATCTTGCCTGGCATATCACTGCTACAACATGTAGGATCCAGACCATTGATGCCTTTTCTTCCTGAGGGCCTGCATAGCACTTTCTGGCACTATGAAATCTAGCCAGTAAGGAGAAAGTTTCTCAGTTCAAGATTAATTGCTTTATATTGTGCTACCAAAATGTATGGTGTCTTCAGCAGTAGGCTCTTAGCATGTTGTTATGAATAGGCAACCAAAAACAATGATAGTAGTTCATGTTGTCTTAGAGACCTGTGGGACCTTTTTGACTAATCCATGCCTGGCACTGAGTTTTTCATTTAACAACTCTTGTCTTCTAGTAACACCATTGTCCACCCATGCAGGTTACCTCCAGTCAAGCTCCTTTTATCTTTTAATTAGATTTTGCCATTAGCTTTCAAGGTAGTGGGGCTTCCTAAGAATTATTAATACATCCTTAGTTTTTGCCACATCCTATCTCAGCCCCCTCCTGCCCCTCCCCCATCTTCACGTAAACCTTTAGCCTGCCACACTTGTTTCATGTCCCATGTGTTCTAAGGTTCCCTCTGATTACATTTTTTTATTGAGTTGTAGTGTATTTCCACATGGCCTTTTCATGGACCTTGAGCAGTTTTTATGTTTTGTTTTTAAAAAAGAAAGAAGAGGTTTATTTCTTTTTGGTCCCTTCTTCTTCCTGCTAACCTGGTACACCGATTTGTTGGCTGGAGAAAGGACCTGGACCCTTAAGATTTTAGGAACTATAGTTCCAGCTTGAATTTCCCACCTATGAACTTTTTTGACATGAGCTAAAATATTGGATGATATTAATCATATTACTTGGGGTTTCTGTTCCACGAGGCAGGAACTCATAGGATGTGATACAGTAAGGCTGCTTTTAGGACTATGGAAGGAAAATCCTTCAGAGTGAGAATGGGGGCAAGGAGGAGATGGTACTTGCTTCTTATTGGTGAATAACAGTTTCATTATTTCTGATAGCTGCCAACTGACTTTCTTATTTTTCCTGTAAGATAATATTATGTTTGCAATACTCAACATATCTTTTTTACTTACTTTTAGATGATAATCTTGTTATTTCATTAAGAAAACAGAAGTTGGGAGGGAGGATTTATTCACTTTCCATACCATCAACTCTATCAGTCTACATCTGAATCCATAATCTTCTAGGAAAGGCCTTGCTCATGCTTGGGTCCCTGGTGCCTTTCATTGCTCCCTAAGCCCCTGCAGACTGTTGTTTTTTTTTTTTTTTAATTTTTTTTATTTTTGATACTTTATTTACATTTCCAATGTTTCCCCTTTTCTGGGTCTCCTCTTTGGAAACCCCCTATCCCCTCCTCATCTCCTCCTCTATGAGGGAATTCCACCTCCCACCCACCCGCCCACCCATCCCCATATTCCCGCCTTGACAGTCCCCTTTACTGGGGCCTCTAACATCCTCAGGCCCAAGGGCCTCTCCTCTCTCCCTGATGGCCATTGAGGTCATCCTCTGCCACATATGTGGTCCAAACCATGAGTCCATAGATGTGTATTCTTTGGTTGGTGGTCCAAACTCCAGGACGACCGGGGGGGAGGGGGGAGTCAGGCCCATTGATGCTCTTGCTCCCTCCATGGGGCTGCAAATTCCCTCAGCTCCTTCAGACCTTCCTCCAACTCCTCCATCTGGGACCTCACTCTCAGTCCAGTGGTTACTGTTAAGTGAAACTTGGGCATTCTGAACTTTTGGGCTAGTATCCACTTATCAGTGAGTACATACCATGTTCCTTCTTTTGTGACTGAGTTACCTCGCTCAGGATGATATTTTCAAGTTCCATCCAGACTGTTAATCACCTTTTTTAAACTTTTGTACCAGGTATATTGGCTTCCTTGAATCCCCCCAGATACACTGTGATACAATGGGATACATTCTGCTTCTGGGCCTTACTTAGTACTTAGTTTCTTTTCACCCAGTCCCTTACTCAAGTGACTTGGGAGAAGCCTTTTCTTAGGCTGTAGTTTTAAAATGAGTGCCTCATCCCTCTGAAGAGTACACTTCCAATGGCCTAAGGAAAAATGTATCAAATATGTTTGACTTTTATCTAATATGTATGTTAGGACCCACTCTCCTTAGAACAGACAAGCCCCACTCAGTAGTTCTAGTGTATGGTTTAGGAATCTGCTTTTTAAAATCAGAAACAATGGCTCATGCTTGGAATTCCTAGCATTTGGATGGCTGAGGTAAGAGGATTACAAGTTTAAAGTCAGCATGACCTACGTAGTAATATCTTGTCTCTAAGGAAATAAGCAAAGGAAAAAATATCAAAGGCAAAGAAAATACAGTTTTCAAATAAATTTTAAAACTTAAGAACCACTAATAAAATATTTCATTAATGTGAATCATCTAAATGAAATGATTTTATTTTACTGAATCATTGCCTTCACTTAGATTACCATTTTCAAAGCAGATACAATATAAACTATTAATTGTTAGGGTTTGAAAATCGCTGAAGGAAGACTCAAGACTCAAATAGTATGCAAGAACGAAAAGCGTTTATTCTGCAGTATCAATCAGCATGCTAGGGTTACCACCACTTCAGAATGGTGACACAGACAAAGACATTTCAGCCCCTTTTATTACAGGACTGTTTAATTGCTTCTGAGATAACAACAGACTTATAAAACCTAGAGCACATTCTAAGGGATTATAAAAACCATTAACTGAAGGTCATAAAGAAGGAGCTAAAGATAAACACCACTGGTGCAAGGACAGGAGATAAAATATTGACTGGGTTTATCTATACAAAACTTCAAGGACTGCTTAGTTATGGTTTTTAACTCTCCATGAACCTGTAAGCTTGTAACAAATGATGACTGTTATCCAGATAATTACTTCTAGTGGATATGCATGTAGACATTCTCTGTTATAAACCTCTTATTCAATTTATGTTCTTAATTTATGTGCAAACTCATAGTGAACTTTTTACCATGTGATCACACACTCTGAAAGTTGTTGAAAGTGCTGAGAACAAAGAGCAGAGACCGGCCTCCCTCCCCTTCTCTTCCCTAGGCTTCAACTTAGAGCCATGTGAAGGCTACAAAGTCTACTTTACCTAGACTCCCACTGTTTTACTATGAGGTGCTAAACTGGAGACTGCAGCTTCTCACTTCAGAGCAACCCAGACAGGCAGATCAGCTGAAGAAGCAAAGAAACTTACTTACACTTAGGATGGATAGCAAATGGGTTATGACCTAGTTTCTCTATGGAGACAAAATGGGATAAAAAGGACCCTTCATAATAATGACAAGCTCTGAAGAAAACCTTCATAGAAATCTCTAGTGTAATCTCAGCATTTGCCACCTTTGATGTGTTAGAATTACTGTCTTTCGAAACCCCTGGCCACTACTACTTGGATGGAAACCATCTGCCTCAGTCCTTTCATTGTATGTGTTCAAGTATGTTGATATAAAAGCTATTTACCATTACATGTACCTATGTACATGTAAGATTTCCATTTTTTCCTTTGAAGCATATTTTTAAAGGTTAACTTTGTATATGATTTTTTTTCTATTTAATGTTACTTAAAGCTCTGCAATTCATTTTCCTGTTTTTACTTCCTGTCTATGTAGTTAACTTTAGTCTACTTTCTACTTTAAAAATGTGTAGTATTGACTTAGCTGCTTTTAAAGAATTATCTTGTTCAAACAATCTCAAGATGTAATTGACAGGCTTCTGTTCTAACTGAAAAGTTCTTATCTCCTGACTAAAGGCAGATATCAATTGGCATCCGTTAACTTGTTAAATAATTTCCTTTTAATTTGTGTTTCTCTGTTTGCTTTAGAAATTCATTAGATCAATAATATGTATGTACTCAACAGATAGGAAGTTAGATTTATTCTTTGCTGTGCATTTGATTTTCTTGATTCTGTAAACAGTAAACGGTTTTCCTAATTTTCAACATTATCTTCTTATTTCCTTTCCTTGGAGTGTTTAGTTTTTAGTTCTATTAATCATTACAAATTATTACAAGTTTTCCAGATATGCTTATTTGTTTGAAACACTTACAATAACTTGAAATATCTTACAAACCAGCTTTGTGCAAGGGGTTAAAAAGAAAAAGCCTTGCTGTGGCTTCAGCGTATTCAGTCACATACTATGTGGGCCTGACACAAAGACTAGAGTGTTAGAGGTCATTGTATTTTTTAATCCTGTGGAAGTTTGGTCGGATTTAGTTTTAAGTGAAGTTTATATGTACTTGCCTTGTTACCTATAGAAATGTCAGTGGCAGATCTGTGAAAGTGCATTTATTGTGATGTAAGGTTAAGCTTCTATCTCCTTCGTACTAAAGAATGGCCTAGGATTTGAGAACTAAGAAAACATTTCATTCATCAGCCTTACTTACTTGGTCTTATCTTTATTGTTATATCCACAGGTAGAGTTTATAAATGTTCCAGTGAAGTTTTAAAAATAATGTTGTTTCTTTCTTTTTTTTTGTTTTTGTTTTTGTTTTTGTTTTGTTGTTTTTGTTTTTGTTTGCCTGTGCTATATATTATAAGCTTTTGGAATAAAATATGCTTCCATTTTACCAGATGGAAAAATGTCTTTACTCAGTGTTTTTAGTCAGCTAATTAGTAATGAAAATATGCTTATTGCTTAACTATTTTGTATTGTTGGAAGCACAGGTGAATATGGTAAGTAATGTTTAAAAGCAACTTGGGATGCAGATTATTTAGTCTTTTCTAATAGTATAACTCAGAGATTGATAGAAAACAGTGACCTCCTAAAGAGACCAAGAGAAAATACCTCTCTTTTGCCTCCTTAGTTTTATTTCTATGGTGTGCCAGTTGATTGTAACAGTTATCAATGGGGCCAAAGAACAAAATGTCTACTAAAGTCCTTCTGTGTGGCCTAGAGAAAACCTAGGACACGAGCCTGCAGAAGTAGAATGCAACCTAAGGGTAGATAAGCTATTCGGGATGTACATATGGCTGTAAGAGAAAATGATATTTAAATGACCTAAATACATGAGATGCAGGTCATTCCAAATCTCTTACTAAACTACTTCTAAGCTAGGAGTAGTGGCATCTACTTATACACTAGCTGCTCTGAAAGCCAAGGCAAGAGTATCCCAAGACCAGCCTGTCTGGGTTACAGAGTGGTTTCATGGCTAGTCTAAGGCAACCAGTGAAACCTTGCCTCAAAAAGAGTTTTTTGAATGGGCTGAGGATGTAACTCAATGAGAGAACGTTTGCCTACTACACATTGTGCCCTGGATTCCATCTGCACACTGCAAATGAAATAAAACTCAATCTAAGGGTTTTTCAGAAACAGTGTTTAAAAAAAACAGTTGTTTTTTAAATAAAAGTAACATAGAGGGCATATTTGTATTGAACAAGTATTTGTCTGCTTTTTCAAAACAACAGCTTTAACTAATATTCTAGGATGTTTGATAATTTATAATGTATAGATCTCTATTGAAATTGCTGTAGATTAGTGTAAGTAGACAGTACTGAAGACTTTACTTGGCCTTTTGCAAAGGTGGAAAATTCCCATTTTCCTGACAGCAGTTTCCTGGCCTCCATGTAGTACTTCCTGCTGCAGTAGCAGTTCATCTGATTTTCAGCAGGCTTTACTGATTTCTGGATTTCCATTTGATTAGAGAGATGGCGTCCTTTTGTATAATATTACACCTGAACTAGAGGAGCTTACCTACCATGTTATATTTTCCTTGGGTATGATTTACCAGGTGGGATGTTGGAATTGGGTATCCAGGATGCAGATAATAAGTGCAAGAGCATAGGTGAGAATTTGATACCGTGATAGCTGAAGGACTTCGTGTACACAGATACGCATGTCGTCAGGAATTTGGGTATAAAGTATTAGAGAAATACATTAGTGCAGGTCATGATGGGCCTGCATTGACTCATATGCTTGGAACCCGAGCTCAGTCCTTTACATGGCAGAGAACATCAAGGTTAAATTGAAAATAGACATAATTACGTTTCTTCTTAGAAAGATCCCTTGTAATGATAGGGAGGGAGCTAAGAGGCTAAGACAACGTGTTGTCATGTCATGTTTGATGAGAACCTGTGTTAAGGCAGCACCTTGTTTGCTATGTACTTTACATTTAACATGCCCCAACTCCCCCATACACAGTGTCATGTGGTAGATAAAAAGATACTACCCTTGCCCACACAAAAGCTCCTAGCTGAACCTAAGAGATAGCCATCTGAGCACAGTGAACTCTGGGTAAAATACGACTTCAGAGAAAGCCTGGTAGCTTCATGTGGGAGGGTGAGATTAATTTTAATTTTATAGATCAGGAAGTGTGCATGATTAATCCTGGTCCTTGAAGAAGATGTAAGGTTTGAATAAGAGGAAGTAGGTGGGAAGGGGGAATTTTAACAGAGGAAACCAAGAAAAGTACAGGGCGTTCTTGAGGAGTAACCTGTTGTGACTAAAAGTGTGCTTGCAGTTGGAAATGAGGCTGGAAAGATAGACTGGGACCAGATCACAAGGGAACTTTTAGGGTAATAAAGCAGAAATATAACTTACTTAACTTTATTTATATATTCATCAATATTACCAGAAGAAATGTAGATCAAACTTCTTCAAATTGAATAAATAAATTTGAAACATTCAAAGTTGGGAGAATATTGGATTTTCCACATTTTTGGATAGGAATAATATAAATAGGAAAGTTTGATAAGATTACTATATTATGTATGCTACTTTACTTTCTATAATTTGAAACTCAGTAATAGAGCACATTAGTGAATGGGGTATAGGTATGAATCTACTAGTGACCAGATGAATACAGATTTCTTTCTAATTCTATCTTAAATATCATTTAAATAGTGAGTTATTCAGTTTAGTAGCAACTGTGATCCTGTGAAGACCCCAGGGTTGTTAACTATAAATGAGATCAGAGTAAATCAGCATTTTTTAGATTATGTCTTTATCTTTAGATAAGATTAGTTTTTTTCTCTTCTTGCCTCAGTAGGGTTTTAGTGAAGTCAAATAAAAAAAAAATACATAGTAATCCACTTTGAAAACATGATGCCACTGATCACTGATGACTTGAATTGATAAAAATTAGACAGCCTTTAAGTCCCTACAGATCACTTTCTAGTACTTTTTCCAACCATGACATACTGAAAGTAAATTGAAAATTTGATTCGTCAAGTAGTCGCTAATAGTTACTAAGCATATATAGTAAACTGAGCAGTATTGAAGAGCCTATATATACAAAAAGTATATAATACCAATGATGTGGAAGAAATGGACCCAGTTCCTGGAGTGAAGAAACAAGTTGAGCCTATGTACTGGATTAATGGCTACTGTTCCTCCTAACCATCGTGTTGTCTCACTTCACGCATCTCTCTTGGCCCCAGAGAACATAGCAGTGTCAGATGCACTTATAGATTAAGTCATACACGTGAATATGATTTAAAAAGTATCAGTATATTATAGACTCATTATTCTAAATGCATAGGAAATCTCAAGGAAGCATCAGGCTAGGGGAAGTTCTCCTGAAGGGATATTTAAAGTACCAGCAGTCAGAACCCAGACTGGAATAAGTAGAGACTATGCAGATAATTTTGTTCAGAAAAAGAAGGAAAGCCTCTTATTTGAAAATGGGTTTTCTAACATGACATTATGCTTGAATCAGTATTTACTATTTTTATTTCACTTGTTTAATTTTGAATTCATATAAAATAAAAGTATTGTTCTTGAGGACATCTTATTTATAATAAAAATTTTATTATAGCTTCATGAAACAAAAATAGCTCATGTTCAAACATGATTATGGACATGTTCACTCAAGGAAACAAATTTAAAAGACAACATTCTAGCTTTAACTAGGTAGTGTATGCAACTGTTTTTATGTGAGAGAGATGAATGTCCTTGTTTAGAATTGGGTGACATTCATTGCTTTGGAAAACCCTTCACTCTTAAAAAGATCAATGTGTTTTTTTAAACATAGTACTGACAGACATATTTCAAGTCTTTCTAAGGAAAAGAAATATAAAATGTCACTTTTAAAAATGCACATGGTCATTTCATTAGATGCTGAAAAACCATTTGACAAAATTCAACATCCCTTTATGATAAAAGTCTTGGAAAGATCAGGAATTCAAGGCCCATACCTAAACATAGTAAAAGCAATATACAGCAAACCAGTAGCCAACATCAAACTAAATGGAGAGAAACTCAAAGCAATCCCACTAAAATCAGGGACTAGACAAGGCTGTCCACTCTCTCCGTATCTATTCAATATAGTACTTGAAGTTCTAGCTAGAGCAATTAGACAACAAAAGGAAGTCAAAGGGATACAAATTGGAAAGGACGAAATCAAAATATCACTATTTGCAGATCATATACTTAAGTGACCCGAAAACCTCCACCAGAGAACTGCTGCAGCTGATAAACAACTTCAGCAAAGTGGCCGGATATAAAATTAACTCAAACAAATTGGTAGCCTTCCTATACTCAAAGGATAAACAGGCTGAGAAAGAAATTAGGGAAATGCCACCCTTCAAAATAGTCACAAACAATATAAAGTATCTTGGTGTGACTCTAACCAAGCAAGTGAAAGATCCATATGACAAGAACTTCAAGTCTC
>CM052716.1:45028190-45047890 GCA_028551405.1 Uromys caudimaculatus
TAAAAAAAAAAAGAAGAAAATATCATCTTAAGCGAGGCAACTCAGTCACAAAAGAACGAACATGGTATGTACTCACTGATAAGTGCATATTAGCCCAAAAGTTTGGAATACCCAAGTTTCACTTTACAGTAACCGCTGGACTGAGAGTGAGGTCCCAGATGGAGGAGTGGGAGAAGGGACTGAAGGAGCTGAGGGAGTTTGCAGCCCCATGGAGGGAGCAACAGTGTCAACTGGCCTGATCCCCACCCCAGTCCTCCTGGAGGCTGGACCACCAACTAAAGAATACACATGGAGGGACCCATGGTTCAGACCACATATGTGGCAGAGGAGGGCCTTGTTGGCCATCAGGGGGAGGAGAGGCCCCAGTAAAGGGGAATGTCAAGGTGGGAATACGGGAATGGGTGGGTGGGAGGTGGAATACTCTCATAGAGGCGGGGATGGGGAGGGGATGGGGGTTTCCAAAGAGGAGACCTAGAAAGGGGGAAACATTGGAAATGTAAATAAAATATCAAAAAAATGCAAATTTTAGCAATAAATTTGTCCTATTCTATTCTTGTGATTTTGCTAGAATATTTACACATTTTTACATTTGATGTGCCAAGGGTTTTGAGAAAGGACGATATTGCCTGATATTTGGCATTGACAAAATAATGAGTGATTAATAAAGCAAATACTGGGTGGTAGTAGATTGGGAATTGGGATTTTAACTTGCTTTGTGATGACTGAAATCAAACTGGGATCTGCCCCTCTGCTCTGGGAGAGTCATGAAGAATGGAGGTCTCATTTCTTATCTTTAACCTGCAAAAGGAAGTTAGTTTTGTTTGTTAGTTTGTTTTGTTCTGTTTTGATTTATTTTTATTTTTTTTAGTAAGCATTTCAGTGGAGGTGGGGGTTCTGATTAAGAAAGGGGTGGTTTATACATTAGCCTATCTATGAAATACACACACACACACACACACACACACACACACACACACACAAACACACGCGCGCGTGCTGGAGAGATAACTTAGTGGTTTAGAGCACTGACTTCTCTTCCAGAGGTCCTGAACTTCCAAAGGTCCTGAGTTCAGTTCCCAGCAACTTCATGGTGGTTCAAAACCATCTGTAATAGTATCCAATGCCCTCTTCTGGTATGTATGAAGACAGTGACAATGTACTCACAGACATAAATAAATATTTTTTAAAAATATCAAACATGAGGTTTATGTTTTACCATCATAAAATTAAAATGCAAATTTTTATAAGAAAGAAAGAAATGGGTATGATGACATTCTACCCTGTGGCTATAGTGTAGTGGCCCAAGTCTATAGATGTCCTAGTACTGTGCAAGGCAGCCAGGGCACAGAATGTTGCCACAGGATCTCCTGAGGGTCGTTTAGGAATCCAGATTCTAGGTCTTGCACATGTATGTTTCTCCCCCACCTCTGCTTACTTGACTCTGAATGTTTTCTTGAAAATGAAGGAATTGGGGCCTGATGACTCAGACAGAAATGTGCTTACTGTACAAATACAAAGACTTAAGCTTAAGTTCCTAGTCCCCACATAAAAAGCCAGACATGACCTTGTGCACCAGTAATGTTGGTGCTGGGAAGATGGAGACAGGAAGAGCTCTACTGTTTGCTGACCATCTGATCGAGCCAAGTCAGGGACTGTCATTTTCAGGGAGAGATCCCATTAGAAAAAAATAAGATGAAGAGATTGAGAGAGACGACCTGACATCTCCCCTGGCCTCCACACACACATGCACACATACACACACAACAAAGAAAGGGAATGAATGATTTTAACTACCTTTTAGGGCACACGTAGCTCTTGCTTCTGTGAAAGTTCTGTCTGTACCATGTAAGGGGGGAGAGGCTACAGCTAGATTTTTGCAATTAACAAGTTTTGTGTATCATTACAAGTCTTTGAAACTGTCAGGTGTGTAATCCTAGCTGTTGGTGAAACTGATTCAGGTGCATTGCAAACTCAGGATCTGCCTGGGAACTTAGTGGAATCCTGTCTTAAGAGTACAAAGAGAGCTGGGCATGCCACTCTGTGGAGAGCAACTGTCTGATGTGTGAAGCCCCTAGGTTAAGTTCCCACTACTAAAAAAACAAGTCCCATCTGTAGTAGTCTGTCTGAAATCTGCTTCCTCCTTCCCTGTGGTTAAGTTGTTCCTTTCCTTTCTCCCTTTCTTTTGTCTTGTTTGTTTTTCAGATTTCAGATAGACGTTTTGGGGTTGGGGGTGGGGTGAAGGCTTGTATGATGCAAGCATTTAAGACTTCGAGTATCCCCTCATCACAGGTCCCTCTGCATCTCACTCATTTAGTTGTTCTCATGACCCATTCTTTATATGCCAACTGGGCTAGGCTGCAGATACCAGTTATTCAAGCACATGTAAGTAAAGTCTATATAATGTAATTGGTGAATCTGCTAGGTAAAGCAGGTAATTGCAGATGTCTGATGGCCTAATTCAGTTAGTTGAAATCCTGAAAAAAAAAATGTTGGAGTTTCTCTGAAGAAACTCCACCTAGTTAGTAGCGTCAGTCCATGCCCCCAGAGTTCCAGGCTACTCTGCCTGATAGCCTGCTTGCTCTATGGGTCTCACACTTACCCAGTAGCACCCGTAATCAAATGAGCCAATTCTGGGTAACACATCTACCTTCTCCCTCCCCTGTAGGTGATTTTTTTGATTGAAGAGGAACTGAGAAATTATGCTTTCATTTTCCTTTCAAAATATTTCTCCAAGTCCCTGCTTCTTCCTTGACACGATGCAGAGTGTGCTGTTTAATCTCCAAATATTTGGGCATTCTCCAGCTATTTTTCTTTTGCTGATGTCTAAATTAGTTTCATTGTAGTCAGGCCATGCTCTGCATGTTTCTGCATAAAGCTTTGTCTTTTGGCTCAGTGCATGGTATACCTTGTTAAATAGTCCACGTGTACTTAAGTATGTGAATTCTGCTATGGTTGTTTAGAATGTTTTATAGGTGACCCCCATTGTTTTAGATGCTACCTTAAACTTGCTTTATTGTTTAAATTATACCAAGTAATTCGAAAATTCTATGATCAATCAGATTTCTTGAAGGATGCACATTCCTGAAAAACAATGACCACATAGCAAGTTCAGACTGTATAGTGCATGGTTATTCTGTGTAATCTTAGTCATAATCTTCTAATTGATTTTCACTGCAAGTCAAAATATAACTATTAGTTTCATGTCTTCTGTGTTAGGTTTGCCTCATGTAATAATTAGAAAGTTGTTTTTTTTTTTTTTTTTGACTGTCTAAGCATTTTAGTTGTAAATATTCTTGGACTCTCGAATTTTCTTCTGAATATTTGTGTGTTTGAGAAGTTTTATTGTTTTATTTCAAGAATAGACAAAGTGATAGGAATAGAAAATTAAGTCAGCACATTCTTTTGCAGCTCACTCCCTTTTCTTAAGAAAATAATAGTGTCTAGTTTGGGTACTTCCAATATGTACGGATCTCTGGATTCTTCCCTTAGATTTCCTGTATTCCTTTAAACAATGTACTTACTCTTTGTGGTTAGTTTACAGTTTATGTAACATAAAGTTATTCATTTCTTCTGTGTCTGAGAAAGTGGATTAGCTAACCTGCTTAAGTTTTAGTGAATTTATTGTATCATTTAAGTTTGGTATTTGGAAGGTGCCCTAGAAACTGTCTGCTTGTCCCACCTCGGAACCCATTTTGTTAGATCTATCCAGATCCTCAGTTAAAGGCCAGGCTGGAGTATAATTTATTAATAGATTTACACTTTTACTTTTTCTATTGTCATTAGTTATTAAAACTTAACTCTGGAAAAGGAGCTATTCTATAGGAATCTACAGTATACTACAGTATATTTCTATACTGTAGTAGGGAGAATTTAGTTAAAGATACCTAGAGTATCAGATATATACATTTTTAACTTCATTTTTATATGAATTGTTTAATCTCTTTTGCCCTCAGTTTCTTAGGTTAAAGTTATCTTGTTAGATTGCTGTAATAACAAGTTAATAGGCATTTGATAAATTGTAGCTGTTTAATCAATTACATTTCATTTGTTTTCTAGGGACTATATACAGAGATATTCTCTAACATATATCCTGTAAATTTCAAGTGATTCTGAATATTGTTTGTTCATGTTATTGTATGACATTTTTAACTTAACAGTAATGTACATTATGTTTCTTTTAAATAGGATAAGTCATTGATACCACCGGTGTTTTCATTAAGTAGTATTTAATATTCTGTCCCACTAAATCAGTCTAGCCAAATGTTCACAGTATTAGTAAAATTAAAGAAGCATAAAGTTGGAAGACCCATGTTAATTTTCTCCTAATACCCTAATTCATTTGGGGCACTATAGCGAAATATCATTGGCTAGCTGGCTTAAAAACAACTGAAAATTTCTTTTCCTCACAGTTATGGAACCTGAGGAGTCTTCGGTTTAGGGGCTGTTAGAGTCTGTGCTAAGTGGCCACTTCCTCATTCACAGTCAGTCGTTTTCATGTAATGTCTTCATAGGACATAAGAATCAAGAGACATATCTAGGGCCTTCATAGTTGTAGGGCACTAGTCCTACATCGTGAGGATGTAAGCATGTAGAGCACAGCACTCCTTTGCAGATGTCTTAGAGGGTTAGCTCATTTGCTGAAGATCATTTTGTCACTGACTGCGTAGATAGTTTGCTGAATGTAAATCTGATTTACTTTTTCCTATAGTGTCTTTTGAAATCTCCCACTCAGCAGCTACTAAACTCACAGTGTTTTCCTTGTCTACCCAATAGTTAAGGGGCAAATGTAAAACAACAGGCCAAGAAGTGGCCTTGAGGAAACTCATCACAACAGTGTTGTGCAGGGTATTAAATGTCCATCTGCCCTGAGCAGGAGTGAGTAATGGTCTGATTATGTAAATGAAAATACCAATAATTGCACGAAATAAAAGTAGATTTTTATAGTTTTTGTATTTAAGTAAGACTATTCTGCTGCAATAGATAAAGCTGCTAATGTCATTTCCTACAAAATGCTTTTCTAGCTTTAGGGTTTTTGTAAGCAATCCTTACCTGAACTCTTTGTGACTCACTTTTTTAAATCTTTTTGCTTGTGCGCTTACTTGTCAAGTCCAGGAGATTCAGTCAGTTTCCAATTTTAGAATTACTGGCCCAGTGACAGGATACTTACTGACTCTATTTATGAGTGGTTCATGACCACAATTTTATTTGTATGTTATTTAGAATTTAGGAATTTTTTTCCTCTAGAAACAGCCAGTGTAATCAATAATTGGTTTTCCTTAATTTGAAATTTTTAATTTGGAACTGTGAAAGAAAAAACACTGATGCCAAGAATTAAACATGTGATCTGTATCTGTTCACAGATCATGTGTCTATTGTCTATGAAGTGTCATTGGGTCTGTGTATGAGGACAGAACTTTTGGAGGGCTACAAGCAATTGTGATAGTGATTTCAGAGCAATCCTAAGGAAGGCATTACTGAGCAGCTGATGTGTGATTAGAACAAGGTGTTTATGTTCCAGCTATGCCCTGTGTGGTTTGAGTGGGTGGCCATTACATCAAACAGGGTAATGTCTGAACTGAATTCTCATTAGAAATATGATTCTGTATTTCTACAAACATCAGACGTTTTGTTCTGCACAGGATTGTTCAACTGGGTTTGCTGGCCTTTTGGTCCCTTTTGCTTCCCAATTATGTATTGTTGTTTGCAGATTAGTAAAGACCACACTTGTAAACCTACTAATACTTTCTTGAAGTGTAGAATTATAGTTGCTAAGATAATTTTCATGTTTGTTAGTCACCTTGTTCTTAGTAGTGAAGAATAGTATATGTATGTGGATATGGGTGTCCTACTTTAAAAGTCAGACACAAAACTCTAGTATATAAAAGAAACCAAATGTAAATGTCACTTTTATTTCTTCTGATGAAGGGAAGAAATAAGAGCTGTATCCAGACTATGTGAATACATGGCTTGGGCTGAGCCCAGGGTATTTCTTTCTCTGTTCTAAATGTCCCTAGGCATAGGCCTGGAAGCTTCTAGTCTTTGTACAGTCTAATTTTCCAAGCTGATCGATTCAATCCAGCTTCTTTCCACTTCTACCTGAATTGCTCTGCTCGGCCTTATACTAATGTTGGCAATATATTCTAATCTTCTGGCTCGTTCTCATTCTGTGGCTTATTCTGTCTTCACCTGTGTCTAGCTTGTTCTTTCTGCAACCTGTCTTTGAAGTACTGCCATACAGACACCACCACACCATTTTTCTTTTTCTTGCTCCACCTCTCTCTCTGCTCCTAAGTAGTCTTTCTTGTGCTGTTCTCATGTGAGTTGGGCATATCCTATCTCTGAGTCATTCTAGTCATTCTGTGAAATCTTTCTCTGATTCATCACTTTGTCTGCCTCTCAATTACATTTTCACTTTCAAACATGGCTGTTTCCTTTTACAAACTAACCTTACCTTTATTGTTAGGGTCTAAAGGTATGTACTAAGGGCATGTCCATATTCCTGCAAGATCATATAAACTGAGATCTTTGAATGTGATCCCTTGCCAGAGCAGCCATGTTGCTGGATTAAAATTCCTCTACAGCCAAAGGCTGTACAGCTGTCTCCTGTCCCTAATGTCAACTGTGTGTATGTGCTTTTTGTCCTATGTAGAAGAGAGACTGTGTGGCTTTGGTTCAACAACCTCTAACTTTTGGTTTTGGGACTCTTTAGAATTGTAGAAATTATTAAAGACTCCAAAGAGCTTTGATTATTTGGATTATGCTATCAATAACTTCTTTATTATAAATTAAAGTAGAAAAGTTAAAACATATTAAGTACTTTTGAAATAACAATAATAAAACTTCATTATAGATCTTTATCTAAATAGCATTCATTTCAGACCAAAAAAAGAAAAAAAAAAAAAGCCCCCAAACAGAAAACATTTGGAAGAGTTGTAGTATTTTTACATTTTTGCCAGACTCCTTAATTACTGGCTTAAAAGAAGACAGATGGAGTCCCAAATCTGCTTTTTCATTCAATCTATTGTATGTGCTGAGTTGTTTTTAGCTTGTAGGAGGAAAATCTGGCTTCAAAAAAATATCTAGTTTGAGGAAGGAAAGGCATTTAGCATCCTTTTCAGATAATTGTGGTAATTATCCTTTGATGCTGTACCAAAATCCAACAGGTAGTACTTTCTTGTGTTACGGGTAATGTGAAATCTAAAACCAAATCAATAAACTCTTCATAATGTGTTTTCCATTAAAACCCATTGTTTATTTTACACTTTGAATGAATCATTTGCCCATTCGTGGCTTCATAACATTCTGCATTGGTCATTTGGAAAGTATTGATTCATCAGGTTACACTTATCTTCCAAGCATTGATACATTTTGTCATACAAAAATCACATTTACACAAAATCACCACTCATCTCCAGAGAAGTCTTCCAGTGTTTGGTTAGTTTCACAGCAGGGTTTCCTTTTTTTAACGCTAATTTTCTATCAAGAATTCATATTATCATTGTTAGCAAAATTTTCTAGTCTTCCTTGAGATAAACTCACTTTATTGCCTAGTCAGAAGAATCAAAACTTTAGAACTTATGAGTTGTTCTTTTAAATGTCAGGTGTAGACATGTAAAGTATCTTACCATTTTACCTCACCATCGAAATAATTGCAGAAGTGTTTTTCCTCAAAACAACCATCATGCTCTTGTGTTCAAGATTAGTGGTAAAGAATCTTATGGTAAAGGTTGAGTTTTCAAAAGTTTAAATAATTTTACTGTTTTCATCAGGATATGATCAGGATGTTTCTTATCTGAAATAAGCTTTGTAATCACTGCTGAGTTCCTGACAAGATGCAGAGATCAAAGGTCTTCTTTACTATACAGTCTGCTGTCATTGACTGAGCGTATGGAACAGTTCAAGGGTTTATCTACTGTTGGTTTTATACCAGCACTACAATTGTCAAAACAGTGAGAAAGCAAATCAGGGTATAACATTATTACCATAATGGTTTGATCTGGTGGATTCTTTTGAAATAGTTTTGAACTTTCACAGAGTTGATGAACTGTACTTCTTAACTGCTTCTTTCCTGATTTATGAATATAGAATACAAACCCTACATCAAAGGAATCTGGCCTTATCTAGCTCTGAACCTTCAATATTTGGAAGTAGGTCTCTAAAAGATTTAGAAATAGGTTTAGAAGTACGTCTCTAAAAAGGGTTTCTCATTAAGTGACTTACAATGGAATTAAATAATAAGATTGGTCTGCAACAACTAGATACCATGGTCCATGTCTATGGTCCCATCTATTCTAAACTCTGAGACAGGAGGAAAATTTTAGACGGAGAGTTTGCTGCATAGTGAGATCTCTTCTTTTAAATTAAAGAAGGAGAGAGAACATTGAAAAGGGAGACTGAAGAGATTGTGATGGTTAACCTTGTCAACTTGATTAGATTGACAAGTCTTTGGGGATTAGTCAAATATATTCTGAGTACGTTGGTGGGTGCATTGTCCAAGATACTTACCTAATGAATGGTTTAGCATACTGATTAATTTTGTTTCTTTTTTGAGACATGTTCACATATATCCCAGGCTACCCTCAAGTTCACTCTGTAGCATGAGATACCTTGAACCCATAATCTTTCTGCTGCCTCTTAAATGCTAGAATTATAGGTGTGGCTCATCATGGCCAGCCCTGGATTAAAATTTTCCATAGAATGTATGAGGTGATAGACTATGGAAGGTAGTCTGCTTGGAGAAAGTAGGACAGAGAGCATGTCCTTAGGGGCTGTCGCAGTCTCTGCCTCCTTCTTCCAAATTTTTGTCATTACAGCATTCCTGCCATAATGGACTAAAGTCACTGAAATTCTAGGTAAAATATCTTTTCTTCCTTAAGTCTTATCTATCAGGTGCATGTTCACAGCAATGATAAGATTAATCAACATAGAAACTCAACAAGCTAGTGAAGTGGGGAAACCTAATTGAACTTGGAGTCAAGGCCAGGAAAAAGTTGTAAAAGGATTGTTATGGAGGTAAATGAGTTAATTATAAAAAGCTCCTACCCACAGCTTTTATGTACATTTTATAATAAACGATTAGTACTTTTGGTCACACACATGAAGAACAATTTACTTGTGTAATCTTCTAATTTTGAATATTTAAAAATTCAAGCTTTCGAATCAGATCATACTTAAATAGAGCAGTGTGATAACACTTATTTTAATTTGGAGGTGCTGAGATTTCTCCTTAAGTCTTGCATAGACTACTTCAGATAACAGAAGGCACACTTGAGTTGCTTTGATAGCAGAGACAGAGGAGTCAGAGTCCTCATCTTCTCCATAACTGGACCTTTGTGGTCATTCTTTCTACAGTTTAAAGGGCCTTAAAAGCCAAGTGTAGTGTGATGTGGGAAGAGAGTTTGTTTTGTACTTCAGTTTTCCTTGATGGCACAACTTGGCTACTCCTCAGAGTTACTTATTTATATTGTTTGCTGTAGACTGTACTTCTAGTTCTTGTATTCTTACAACCTGGATGCCTTTGCAGGCTGATTCCCCATGGCATGCTCAGATTGAGTTCTCGTTTTCCCATGGCTTTCATTCAGTGCTTTCTGCTCTGAGTAGTTACAACTTAGCCAGAAAATGTAGGTGGGGAATGCTGAGCTTCTGAATATGATGGAAATGAGTGTGTCCTAAGTTAAAGTCAGTATTTGCTCAGGACACACAACTAGTTATCCATTGCTTAAACTTAGTTACCAGGAGTTCTGATTGAAACTGAAAGGAAGTTGAGACCCTAGGGGAGCTTTTCCGCTATTGGTTAGTCACATTGTATAGAATCACTCTGTTAGGATAAACAACAACTGCTCGGGATCGCTACAACATCACTAACCAAAATGGAGAGGAAATCAGCTGTGAGTTCTGAACACACATGACTTCAGAATTAGTTCTTTATTTTTATGAAATGATCTATCTTTAGTATCCAAGCTTTCCTTAATATTTTGTAATTTTTATACATTTATTGATGTACGTCTGTTTGGACAGCCATGTAATGAGTACAACTTTGTTTTCCGTTCCCTTTGCAGCCTAACTGCACGTTCTGATTCCAACCTAAAGCCAACCCTTCTACAGTGCTTTGATCTGTCTCCTCCTGCTGTGCCACTAGCCTTTGTCACAAATGCATTCCTTTCCTAAACCAAGAGTACTTTGATGTTATGCAGTTGTTTAGGTCCGCATAAGAGACCTGGAGTCATTTTCTGTTTGACGTGACCTTGTGTTTACAGTCTGGCACTTCGGCAACTGTCAGTACAATGGTGCCTTCAGAGAGGACCCTGATATTCTTCCAAGCATTCATTCATCTCTATTTGTACTCAAGTCTGTCCGTCCTTGTAGTCTCTGCCTCTTTTTTTTTTTTTTTTTTTTTTAAACTAAAAGAAACTATAAATTGTTCCTTTGTAGACCAAGGACACGTGTATTCTATGCTTAGCCCATGTAGTTTCTTCTAGGTTGTGTACACCTAAGCCCTTAATCCTTTCCCCTGAGCCATCTCCAAAGGTAAGGTTTGCGTTTGCTGAGGCAGGAAGCATAAGACTGTCCTTGGATCCAGTTCTAGAACAGGAAGAGGGTTTGCAGTTCAGTTCCGGGAGCTCCCTGGCTCCCAGCACCAAAGCTCAGAACCGTTTCTGGAGCCTGCATAAGTCCTCTCTTATTAGCACAGAGACACATCTATTAAGGTCCAGATCAGCAAAGGGCAGATGGAGAGCACTATCAAAGAACCATAGGTTGTTTTATGTATGAGTGTTAGATTTATTTTGTATAGTTTTATTTATTTTGATATATATAAATCACACAATGGTGAGCTAAAAAACTGCCAACAATGGAATACTTTTCCCTAAATCTTTTACTATTTTTTTGATACACTATCTTTATATAGTACTATTTTAATATTCTAGTTGCAAATTTTAGTTTCCAGAAAATTCCTGAACAAATACCATTTTTCTATTTAAAATAAAAGTCTAAACCACACTTGTACAGGATTATAGACTAGGTCAGAGTTCCCCCTTCCTAAATAAATGTCCCTAAAACAGATGCAGTCCTGGCTACTCACGATGTCTCAGACACTCACACTCTGTAGACTGCTGAACATTTGGCAAAGATAATTATATGCCTTGGCTCAGGGTGTGGAAACAGCAAACGTTTCCACTTTTCATTATGTAAATTAGCAGTGGAAATAGCTGTATATTGCTCTATGATGTTATCTTACTAAATATAGATAATGTGCATTCATTTCTGTGAGAAGAAAGAGTTTGCCACAACTAATGGTCAGAGATTTGTTATAACAAACTACTCATTATTGGAATATCTCATATCTTTCAGTAGTTTCTTTTTTTTCTCTAAACTTCTTTAGGGTTATAAACTGATCAACTTCTTTGGCTTTATTTTATAAGACATTTTCCTAATTTTTATGGGGAAAAAAACCCACTTTTTTCCTCTATTTTTTTTTTTTTTTAAGTGTAGGTATCTGTGGGTAGGTGCCTGTGGAGGTCAGAGGCTTCATAGCCCCTAGAGTAAGAGTAGTAAGAGGCTGTCAAGTGGCTCATCTTGGTGATGGGAATTTAACTCTGACCCTCTGCAAGAACACAATAATAGTACAGTGCTCTTAACCACTGAGCCATCCCTCTAGCCCCTAGTTTTTCTTGACTAAAGAAAAAAGATATGAATTTTGTGGTAGTATTTATGCTGTTTTTGTGCTCATGTGTCTTTAGGGCTTGTTTCTTGACACGACTGATATGTGGGTAATAAAACCCAAATGAGATTTAAAGCTTGTTTGATTAATTTTGGTGATAAAATAGACATTAACTTGTATAGCACAAGAAAGATATTCAGACGTGGGTGGAGTGGTGTTCTGAGGAAAGCTCTCACTTGATAGCTCTTCCTGTGTAGTAGCCCAGGCTGGCCTTTTGCTCTTGGCATTACTCCTGCCTGAGATTCTAACATCGTTATTACAGGAATGAGCCATAATGCCTGGCTAAGGAAAAATCCGAAGGAGCTACAAGCTACCATATAAATATTATGACACACCCACTTCTACAAATATGTGAATTTTGTATTCAAATAAGCAGATAGTTCATTAAAGCCACAAGATTACACTGTATTATTCTTACACATTTATAAATAGCAGGCTTATAAATAAGTTCACTTAGTGAACTTTAGCTAACAGCTTACAGGTAAGTTTATTCTGAGGATGCTTTTTTCCTCAAGCTTCTTGATGTAACCTGATGTTCTTTAGTGGCTCCCGGAGACAATGGGAAGGAAAAGGGAGAGGTGACTCTCAAGGCATTCGGTGCAAATAGCACTGCCTGCTTGTGCTTCTGCCGAGCTCCTCCGTATCCTATTTTTAGGCTCTGCTTTACAGTTATGTTTTTACTTTCATTCAATTGCTAATCAACAGTTTTCTCTGTGAAGATGTTTTTGCCATTCTTGGAACCAAGTAGAATTTTCCCTTTAATAATACTACTGTTTGTAGAGGTCCCAGGCATATGACCTTTAAAACAGAGAAAAGCAGCAAATCCTGTTCCTAACTTAGTGTGTGGTTAGAGTAAGTTGGCCCATTCATACAAAGTGTAATTTGGTGTGAGTTAGTACAACCTTTGACAAAAGTCTGTGGTTCCCAACCCTGTCTGGAGGGAGACAATGCATCGTTTTGTGTAAGTCACCCAACAGAGGAACAGTATTGTCAGAACATCTCTTCAGTCTTCATTCCTAAATCTGGTGATATAAAGACTGCTTCCTTTTCAGTCCCTTTAAATTTGTTTGCTAAAGGTGGAGCTCAGAATATATGCCCATCATTGAGAACAGCGCTAAGTTTAGTAAGGCTGCTGTGATGTTTCTATTTCAGAAGACTTGTATTTATCTGAGTTACAGGACCAGTTTATATAAACGAGAAAGTAAGATTTTCCATATACTGGGAGAACTTTTGAAAGGATGCCCTTTGTACTTGCCACTTCATCCCCACCCAGTGTTACAAACAAACATTCATGTCTGCAGTAGGCCATGTGTGGGTGTGTGTAACTGTGCTTCAAGACATTCAATCTCAGGCCTTTTCCAACCCAATGAGGATGGTTCAAAAATGAGTACTCACTCTGTAGTTGTTTACTGAGTTCAGCTTTTAAGGCTTATGAATGTATTTTTTTTTGTTTAGAATTATAAATAAAAAATATTTAATGAGTATTATTAGCTTAATTATACATGTATGACAGTAGACATTTCATACGTATTTAGTAGTGTTTACAGATATTGGTCATGAATACAAA
Organism: Uromys caudimaculatus; assembly: GCA_028551405.1. Classification (NCBI taxonomy): domain Eukaryota; kingdom Metazoa; phylum Chordata; class Mammalia; order Rodentia; family Muridae; genus Uromys; species Uromys caudimaculatus. Next base: position 45,041,477 of record CM052716.1, read on the forward strand.
ATTCCAAGTATTATGAAATGTTTGGCGCTGTGTATTACCACTTATAATTTATGAATGATTTTTTGATAATATTAAATGTATCAGAGGGTGGGCACTTCGTATAAAATGGCAATACTGTGACCACCATCAAATGTAATTGCAGTTTTGTTTCTTGAGAATAGGATTTAGAAATGATACATTCTTGAATAGCCTACTTAATTACTCTTGTTTCTCACGTGTTTGTGCGTGCGCGCGCGTGTGCGCGCGCACACACACACACACACACACACACACACACACACACACACACAGAGGCCAGACTCAGTTCTCCTTGCACTATGTGGGTTCTGGAGATTGACCTCAGGTTCTCAGTCTTGGTGGCAAGTGCCTTTTCCTGCTGAGCCATCACTCCAGCTTTACTTTTTAAATAGAATCTTTGTCTAGTGATGTTTTAAAATGTGACTTCACTGCTTACTTTGGCTACCAAAGTGTCAAATTTGATCTTAAAACTAATTGATTTAAATTCTTTTTAATAGATAACAGAAAAATTATTAATGAAGTCACCATATCTAATAATTAGTACTGGGGCAAGAGACAAGGCTCAATGAGTAAAAGCACTTGGCAAACACATGTGAATCCCAGAGCTTGGGTAGTCAGCACCCATGTAAGTGCCTGGTAAGTGTAATGACTTTACTGCAATCTCAGTACTTGGGAGGCAGAAATGAGATCCCCAGAAGTTGGCTAGTGAGATATTGAATTGATGAGCTCTGGGTTGATTCAAGAGCCATGCCTCACTATATAAATTCGAGAGCAATCAAGAAAGACAGTAGATGTCAACCTCCAGTCTCCACACCCACATACGTACACATGCACACCACACATACTCTACAAAACTAATACTTAGTATTAATTTTACTACTATTAGTAGCAGAATGCTTTGTCTTTATAGGCAAGTAGTTCAGGCTTAAAGAAATGTATTTTGCTGCTATAGTTTCCATTTTAAAAAGAGAACAGAAACCTCACCTGATAACAGTCTTTCTTATGTACAGTTTTATCACTCACTATAATGTGAAATTATGTTAAACTTCTTCCAACATATCATATAGCTGGAGTAGTTGTTAGTTTACAAACTATTTTCCTTTGGAATTTTTTTTAAGGTTGAAATTTTAATAGTATTTTCCTGAGAAGGCCATATATTCTTTCCAATGTTTGGGGTATCATTTCTTTAAAAAAAAAAAAAAAAAAAAAAAAAAAGAACTATCCTTTAAAAAGAAAACAAAGCAACAGCAACAACAACAAAATTACTGATACAACAGTCTCCGTAGAGGTTTCTGGATACATTCATGTAGCTAAGCGAGAGTGTCTGGGCAATTAGTATTGTTTTGTGCTTGACCCATTTCTCAGGACTAGCAAACTTATTCAATAAAAGTGATTAGATTGATTTTATCATCTTGTTTTAACATAGTACAGTGTTTTGGGTAGGTTATGTATAAATACGAGAACACACATTTTGTATGCCTTTAGCTTTATTTTCCAATTTAATTAATCAAGATCCAGTGTTTCCTTATTACTAACATCAGGAGAAAGAGATGAAATCTATCTCAGCATAGTTTCCTTCGGCTTCAGTGGCCTTAATACATACACTTAATATACAGTGGCGCATATATATATATATATATAAGACAAGGTTACTGAGTCAGGAAAGTTCATTTCCTCTATCACTGACTTTTATATTCACTGTTCCAAAAGAGTTAACAATTTGTAGGCTCTTCCCTTTCATCACAATTCCAGAAGAGCTTGAACTAACAATCTGTGGATATCCTTTTAAGGGAATGTTTATAATTGTCAGGCTTTCTTAGTTCTTGAACCAAGTTCAGCCTGAGCAAGAACACTTCCTTATGCAGAGGGAGAAAGCAAAATTAATACTCAGGTGCCCCCTCCCTGTAACATGTTGATTTGGAAAGCCCATTTTCTAGAAGTATTAAAGCTGAGCTATATAACTCTGAGCTTTAGAATAAGCAATGAGATCTTGTGTTTTTGCATCAAAAGGAAAAAGAACAGAAACAAGATAATCTAAGTGGACTGAATTCGTAAAATCAATTATATTTGAGCTGAGGATGATTTTTGTACTCAAGTCTAAATGTGATCATATTTGCCTAGGGAACTTAGGAAAAGTAACAAGTCACACTATGGAAACCTGACCCCAGAGAAACCGAGATGCTCTTTGCTCTATCTCTTTTCCGGTGGGAAAAAATATGTGTTACAAAGCAGTGGAAGATTGAATCATTTTTCAATTTTTAAATTTAATCCCCTTTGTGAATTCCTAGCTTTTGTGTCTGTCATACAGTAGGTACTCAGGAAATTTTTATTAATGAGAGAATAAGTGATGTCCTTGTATCTTTGGAGTACATTTACAAGCCCCTTAAGTATATTAGGTATATAGATATAAAGATGAGAAATTAAAGTCTTGTTCCTTAAATATTTGTTAGGGAGAAAGAAGGAATAAAAGTATATTCTAAGAATGTAGTGGGCTAGGCCCAGAAGTTCATGGTTAGGTGTATAGATATAAGCAGTAATAAAAGAATGGAAGACATGGAGAGTTGACATTTGTCAACAGACAAATCGTAATGGAATAGGTTAAACTTTGATAAAGATGAATACAAGGAGCTCATTTCTTTTAGAGGTGACTTGAGAGAGTATCAAAGCAAGAGAGCAGGGTGCTGGCAGCAGAAGGAATATTGTAGATAGCCCTGAGGCTGATTGTAATTTGATGCTAATTCTGTCCTCCTGGGAGGGGCTTCAGACAAGGAGTGAGTTACACCTGTGACTTCTTGTGAACCAATCCCCTAATGAATAAAGGAGCCAATCACTGGGCGCGTGAGGAGACTTCTAGGTCAGGGGGAGGAAGAGAGGAGCAGGATAGAGAGGGTGTTCTTTTGGAATGGGGACAGCATGTAGGTAAGATGTAGCTACTAGAGTCTCCTGGTATGGCAGATCTGCAAGGATTCGACACCAGAGGAATCAGATTTTGATAAGGCTTACAAGATTAGGTTTTAGTTGTTGTGCCCAGAGATTGAGTTACCAATGTTTCTGAGCTAAGTTTGTGTTATGTTTTCCTTCACGCAGCAGCTTGTCTGGGTTCCAGAGAGAAAGGTACAGCAGCAAAGTGTGGGTTTGCCTGATGTGCCCCACAGAGGCCATGGGGGTATTGAAGCATGGGGCTGGCGTGGTAGTGACCTGCCAGTGGGAACCTAGTGAGCTGGGTGGAGAGATTGTGGAGCTCTGAGTCAGAGCTCCTCAAGATGAAAGCAGGTTGGCCATTGCCCGCCAATGCATGGCTAGCCAGGCCGCCGGGGATGAGAGAACTAGGGCATAGTGCGGGAACATGTGCTATACATTCCATCTTTTTAAATATTTCCTGCAACAAAGGAACGGGAGAGGTCCACGTGTCTTACTAGGCAAACACTGGGAACAGGAGTATGATCTGAGGCAGATGATTTCACATTTCTTTGCGAGTTTATTTAAGATTACTGAATACCACTTTGATAAAATGGATTTATGAGAAACTAGAAACAGAGGATCAGTTAAGAATCTTTAGTGATTGTGTAAGAGAAAGGCTAAAGCACTTACAGAAATACAGAAGAGTTAGACACGGCAACTGATTGATTCAGACAGAAAGAAAGAAAGATGATGACCTGTGCTTCTTATAATGGCACCATAACTGCTTGGGCAGAATCATCTGTGGACAAAATACTTCAAATTAGAAATTGCCTTAGATTTTGTCCTTCACAGTTTTCCTTTTGGAAAAACCTAGTGTAGATGGCCTTTCAACTAACTACAGATGGCTGCTCAGCCAGGGGATACAATTCTGCAGGCTTGTCCTCACCAGAGCCAAATCTCTGACTTGTGGCTTACAAATCAGAAATCCAAGCATCAGTATGTCAGAAAACAGTAGTTGATTGCCAAGTATAGAACTTAGTTCCAAAGGAGCCATGATGCTAATGAGGGCCAGCAAGAGAATCCAGGTATGGAAGGAACAACTGCCGCATCTAACAGTCTTCTTGTGATAACAGATTGATGAAGACCCTTTCAAAGTCCTGGGCAGTGAACAGAAAAGGGAGCTAATTATTATTGGTCTTTGTGTGTTTTTGACTTTTTCTAATTCACTAAAAAGATAGTACATATTCATGTAGAAAACAGTTGTTTATGGGGGACCCATAAGCATTTTCATTATCTGCACAGAAGTGTTACAATTTTAGTATGATAGCTACAAGTTTTTATGAAGCAGGGTTTTCAAGTAAAGTAACAAAATTCATTTTCATCAGCATATTTGCCAAGTTCAGGTATTTATTTTAGATCTAAATTGTACAAACACAAACTAAATTGGCCCATTAAAAAGTAAAGTTTAATAGAAAAAAAGCATATTAATTAGATTGTGTCTGACCTGCTGCTGTGTTTGTGCTGTGGTGGTAGACCTATATAGTTGTGATCCAAAGCATGTGGCCCCCAAGACATGATCTATTTTTGAAGAGAACATACTCACCGAAAGTTTGCTGATCACTGACTCTCACTGGTGTACTGCCTCTGAGTTCTGCTTAGTCTCCCAGTTGCCTTTACTCTGATCCCCTAGAACAGTGCGCTAGCCATGCCACAAACCCTTCCTTCAGTGGGTCTCATCAAGACAGTATGTATTTTCCGACCACAGCAGGTAAAAAGGTCTACAGCTCTCAAACTCTTACATTTCTCCAAAAATCCCTTTACCAGTCACACTTTGATAGTAGTCTTCAAGTCCTACTAGAAGAGTCATTGACACAGAATGGATCATCCCCTTAATGCTTTGAGGCATAATCTTTCCAGGACCAAAACAGTGCTTTATAGCAAGACTTTCGAGGACCGCCAGTGGTATAAATAGTCACATAGAGGCTACCAATTAAGTTTAAAGCTTAGGCCTTTTACTAGGGCAGTCTTCCAGCTAGCTCATCTAACTTAACACAAGTATCTAGCCTACAACCTGACCGGTCACATGGCTAGCTCTAGAACTCTCCACCCTTGCAGTCCGTGTCTGTTTCAGCTGTGTCCATCTTGATTCTGATTCTCCCCTTCTCTCTCCATCACTTTCTGCCCAGAAGTTCTGCCCTCCTCCTTCCTGCCTTAGCAGATTTTATTACAACCAATCAGTAGTGAGACAACCTCTGATCCATTCTAGATTGCCTTTAGGCAGGTGAAGAAGGATGAATATTTACACAGTAGAAAACTCGGTGATGGGCCATAGAAATGATAATACCAGAATCCTGCCAGCACTTAGTTCTCTGCTGATACAGAATTAACAGTTGAAAATACAGAGGCATACCTTCACACAAGGTGAAGAGAGATTACCCCCTTTGTGGCTTTATTTATTTATTGTTTTTGTTTAATAAAGTAATATTCCTGGAAATACTCTAGCTACTTGGTAATCAATTGCATGTCAGTAAGAAAGAAGGTAGTAATTATTTGCCCAATATTAGCTCTACTTGTTTAATAAGAACCTTGAGGGATCTGAAAGATTTTTAACACTTTTGCTATTTGTATTTACTTTGAGATTCCGAAAATACCACTGTGACACTATAAGTAGGAAAATCAGACAATTTTTCTCTGGCATTTAAATTCATCATAGAAAAGCTGAAGAACGACACCAGGAGTCGGTAGCCAACGAGCGCGGTAGAAAGGGGGAAACCTCTGCCTGGGACACCAGGAGTCGGTAGCCAACGAGCGCCGTAGAAAGGTAACCTCACAGGAACTTGGAAGGGCCGTGAGTGGGGTTGAGGGGAGCAGCACCTCTCGCCCAGACCCGCCCGGATCTGCCGGGATCCGGGGCCTGAGAACCCGGAGACAGAAAGACTCCGACACTTCCGGATCTCACTTGCAGGGGGAAACCTCTGCCTGGGACACCAGGAGTCGGTAGCCAACGAGAGTCGTAGAAAGGGGGAAACCTCTGCCTGGGACGCCAGGAGTCGGTAGCCTAGCCAACGAGCGCCATAGAAAGGCGGAAACCTCTGTCTGCGCTGCCGGGAGTAGGTAGCTGTAGAGCACTGGAGAGGGGTGCCCCCCCAGGAGCCTGGAAAGGCCATGAGTGGGGTTGAGGGGAGCAGCACCTCTCGCCCAGACCCGCCCGGATCTGCAGGGATCCGGGGCCTGAGAACCCGGGGACAGAAAAACTGTGAACTTTCCGATTTACACCTGTGCCTGGGGACCTCAGCCTGGGCCACAAGGCTCCACATGAACAGAGAATCCCAGAAGTGCTGACACACCTTTGAGCACAGGCAAAACCACCACTTCTGGATCAAGAGAGACCTTTACAGAACCTTTGGGGCATAGGAACCAAGGGACAGCTGGGGACAAGATCCTTCTGATTCCATTCTGCACCCCAGAGTGGACCCTGAGGGACAGCTCCCCAAA
>CM052716.1:45048390-45082791 GCA_028551405.1 Uromys caudimaculatus
AATTCCCTCTTAGAGGTGGGTTGGGGAGGGGATGGGGGGTATACAAAGAGGAGACTCAGAAAAGGGGAAACATTGGAAATGTATATAAAGTATCAAAAATAAAAAAGGAGGAAAAAAAATAAATAAAACAGTGGAGAAGAAAAAAAAAAAAAAGAAAAGCTGAAGAACATAGCAGTTTCTATGTTTAAAAAAATGCAATCATGGAATATATATCTATATCTATCCATCTACCTATTTATCCATCTATCTATCTATCTGTCTATCTATCTATCTATCTATCTATCTATCTATCTATCTATCTATCTATCTATTAATACCTAAATTTTTATTGTCATTGTTTTTACAGAGAGCCTTGTCTCACACTTGCTATGTAGCCAAGGCTGTCTTGAACTTCTGACCTTACTGCTTCAGCCTCTCAAATGTTAGGGTTATGGATGTTCTTCACCATGCCTGGCTTAGTATCTCAATTCTAACTAAATAGTGTTTAGAGTATATTTAAAATAGTAAGAGATTTCATATCAAGTTTAATAATTAACTCTATTGGTGGCTTAATTCCCAAAAGATATTGGTAGTTCCTTTAATTTCAACCCCAATAGAACTTAAAACTATGTACACTTTTTCACGTATCTGTAGCTATTGAAAAGAATTGTAATGGCAGGAAAAATCTTATGTTCTAGGAAGAAAACTGTTTTTGAAAGGCTGATGGATTCTATTTTATTTAGTTTGAGGAAGATGTGTAACATGATCCCTGAGGAGATGTAAATATTCACCAAATAAGGAGCCACCAACCAACCAAAATACAGATACCACTGTAGTCCAGCCTGGTGAGCCAGTGAGTGTTACTGGAATTGCTTGCAGGAGTATGGGTGAGATGTTACAGGAGCAAAAAATAAGACTCAAAAACACTTGCATCACCCAGCATAGTTACAGCTCATGTAAGCTGGAAACATGGGGTACACTGCTTACCCACCGGGCAGCCCATCAAGTCTAAAATGTGGCTCAACTTGCTCTTAGTCTATTCTAGACTTCTTTGCCTGCTTCTTCTTCTCAGCTTGCCTGAGGATATCTTAAGAGCATCTTGTTTCTTAAGGAGTTTCCTTCCAACATGGAAGATTTAATCTTGGAGGAAATAACTATGTAACAGAACAACAAAGGCACTTCAAGAAATAACTGTATCCTTTCTTTTCCTAAACAGGAACAGAAATTTGATTGTTTTTTTGAGTCAGGGTTTTGATATGGATTCATGACTGGCTTTGAACTCATCCCATTACCCATCTGGCCTGTGCTGGAATCACAGGAGTGAGTTACCATATCTAGCCATAATTTGTTTAGTACTGAAACAAACAAACAAACAAACAAAAAATGGAGTAGAAATATAGTTGTGGTCATTTAATCACCGAAATGCTTATTAAAATTAAAATGTATCATAAATTTGACAAATATAAAACTTATGTGGTTTAGCTTAAATGATAACTAAAAGATACAAAGAGAGACCTTTGCTTATCTCAGTTAAAGATTTGTTCTTGGTTGAATCCCAAGTGTAAGGGAGTTCACTTGATGTTCATTCACTTAGTACTTTGTTGAGATTTTAATGACCTTTAATTTATTTGACTCATTTTCTTTCCCTTTTCAGGCGAATTCCAACCTATTTAAAAGCTAATAATAAGTGCTTGAAACAGACTTTTCAGAAACATTAAAAAGAATTTTAATACATAATGTAGCCTATCAGTATAATTTAGAGAGCACAGTGGCTATTATCTAAATTGTTTTCCTTATTTCCTGAAATAAAGTTCTAGTGCTAAGACACAAGAGAATTTCATAGGGATGAAATGTAAGTGATTGAATAGAGCGTTTCAGTAATTTAGTGTTTAATGCTAATTAGTGCTTAGTATTAGTTCATGTTTACATGTGTGCAAATTACCCCAGAGGTCACAGTGACTGAAAACATTCTAATCACGTCAGGTTACGTACGTGCTTGATAGATGAAATCTCTAACACAAATAAGAATGAAGTTGATGGTTAATCAGAACATATCATGCTTCTGTTCTAATCTTTAGTCCAGTGTATTTTGTTGAACATTTAGATTTATGACAGTTATTCCAGGAAGAACAAGAGAGCCAGACAATCTTTCAAGGTCTGATTCCAGAAGATTGAAGAAGTAGGGACATTCTAAAAGAGGCTACTGGAAATGGCAGGTTACAAGGAGTTAGCAGGGCACTAGGGGAGATGAGTGATGGAAGAGCAACAAGAACAACAAAAATGATGTCCAGAAATGCTGCAATGAGACCTGTTTGTTTGTTAATTAAAACAAATTAATTCACTCTAGAGCCTTTCTTATTTGCACTTTCTGATAGAAAGTCTAAAATTATAAGTAACATGGCATGCCTTGTGTCTACTCAGATCATATTGAGCCATGGAACATTTTGTTGTTTTGTTTTCATTGGGGTTGTGCTAAGTACTCCTAGCTGGTCTTTGTCGTGGCAGTCCTCCTGCCTCAGCCTTTAAACTCTGTTATAAGATAAAACAATTTAAAATGGTATTATCCTATTGCTTATCATTTAAAGAATTAAGCTAATGGACTTACTGAAAAGAAAGAAGAGACTTCAAAATTACTACATTTTCTGTGATGCCTTTTACAGTAAAAAGTTGTTCATGCCAAAGAACTAGGTTATTTCTGTCCTCTCTGGTGCTCACAGGACAGGACCAAGAGCAGCCAGTGAAAGGAACTAAGTGGGGAGTTTGGACTGAACAGTAAGGAAAACTTTCTAGCAGGCAGACAAGGTCCAAAGTGGAACAGGGCTGCCATATCACAGAGCAGTGCCCGTGTTTCTGTGGGAGTCACTGTGCAACAAGTGAGAAGGACTAAAACCTTTCTGTTGTTATAAAAATGGGTTTTCGAGTCTTTGGGGCTTTAGTCCTTGCTTCCATATCTCTCTGAGGAAGCATCATGAACCTTACACCTACGTCTGCATGTCATCAACACTCTGTTTGCCTAATGACTGTTCAGCAAAGAATTGACATAATCTTTTTCTCCTTCCACCCAGAGTTCACCCTAAGAATTTTTTAAAAAAATTTTAACTATAGGCAAAGTACCAGCATAACCATTTACGTGTGAAGAATGATACTGCTGAATACATTCATATTGTACCTCCTCCTTGTAGGCCCTGGAGTCTGGTCTGTTTCTATGGTTTCACTTTCTCCGTACAGACACAGGTTTTTACATAGACTTCCACAGTCTTGTGACTGGTTCAGTTCACTTAGCAAACATTCTTCAAGGCTTATCCATAGTGCGTAATAAGATTTCCTTCCCTTTTACATGTAGATATTATTCCATTGTGTGCATATGCCATATTTTCTTTATCTATCTGTAAGAATATTTAGGTTGCTTCCACTCTTGCCTGCTGTGAATGTTATCACAAACACAAATATGTAAATATCTCTTTGCAAGTCTATATTCAGTGGGATTGCTGGTTCATATGGAACATCTATTTTTAACTTTTTGAGAACATGCTGTACTGTTTGCCATAGCAACTGCTGCATTTTACATCCCCACTAGCTGTACAGTCTACCAAGTTCTCCAGAAAGTAACGCTCATTGTTTTCTCCTTTAGGTTTGTTATTTTGTTATTTTTGCTTTATCTGTTTCAGTAACACGTATCCTAGTGGGTGTGAGAGGTATTGACCTAACTTTGACTTCAGGGTCTTGGGCATTTCCCTACACATAGCAGCTGCTTTATGGAAGCTTATAGATGAGAAGTACTAGTACATTTTTATTTTTATAGTGCGTTGCTTAATACAGTTGGTCTTTGTCAGTGATTATTAATAGAATCAATGTTCTGTACTTTAGTATAAAATAAAAGAAACACTTCTTAGAAATAGCCATGTCTGCAACTATTTATTTCAGTTTTAGCACTGAGGTTTATTTATAGGTGTCCTTCTAATAGCTATCCATCACAGCCCTTGCTTAGAATCATAAGCTATTTTTTACTTTAGTAGTCTGCTCTCATGATTCTAGAAGTTTATTATAGCACCTATAAAGGATAGGCATGCTAATTCCTCTATAAGAAATCCACTCACTACACCTAGAAGTCAGGTTTTGTTCAGAATGATTCTTGCCAACAGAAAGCTGTATTAGTACATTCAGTGCTGTGTTATTTAGCTAGCCTGATTCCTTCCTTCCTTTCTTCCTTTCTTATTTTCTTTTTCTTTTTTTCTTTTTACTTTTTTCATTCATGTAGTGCCTACAGACTAGTGTGAGATCATTAATGTCATAAGCCAAGTTTATAGTTAGTATGGTCATGTTTAAACTTTTGCTATCTGGAATGAAACTTGGTAACCTCAACATTAATGTTCTAACAATGAGCGATTCTAAGCCTCTTGAAAAAGATTTATTGCTGTCATATTTGGGGAATGATTTTGAAGCAAATAAAAGAGGAATAAGTCTTCATTCCAAGTAACTATTGCACAAGAATGTGTAGGCAGCAGTGAGTGATGTCACCATTCTCACAGTCTGTTGTGCTTGCAGCTGGGACATCCATGTTCGGGATCTACGAATTTCCTGGCATATTATGCTTCAGAGCTGTTTCACCTTGGACAGATAGTACTGGCACAAAGAAGGGACTGGTTAGTCTTCTGTTTAAAGTTGGGGCATATTAATTAATTTGGAACTTTTGGGATTTTTTGGTTGTTTGTTTTCTTCTAGAGTGATATAAGAGCTATCTAAGGTGAAGATGTACTTGTGAATCAAAAGCAAATGCTAGGAGATTCAGTGGGGGAAGAAAACCTTTTCATCTTCCCAGTTCATATTTACCAAGTAGTGACCAAAGCACACCTCTACAGTGAGCAGTTGGCTCTTAACACGGTAACACCGCACATACTTAAGTAATATTGCCTAAGAACCATTTCATAAACTGCATTCCCTTGATGGCCAGGAATTTTCCAGAAAGATATTTCGGGTTTTTCTTTTTATATAGAGGACAAGGCAGAAGAGGTTGTAGAAGTCTTTGTAACTACTACTATCAGAACAGGAGAAGGCCCTTCCCTGATGCTGTGTGGTGTCATCCTGGGGCAAGAGGAAGAGCAGTGGGAAAAACAAAACAAAACAAATCCAGCCCCTCCTAAGACATCTATAGTAAGCACAGGGGAATGGCTCTTGAGCTGTCAGGAAGAAGGATGGCTTGTGGGACATGTTTCTCACATCACCATCTTCATTAAGCAGAAACTTACACATCATTCTTTGTACTTCTAGGCATCAGGGGCTTTGGATAACTGTACACTAATCACAATGTTTGGCTGTTTTGTTGTTGTTGTTTTTCTATGGCAGATACATCACATTTACTTTTAGAGATTCTATAATAGGCCAGTTTTATCGTGGACCTTCACCATTCATTATAATTACCATGAAAGCAGTTGATTTAATTCATAGTTGTTTCAGTACTTGAGATTGGTAATATACTGTCTTAGTCAGGGTTTCTTTTCTTTCAAAAGTTTTATTTATTTTATGTATATGAGTATGCTGTCACTGTCTTCAGACACACCAGAAGAGGGCATCGGATCCCATTACAGATGGTTGTGAGCCACCATGTGGTTGCTGGGAATTGAACTCTGGACCTCTGGAAGAGCAGTCTGTGCTCTTAACCGCTGAGCCATCTCTCCAGCCCCCTTAGTCAGGGTTTCTATTCCTGCACAAACATCATGACCAAGAAGCAAGTTGGGGAGGAAAGGGTTTATTCAGCTTACACTTGCAATTGCTGTTCATCACCAAAGGAAGTCAGGACTGGAACTCAAGCAGGTCAGGAAGCAGGAGCTGATGCAGAGGCCATGGAGGGATGTTTCTTACTGGCTTGCTTCCCCTGGCTACTCAAGACTACTAGCCCAGGAATGGCACCACCAACAATGGGCCCTCTCCCCTTGATCACTAATTGAGAAAATGCCTTACAGTTTTATCTCATGGAGGCATTTTCTCAACTGAAGCTCCTTTCTCTGTGATAACTCCAGCTTGTGTCAAGTTGACACACAAAACCAGCCAGTACATATACATATATTGCAATAAAGCACTTGTGGCCTATATTGTTAAAACTAAATCTGAATACTTTCCCAGTTAAAAGAAATATTCTAAAGCACTTAATGTATTGGAGATTTTTGTATAATTTTATTCATGTTTGTAGCATACTTGTTAATATTCCCTCTCAATTCTCCTCTTATCCCTCTCCCACTCAGTCTTACCCTTCTCCTAGATCATGTGTTCTTCTCCTACCTTAATGTCTGTTTTAAAAATAATCCACTGAGTTGTTAGAATCGCTTACGTGTACACAAGTGTGGTGCTATTAACTGGCTTGTAGGCGACTTAACCAGTAGCTACACCCCTGAAGAAAATCAACTCTCCTACCTCAGTAGTCAGTGACCTGCCCACGTTTTAAAGGTTTACTTAAAACAGTTTTCTGTACGTACATTCTGAGAACTATGAAGCCCTTCTGAAATACTAAGGCTGTCCACTCTCTCCTTATCTATTCAATATAGTACTTGATGTTCTAGCTAGAGCAATTAGACAACAAAAGGAGGTCAAAGGGATACAAATCGGAAAGGAAGAAATCAAAATATTACTATTTGCAGATGATATGATGGTATACTTAAGTGACCCAAAAAATTCCATCAGAGAACTGCTGCAGCTGATAAACAACTTCAGCAAAGTAGCTGGATATAAAGTTAACTCAAACAAATCCGTAGCCTTCCTATACTTGAAGGATAAACAGGCTGAGAAAGAAATTAGGGAAATGACACCCTTCACAATTGTCACAAACAATATAAAGTATCTTGGTGTGACTCTAACCAAGCAAGTGAATGATCTGTATGACAAGAACTTCAAGTCTCTGAAGAAAGAAATCAAAGAAGACCCCAGAAGATGGAAAGACCTCCCATGCTCATGGATTGGCAGGATTAATATAATAAAAACGGCCATCCTCCCGAAAGCAATCTACAGATTCAGTGCAATCCCCATCAAAATTCCAACTCAATTTCTCATAGACTTAGAAAGAGTAATTCTCAAATTCATTTGGAATAACAAAAAAACCCAGGATAGCAGAAACTGTTCTCAACAATAAAAGAACTTCTGGGGGAATCAGCATCCCTGACCTCAAGCTGTACTACAGGGCAGTAGTGATAAAAACTGCATGGTATTGGTACAGTGACAGGCAGATAGATCAATGGAATAGAATTGAAGACCCAGAAATGAACCTACACACCTACAGTCACTTGATCTTTGACAAAGGAGCGAAAACCATCCAGTGGAAAAAAGACAGCACTTTCAACAAAAAGGTGCTGGCTCAATTGGCAGTCTACATGTAGAAGAATGCAAATTGATCCATTCCTATCTCACTGTACAAAGCTGAAGTCCAAGTGGATCAAGGACCTCCACATAAAAACCAGATACACTAAATCTAATAGAAGAGAAAGTTGGGGAAAGTCTCGAATACATGGGCACAGGGGAAAAGTTCCTGAACAGAACACCAATGGCTTATGCTCTAAGATCAAGAATGGACAAATGGGACCTCATAAAATTGCAAAGCTCCTGTAAGGCAGCGGACACTGTCAATAGGACAAAATGGCAACCAACAGATTGGGAAACGATCTTAACCAATCCTACGTCCGATAGAGGGCTAATATCCAATATATACAAAGAACTCAAGAAGTTAGACTCCAAAAAACCAAATAACCCCATCAAAAAATGGGGAGCAGAGCTAAACAGAGAATTTTCAACTGAGGAAACTCGAATGGGTGAGAAGCACCTAAAGAAATGTTTAACATCCTTAGTCATCAGGGAAATGCAAATCAAAACAACCTTGAGATTCCACCTCACACCAGTCAGAATGGCTAAGATCAAAAACTCAGGTGACAGCAGGTGCTGGCGAGGATGTGGAGAAAGAGGAACACTCCTCCATTGCTGGTGGGATTGCAAGCTGGTACAACCACTCTGGAAATCAGTTTGGCAGACCCTCAGAAAATTGGACATAACACTTCCTAAGGACCCAGCTATACCACTCTTGGCCATATACTCAGAAGATGCTCCAACATGTAATAAGGACACATGCTTCACTATGTTCATAGCAGCCATATTTATAATAGCCAGAAGCTGGAAACAACCAAGATGTCCCTCAACAGAGGAATGGATACAGAAAATGTATATTTACACAATGGAATACTACTCAGCTATTAAAAACAATGACTTCATGAAATTCTCAGGCAAATGGATCAACTTGAAAATATCATCCTGAGTGAGGTAACTCAGTCACAAAAGAATGAACATGGTATGTACTCACTGGTAAGCGAATATTAGCCCAAAAGTTCGGAACACCCATGATTCAATTACCAGCAACTGTTGGGCTAAGCGTGGGGTCCCAGATGGAGGAATTGGAGAAGGGACTGAAGGAACTGAGGGAGTTTGCAGCTCCATGGGGAGGGAGCAACAGTGTCAACTGGTCAGGCCACCCAGTGCTCCCAGAGACTGGACCACCAACCAAAGAATGCATATGTGGCTAAGGAGGGCCTTGTTGACCATCAGTGGGAAGAGAGGCCCTTGGGTCTGAGAGTGTTAGATGCCCCAGTAGAGGGGAATGCCAGGGAGGGAAGATGGGAGTGAGTGGGTGGGTGGGGGAATACCCTCATAGAGGCAGGTGAAGGGGGGATGGGTTAGGGGCTTCCCAAAGGGGAGACCTGAAAGGAGAAAACATTTGAAATGTAAATAAAGTATTTAAAAAAAAAAAAAAAAAAAAGAATGAAACTTGTTTCTTGGGCTGGAGAGATGGTTCAGCAGTTCAGACCACTGACAGCTCTTCCAGAGGTCCTGAGTTCAATTCCCAGCAACCACATGGTGGCTCACAACCATCTGTAATGGAATCTGATTCCCTCCTCTGGTGTGTCTGAAGACAGATACAGCGTATTCATATAAATAATAAATAAATAAATCTTTTTTAAAAAGAAGAAACTTGTTTCTTAAATGTAACCAGTTCTTAGATTAAATTCCAAATTCTGTTTCGTCCTTAAGCAAGAATTATTGCTGGGTTTTTTTTTTTTTTTTCATTATGTTTTTCCTTTTGTAAACTAGCTATTTAAAATAGGATCTCATATAACCCATAATGGCCTTTCAAGTACTGTAAGTAGAGGCCTGTACCACTTGCCAATCCAGGATAGTGTGGCTTGATGTGCTGTGTTGTGCTGTGGTACTGTGGTGGTGTGATTGCAGACCTGTACACATGCCCACCTGTGTTATTGTGGGGTAGGTTACAGTATGGTGCGGTATTGTTATGATCTCAAACATGGTGTTATTGTGGAATGGTGTGCTAAGTTGTGATTACAGGCCACACTGTTAAGTTGTTAGTATGTTGTGTTGTGCTATGGTGTACTGTTGTGGTTACAGGCCTACACTGTCTCTATTGTTGTATTGTGCTGTGCTGTGCTGTGCTGTGCTGTGCTGTGTGCTCCTGTGGTGGTGTAATTTTAGACCTGCACCACCTTCTGTGGTTTTGTGTGCCACTACACCCCACAGTAGACTTGGGGGATAAGAACTTGATGACTTGTTGCAAAAAAGTAACTCCAGAAAGAATTTAGGGATTTAGATCATTTGAGGATGCTCTGTTCATTGTAAGAAAAGATCACTTAGTAGATGATAGTTTTAAGTGGTAGAAACTCAGTTAAATATTGGCAAAGATTCTGAGAAATATTCAGGAGCATTAGAAATTAACCTATTCTTAGCTGTCTTTCCACAGCCTTTCCAAATAAGGAAGTTTATTATAGCAATGAAAGTCAGATACGCTTTCAATTTTATTATTTCTGCAAATGATCGTCCTACAATAATACCTTGTGATATACCAGATGTTCCCAGCTAATGTGGTTAGCCCAAGTTAAAAGTGTAATATTGGTGATTAATGTTTGTAAGATAGGAAAGCCTGCAAAGAATAGTGATACTTTAGTAGCAAGGAGGAAAATGTTGGTTGACAATGATTTTTCCAGCCCGTTCTCCCTCAAAAGGTACCAGACAGGAGACGTGTAAGCTTGTGTATGATTTAAGGTTTAAGTGAGTTAGCAGCTGGGCAGTATATTGTTTTGAAGAAGAAAGTCTAGGCATCACTATTTATTACCAGGTTAAATTTCAGCATCCAGTCCATCCATCACTGCCTAATAAAGACAGCACTTCCTTTTCACCACAGGTGCTCACTGACTGGTATTCAGCACTGTCCAAACAAGGCAAAGACAGATGTCTTTGTATGGGTAGAATAGGAGTAGTCAGGATGTCTACGTGCTGTCTAACAGTACATAGCCTATAAAATAAGGCCCCACCAGGAGCCTGTACTATACGGTTTAAGAATAATGGCTAGAAAGGACCTGTTAGTAGCTGTTGACAACCTGGGGCATACTTTGTGTGCCCTTCCTTATAATACCCAGGTTAATGACTTTGAGAATCAGGAGTTGAGAGAATACTCAGTATGTGTGTGTGTGTGTGTGTGTGTGTGTGTGTGTGTGTGTGTGTGTGTGTGTATATTAGTTATACTAAAATACTAGATGCCAGGTACAGTGCAGGGGAGGGAGAGGGGTATTAAAGCCAGAAATTAATTCCATCAGGTCAGATCATCAAGAGAGTGAAGCACAGCCTAGTGTGGGCCAGTGACCAGGCTCTTCATCAGAGCTTGCCTCGGTTGCCTTTTCTTCTGGATTTACTAGGTGAGGATTGGAATTCTGACTGCACTGTCTATCATTCCAGTATCAGTTGTACTGTAAAGAAGTAGAAGACTTCAGCAAAATTGAGAAAATAAGTAGCTGTAGATTAGGTGGAACTATTTGCAAAATGTATTGATAAAAGACTTGGATCCAGAAATGTACTGTCAAATTAAGTAGATTATTTTAAGATTTGGTAAAAACTTGAACATTCAGGAGAAAAAAACAAGTAAGTGGCTCATAATCCATAAAAATGTTCATCATATTCAACAAAACAAGATTCAGCCACTGTGATACTGTCCTAGATACTTTTATGTCAACTTGACACAAGCTAGAGTCATTTGGGAATCAGGCTATCGATTAAGAAAATAATGTCATAAGATTTTCCAGTAAGCAGGTCCGTAGGGAATTTTCTTAGTAATTAGTGGGTGGGAGGGCCCAGCCTATTGTGGGTGGTTCTACTTCAGGGCTGATGGGTGATATAAGAAAGCAGGCTAAGCAAGCCATGGGAAAAAGCCAGTAAGAAGCACTGCCCATGGTCTCTAGTCAGTTCCTGCCTCGATTTTCTTCAGTTATAGGTTGATATGAAAGTGTAACCGAAATACCACTCTTTCCTCAATTTGCTTATGGTCATGGTGTTTCATCACAGAACTAGAAACCCTAACTAAGACAAATACCCAGTAGATTAGCTTTTAAACAAGGAAGAAAAGAAGGAGGGGGAGGAAAGGGGTTGAAAAAAATGTAAGTAAAATGTAGAAAACCAGAACTGTTAAGTACAAGTTGCCCATGTGACTATAAAGTGTGATGAAAAGTAGGATCGCATTGTACGAAGTTAAGCATGTGTATCCATGACCCGTTATGTCCAGGTACTTAGCCTTTGCCCCCAAGAAGACTTATTTCTTTGATGTCCTAAGAGCTCCTAATGACTAAACACTAGAAGCCACCTAAATTTACATCAACAGTTTGGTGGGTAACAAATTGTGTGGAGAATAGACATAAAGAATACTAGTTATCAACGAAAAAAAGCAGAATAGTAATATATACTATAACAGTTTCTGAGCTCTCAAAAATACTTTGTATTGAATGATGAACTCTAGCCTAATGAGAACATACCGTATGACTCCATGCATACAGATTGTTAGGACAGACAAACCCAGGCTGTGCTGATCACAGAACAGCTGTATGGCAGGATAGGGCCTTGGCAAGGAGGAATGACACTGATCGTGTTGACATGGGACTCTCAAGGTTATGTTGTAGGTGTATATATATGTATGTGTATCTGTCAACTCTTGGAACTATATACATTTATGATATCTCTCATTTTACTATAGCTAAAAGAAAAGACAGTTTAACTGTTTTTTTAAGAGTAAAGAATTCAGAATAGAATGGCAAAATTAACTGAAGTCATAGACAGTACACATGATCAAGAATGGTAAAATTATTACACATAAGCAGACCATGTGTAAAAAAGTCTAAACTGAATTTGTGGAAAAATCAGGCATGGTCTCACACACCAGTAATTCCGGCACTTGGAAGGCAGAAGCAGGAGAGTCATCTCAAGTTTTAGGTGAGCCAGCTATATATAGTGAGTTCCTGGCCAACCTGCACTATAGAGTAAGACCTTGTTTGACATTCACATGTGTACACAAACATACACATGCACACCACACACACATACACACACACACACTCCACAAAAATAAAAGTATATGAAAACAACAGGAAGGCGCATAATAGAAGATAAATCAGATGATGTCTTCAGCTCTGTTTCCATTAGAATATTGTTACCATGATGGGTGTTACTGTGTTTCACAGGTTGTATCAGGTCCCTTATGTTCATTTTCTTATTCCTAGGTCTTTTCTAGAGCATGTGAAAGTTTATACAATGTTATTTCTCTTTTGAGCCTGTATCATTGTTTTATCATTGTTGAATAACAAGTGTTCATTTAGCCTGTCTGTATCCTCTCTTCCATGTGAATTCATTAAACTTCTCACCAACTCTAAGCAAGATTACTATTACTAGACTCCTTTTTGAGGTGAGGCACTGTACTCATAAGCACAATAATAATAACAATAATAACAACAGCAGCACAATGAGAGCCACGATTTCGATTCTGTACTCTCATTTCACAGAGTGGAGCTGTGCCACACTGAGCCCTCCAGTACATTCTTAACTCAATAAGTCATTGCAAACAAATCACTTTCTTCATTTATTTATACTTGATGAATTATTATTACTGAAATACTGTATTTAACACAACAGTACTGCAGTGTTAAATATATCCAAAAATTCGATATGAATAAAATGCAAATATCATTAACATTTATTATAGTAAGCCACCCACCAGAAATCATCATCTGTCTAAAGAAAGTTTCTGATCATCTGTGCTCTTGAGGCTGAGAGTCTGCATCACCCTGCAAATCCTCATAGATTTGGTTTCAGAGCACTCCAACATTGTTTCACAGTCGTCACCAGATAAGTGTCAACCTCACTCTAGGTTTTCAATTTTACCTTTGTTGTTTTGACTGCTTTCATGATGGGCACCAATTCAACATACGGGTCTCATTTAAGAGCAGTTGTGGTATTTCATGTCTATCACGGCATCGGTCTGTAAAACTTTCCATCAATTTTTGAGTAGGATTTTTACATATATAGTAGTATTTTTAAACTGTTGTAAGATGAACACTAGTATTTTCTCATAATTTCAGATAATTTAGTCTAACTTCTTGTGATTTGAAATTATAAGTAATGAGTTTCTTCAGGTATTCATTGACAGCTTCTCAATGCATATAGTTTGTTATCAAAATATAAATTCCACATCATAGTACATGGTTCTGTTTCAGTTATCTTCTATAAAAGCAATCCCTGAGCTCAGTAGCTAAACAAAGCTTTTAATTCTGTGTGTTAGGAGCTGGGTTAGAATGTAAGTAGATGATTGAATCTCCCTGCAGTGCATGGGACCTCAGTTGGTCAAGTGGCTAGGAATCCAGGGGTATCTTAAGTGGGATCTTACGTCCCAGGCCCTCATTCTGCCTGTGCAATATCCTTCATTCTCCATTTCTTGTGGCCTTTCTGTGTATTAGCTTTGGTGCACTATGGTGTTGGGTTTGAAGAGGACACACTCCAAAAATGGAAGCACATAAGGATAACCAAGCACATGGAGGGATAACCAAGCATCCTCTTGTGTCGTTTCTATTGGTTTGTTTGTGTTGGTGTTTATTGACTAAAGATGGTATTTACAATCAGTCTTCTCTTAGGGCATCATGGTGAAAGCTGAGGTTAGTATACAACAGATCACACCTGCCATTATGCTGGCATTTGTTTTACTTTCATATATTGTTTGTATCTCAGTAGAATTTAGTTCTTTAAGATATTACTTCAGTTTCTTCTAAAGGATAAAGGGATATTCTTTGATGATTTTCTTTGCATATATTTATTGTGGTGAGACTGTGAGTTGTAGCCATGTCATGCTGCAGGTTTGGGGCCAAATGGCAGCTTGAGAGAGTTGACTGTACTTTCCCCACATGGGTTCCAGGGGTTGAACTTTGCTTGTCAGGCTTGGCCACAAGCCCCTTTACCCACTGAGCTCCCTTGCTGGCCTCTGAAAAGGAACAGTCATGTCAAACTATTTCAAAGCCAAAATCTTTTGGATATACTGATGTCCCTTTTTTCCTGTGCACCTTGCTTCAAAGAATTAAAAATCCATGCTAGAATAATTTCCATGTGCAAATGCATAGTATACTAGATATCAAGTCAGTCTGATCTATTTAAATTCTTTGTATCATTAGTCGAAACCCACTTGGTTAATCTATAAATGAACTCATCAGAGTGATGAGGCTGAACTTACAGAATAGGAAGGCTAGAGAGGAGCCTGAGAGAGAATATGCATTCCCTCTGCTTGGGTTCCTTATGTAGACTGTGCCTTCTGGAGCATCATGACCATGGTGTGTCTCCACAGTTGCTGTCACAGCCCTTATGGCCGCTCTCGATGGTATTACTAGATTCCATTTCATTATGGCCAGTTCAAACAATCTTTTAAAACCTTCTATTATTAATAAACTTGGGAGAGTCCTGGATGATAAATAAGAATAGTACCAACAGGGAAAGATGTCATATCAGTTGTCTTGGTCTGACAATGTCCTCTATCTTTTTAAAGATATGTTAATAAACTAAAGCCATGATATGTAACCACAAAACTGTAATATTCATCTATTGAATTGGACATGTATAGGTATAATAATATATGCTTTAGCTGTCATGTAGATAAGATCTTTCCAGGTCATTGATTTCTGAAGTAGAAGCAGGGTTCTACACTCTGCCTATCTTGGAATATTTCCAAAATGCAAGAAGACTAATGGGTGCTGCCTATGAAGACAACTGAGGGAGCATTAGGAATCCCTCAGTTGGTTTGAGTCCCTGGGCTGGTTTAACAAACTCTTGGTGCTAATGTATTTTATGGAATAATTAGGACTGTGTGCCTCAGGTGGCTAATCTTTGGCTCATAATACACTTTTATCATTGATCAGCATGTTTCTTATTTTTATTTGTTATTTATAGTTAATGACTGTACTATATATACTTAGGGAGTATAATGTAATGTTTTGATATATATCTTGAAGATGATTAAGTGAAGTAATTAACATATTAGTTCTTCATGTATATACCTTTTGTGATGAAAAACCTAAAATTTCTTGGTATAAAATGTTAAAAATGTCATCAAATATATAAGAATATTGTTGTGTTTGGTCAAGGAGACTACACTTAGTATTTCCAGCAGGACAGAATGTGCCATTTTTAATATTTAAAGACTAAACTTTAGGAGACTATGACTTAACTAACACAGTTGACTTGTGTAGTAAACCCAGATAGCCCTGTTCTCCATCATTTTCTAAGAATTGAGTGTTTCATTGTAGAAATAGTTTGAAGTGCTACAGTATTGCCATTATGTAGTTTAAAGAGAAAAGGATGCTAGCATGCAGGATAGTATGTGTCATACCCTTTTCTGATGTGCGCCTGCATGTGTGCGTGTTTGTGTGCGACACAAACAAGGACTTTGAGGAAAGATGTCAAAGAGGGAAAGGTTATCATCATCATCATTTAGATTACTTTGCAAGAAAACTTGCCTGCCTTGATTAAGAGGAAAATGGTTTTATTTGGGATTGTAGCTTTTATCATTTTGGTTATAAGCCTGGCCTTTGATGGCCAAGCCATCTCTCCAGTCCTAGGAATATACTTCTTATTTAGGCTGCTATTTTTACTTTGTAGTACTGAATTCTTTATTTGTGAAACTATGCCTTTTTGTTGAGTGCTCTGGCTGCTAACAGATGACAAATAAGTAAGAAATACTGTGATTTGGGCACAATTTTCATCTTTTAAGGGCTACACTTATTTTACAGTCTTCAAGCCACATCTGTTTGTTATATATTGTGCCTATAAGAAAATAGATCCAGATTTAAAATGTTTAGAACTTAGACTAGACTACCTCATTATAACCAAAGCATATGAAAAAGTCAGTGAAAATGATCACAGTGTACATAACAGATTTTAAGTTATGGAACTTGAGACAGGCACTGTCTGTCAGAGAGCTTTCTTCATTTGAGGCGCAGCTTCCTCATCTATAAAACAGACGATAAGCCCATCTCTGTGCTAAGTGTATGTACACTTAGTAATCATCAGAAAGTGTTGTGATTCAAAGACCATGTTTAGTAATTCTATCTTTAAGTCATCACATTAACTTTTAGGACCCCCAGAAGAACAATTCCAAATAGTCGTTGCCAAGAGAAAGGTCACTGACTGATTTTGTGTTTTCCTAAGTATCTTATAAATGCTCCTTAACTGGGGAAAATGAGAAGAGTATTAGGCTGTGAGAATAATCATATTGATAGTTTACTTACCTAAGGCTTATGGTATATCAATGGTATACAGAGTACTTCTCGGTTTCTTTGGGTCAAATGTTTTATTATGAAGACTATTAACGTAGGCACCAACTTAAAATTGGGAATTTCACTCTAAAGCCTTGCTTTAGGTATATTCTATGAAGTTGAGTATGTTTACTTTCACTTCATTCTACTCAAAGTATCTTGACTTCCCCGTGACTTCCTTAACCCATTGGTTATTTAGGAATATTATTTTCCACTACTTATGAGTTTCTCAAACATTGCTTTGTTCTTAATTTCAAATCTCATTTCTTGTTGTCAAAGAACATACATTGTTTGATTTTTAACCCTTCTAAGTATGTTGAGGCTTGATTGTGGACTAACATTTGAGATTGTTTCCTATGTATTGAAGAGACTGGATTTCACCCTTGGATGAAGCATTCCATAGAAAGCCCATGCCTTTGATTGCTCACTACATGGTATGTATAGAGAAGAGTAGGGGAAATTGTATAACACAAAAGTCGAGATTTGTGTAAAGCCCCTCCCCGTGGATATTCCTCTTTCTAGCTTGTTAAGATGTAACCCTGTGGAGTATGTACAAACTTCGCCTGCATCACATAGCTAGTGAGGTGCAAACTTGTCTCTGGGGTTGCAAAGTGCACAGAGTTTACAAATGAAAAAGCATACACAGTATTTGCTTTTGCTGTTGTTACTGTAGTTGTTATAAATATATTGTACAGCTTTAATTACAAGCACTTTTGCAATGTGATTTACACTTTAAGAGGCCTGCCTTTCTAAATTATTGGTATACTTTTTGTATGGCTGTTGAACCAAGATAAAATCTTTTGGTAGCAGTTAGTATTTTATCTTTAATTTGCGCCTAACAGCTGAGGGAGTAAATTGAAATCTGAACCACATGGAAGACGTGGGTCAAAGTTTATACACAAACTTAATGGTCCTAGCAAAGAAAGCCTTGTTAAGTAAGCACTGTGACAGATATCCAGTTATCCTGCAAACCAGTGAAACGTGAGAATGCAATCTCAGCCATGATATTCTAGCACTTCTTGGTAGGTTTGCCCTCAGGCATAAAGTTTGGCCCAGCCCTTACTGTATGATGTGGCAGAAATGACTTCCTCTCAGCAAACGGAGCACAGGTTCAATAAAAGAAGAGAAGGGAAGGATTTCCCTAGGCCTCCAGAACCTGTTTGTTAATCTGCTTTTGTGTGTTTGTTACATTAGCATTGGATACTCAGAACCAAATTACCAATTTCATGCCCTTTTGAACTAATTTATTATTATAAATATGCCACATAGAAATTCTCAACCCTTAGTAAAGCACCACCCCAAAGCAGCCGCGTGTATTGAAAATTCATAAAGTTATGGAAACTTTAGAAGACTGTCCTCCTCACCCAAAACATTCCTTCTATCCCCTTTAACCTGTGTATTAGAAAAACCATCTAAGAGATCCTTTGTTACATGTGCAATGAAGGACCATTCCTCTGAATCCTGGAGACTCTAAATTTGTTTAGTAATGACTTTGTCTGAGAGAAAAGCTTGACCAACCCATTTCTTAGTTGTCTCCTAAATTTTTAGTATGGCCAACTATCAATATGTTAAATTTTGATCAAATGTAAAGTAGCTAAATAATTCTGGTAGTGCTTTGTACAATTTTTAACTAGAAGAATATTAATAAAACTATGTATTAAATATGTAGCATTTCTTTGCACCAATGGTTCTCAAAGTCAGCAGACCGTCTGCACCAGTTCTCCAGAGTGTGTGTTAGAGAGAGGGCTCAGTCCTCACTCTAAAGCTGCATGTATCTGCCCCCCAGTGGTGGGTCTACATGGTCATGGCTGGCTCTTACATGAGTGCTAGGGATTTGAACTCAGGGACTTCTGCTTTTACTCCAAGTGCTCTTATCCACTGAGCCATCTTTCCAGCCTCATCATTTCACATTTTGATATGGCCATCAATGCCATAAGTTATATGCTTAGCACAATTCTTAGGAGAAGTTTTGGAATAGAGGAGTAAAAAAAGCAGACATGAAATTCTAATTATATTACTTTGTTGATTATAATTTTGTTGAATTTTATCTATAAAAGTTTTGTTTATTCACACACACACAAAAGGCAAATATTGAATCTTGCCACATGTCCTACTGGTCTATTGAAGATTTGTAAGGGCTCATGAAGACCAATGTGCGATGTATTTTATAAACTGGTAGTTTTACTCATGAAGCATGAATCAAGCCTAAATTAAGAGGTCATATAAATAAATATAAATAAAGCAGCTTTCCCATTTAGACTGATGGAATTCACTTTGGATTTCACATTAGTTAAATTAAAATATGTTTTATTAGGTGCAAGTAGTTTCCAAAGTGCTTTTCCTGGCCCTTCTTATACTCATCCTCTCCAGGGGGCTGGTGTAGCAGGTTAGGCAAGGTTTGCATGCTGCCTGTCTGCCAGGTAGTGGAAGAGTAAGGCGGCCAGGGCCAGGTTGTCTACTATGGAAAGAAGACCCAGAGTCTGCAGCAACCTTGGCACGAGTCAGCCCTTCTGTAAAGCCACTGGTGGCTCTGAGGGTACAGCTTGTCTCAGCTAAACCCCTTCAGCTTTTTGGAAACAATCTGAAAATTCATTTAGAGCAAAGCTTTAAGTGTAAGTGAGTGGTTTTATAAAAGTCAGACAGCTCAAAATGATGGCCTCTGCAGGTGGCCTAGAGCCTGCTGTGTCCACAAACTCTGCCACATTATTTACAGTGTGGCTGTGTAGCTCTAGAAAAGAAGAAAAACAGGTTTAATTTGTGTCCTTCTCTTCTTCTTCCTCTTCTCTTCCTCCTCCTCCTCTTCCTTCTCCTCTTCCTCTTCCTCTTTTTTTCTTTAGGTTTAGGGTTTTGTTGTTTATTCTTGCAAGACATAATTACATAAATTCCTCTTCTCCTCTTTCCCCCTTTCTACCTCTTCTCTCCTCTGTCTTCTTCCCATGGCTATCAGGAAGGGAAAAGTTCAAAAGTAAAGAGAGAGATACAAATTTATATTAAGTCTCCAAAATTACCCTCTTAGTGGCTTAGTACATACTGCTGTAGTAGACTCATACAGAAGCTGAGGCATCCCAGACATGTGTCAGTCATTTCCAAAATGTTTCTTTGAAGGGGAAGCACTAAAACTACAGCATTCTTCCCCCCCTCCCCCCACACACAACTGGTATGAACCTGTAGTTTTATCAATCATATAGACAGTTTCTAAGGTGGTGGATAGTAGACTCTCAATGAACATCTTAGGAACCTACATGGAAACCCTCTGTATGTACCTTGTAGTAATAGACTTGGTACTTGGTACAAATCGGATCATAGTGAGTGATATAATTCATTCATTCTTCCAGCAAGGCACGCTACATCCTTTGTTCTGTTCTTGACTTAATGAATTTATTTGAAAAATATGTGATAGGTAGTGAAACTATGGTATATAGTTAAATATATAGTCATTAAGTGTCTTGAATACCAGAATTTTTTATTTGATTAAATTTAACTTCTTAGTTACATCAAGTATTTTAATCCTAGAGAAGGGTACAGAAGGAATGCATTGTGAGAACTAAAATAGTCCCACCAAAAACTTCTTTTCTAAACAAAAGTGAGTTTATCTTTGTCATCAGACATTATAATTTATAAAATCCTTAAGTCATATGTTATTACATTCTGCAGAGCTGGTTTCATTTTGATACCTTTATTTTTGTTTTTGTATGTAGGCATATACACACAAAATGTATGATTATATGATTATATAAATGAAATAACACTCTGGTTTTCTTATATTGTGTCTAAGATATGGCGTAATTACTGAAACTTCCCATGGTGTGCAGTATTGTGATGTACACCCAGTGCACCCTCATATGTGTGTGCAGATACTCGAACACTTTAGGATTATTAGGATCAATACCTGGAACTTACTACTGATACAAATTACTAGAATTTAAGGGAACTGAATTATATTTACATATAGTGTTAAGTGTGTGTGTTTAGTGTTGAGTGTACTTTTTAGAAAACCTACTTAGTAATGAAAATCAAAACACTGGATAATCTAAAACAATAATTAGCATTTAGCTAAATACTTAACCGCTGAGTCAGTGTGGCATATTCATTGAGTACTCAATACTGCCAGCTCCTTTGCTGGTTGTTTGATTTAAAAGTGGAATAGCATTTCTATTTGCCTGCAAGCCATACAAAAAACCAGTGAACTGACATTGAGGTGTGGCATAACTAGGCTGAATGGAGGGCTTGAGTGCCATACTGGAGTTGAGAGAAATTTTTGTGGAGAAAGTGTCCAGGAAGTAAAGATGAAAGAGTGACATATGTAAGCTGTGAGCAAAAGGGAAGTGAGAGGGAGGGAGGAGGGCCTTAGGAGGGGAAGGGAGAGGGAGGGAGGAGGGCCTTAGGAGGGGAAGGGAGAGGGAGGGAGGAGGGCCTTAGGAGGGGAAGGGAGAGGGAGGGAGGAGGGCCTTAGGAGGGGAAGGGAGAGGGAGGCACCATGATTATGATAGGTTCCAGGCACTAGTGTGATTTTTAAACATGTGGAATAGGGTCTGGAGAGGTGGCTTTTGTAGAAGACCTGGGTTCAGTTCCCAGCATCCAGATCAGGTGCCACACCCAACTGCCACACCCAACACCTCCTCTGGCCTCCCAGGGAACTACACACATCTGAGGAACAGTCAGACAGACAGGCACATACATGAAATAAAGTTTAAAAAATAAACGCATGGACTACATATAAAGGATAAAGCAAGAAATAAAGATGAGAATCAAGGGAAGACCACGAAGAACCATGTAGTTGTACTTATGAGTTTGGACTCTGAGGCTTAAGGGCTAGAGCAAAGACAGGAGATCAAATCTGATAAAGATTGATTAAAAAGTGGCCATGCTCTAGTTTGCATACAAAGTCATAGTTCTGTGTGGTGACCATAATTCACATAGGCAGATGAACTGAGAGAGACCAACCGTTCCAGTTAGATGTTGACATAATTAGACAGTTGTCACTATCAGATGAAGAAGAGCACACAAGGACAGTACAGACTGGGAAATCCCTACCTACCCAAGGTAGGGAATGTGAGATTAGAAACATGAAACAAAGTAAATATCATCCTCTTCCTCCTCATTGTCACTGTGTAGTTTTCATCCGGAAGGCTTGCATAGAGATGTATTTGATGACAGACCTGAAGCAGAATGACTTGGGTGTGACCATGTTCCTGGGCAGCCCAGGGGAAGCTCATACCTTTCTGCTCTTCGCACATGAAATTGGCTTTCAGATAAATGAGGGCTCAGTGTTTGTTCCCCCATTGATAGAGAAGGGCGGGATCACCACCACCAACCTTAAAATGGAGAGTCTTAGTGTAGAGTAAGAGGACTGCCTACACACAAGTACGTCACTTTGCAAACCTGTTGAGCTTTGTGCTCTTCTACACCCTATTCTGTATGATTTTAGTTCATGCTGAGAAAAGAGCAGGCGATCAGAAAAAACAAATTCCACCTCATCTCTTTTTTCCTTACTTAGCCCTGTGTTTAAAATTGTTTGTCCACAGGTTCATTCTTTTACAGAATGTAAAAAACATGTTTGTGTCAGTAAAGAACTCTGTGAGAAATGGAAAATTTTCAGTCATTTCTAAAGGTTACTATTTCCAGGGGATATAGACCTTACAATATGACCTCATCTTTTTATGTGTACGTTGTTTTGTCTAATGTTGTGTTCTCAGTGGTTTTATTATATGTGCTATGTTTGGAATGTATTTTTATTCTTAAAAAAATCTCCCTGTTCTTAAGCCTCCACATTTTCCTTCAGTAGTTAGTCTTCTCATACTGTTCCTGGTTTATGCCTGTGTTTATGAAGCACTGACTACATACTGAGTAACTTCCTCAAGATTCTGTAGCAAATGTAGCTGGTTAGATTTTTTTTTTAGAAACAACCAGCTTTTTCCATAAATATTATGCCTAGTGGACTGGAAAAATGGCTCAGTGTATAAAGTATTTGCCATGCAAGGATGAGGAACCCCAATACCCATGAACAAGATAGGCAGGTGTGGTGGCCGTCTATAATCCCAGCACTCAGGAGGCAGAGACAGGCGATTCCCTGAGCAAGTTGGCTAAGTAGACTAGGCAGAATTGGTGAGCTCAAGCTCCACCCTCCATGAAAGTGACACTGCCTGAGTTAATGAAGCAGAGAGAGATGGAGAGTATTTTCATTCTGTCTATGTTCATGGCATTCACTATCAAGGCAGGGCTCTAGACACGTGGGCACTCACTCCACACATATACTTGCACCTGCACACACACAAACACTACATACAAACACCCACACCATATACACATGCAGAGTGAATTATTAATTTTAATGTTTTGACACAAAATATGCTTCATCATGAAAATCTAAAGGCAGCTGTGTGTGATTGCATGTCCTTGTGATCCTAGCACTTTAGAAGCTAAAGCAGAGAGACTGAGAGTTCTAGCTAGCCTAGGATATAGAGCATGGGTCTGCCTTAAAATACAAGAAAACTGAAGGCAATGAGAAAAACAGCAAAAGAAACTGAAAATAACCCCTAAAGATATTCAACAGTAGCTATTATCCAGAATAAAGCAATGTCTCTATTTATATACAGAGGCAAATGAGATTAAGTAGATAATTTTATTAAAAGAGAATTATAGTACACTTAAACTGCTATATTTTACTTGAATTTAAAAATACTAAATGGAAGCAACAAAAAGATTTCTCCATTTTATCCAGCTGTTCATTCAGAGTTTTCTTAAGAAACTTATCTTACAAAACTAAGAAAATGCTGAGGCTGGGGTAGCTTGTCTAAACCTGCACGCTTCAGTCTTTTGTTGGTGCTGAGAAATTTGTTCTACTGTTCAGGAATCTGGTGTCCTCCAGTTCAGGATAGTTGTGTTAGTGTCCATGCTGCTGATGTGCATAGTGTGGCATGGGGAATATTGGCTGCTGCAGTTCTAGTTCTGACTTAGGCACATTTAGAATTTGTCATCTCCCACCCTAGGACCTGTGCTTCTTCATTGGAATTCACTTTAGTTACATCTTTTCATCACATATTCTTTTTAAAAAGATCTCACAGATCTTCAGCCCATTTTCTTTGTATCTGAGATTGTGTGTTTATACTGCATGATGCTTTTCTAGCTCTAGCTATCTTTACATAGTTTTCCTCTATGTAAAGATAAATTAATTGGTTTTAATGTATCTTTTTGTTGTTAAGAAAGTAACCATTTCAGTTTTGCTAAAGAAGGCTCTAACAGTGCTGTGTAAATGTTATCAATAATAAATTTTTTATTTTCCATTATGTATCTGCTGATTTCCTAGGTAAAGGGTAAAATGAAAATGCGCTCTTTTGTCCTCTATCCCTTGGGGGGAGGGGGAGGAGAGAGAGAAAGAGAGAGAGAGAGAGAGAGAGAGAGAGAGAGAAAGAGAGAGCGAGAGTGCGCCAAGATGGATCTCTGGCATGTGAAAAGCTGGAAGCTAGGATAGAAATCATCCTTAAAATCGACTACAAAAGAGAGCGCTGCGCCAGGGTAGCTCGGTATGTGCATAGGTTCCCTTTGTTTGTCCTGAGCCTTAGTCAAGGAAGTCAAGGCACAAGTTATATCATGAGTAGTTCATCATAGTTAAAGGGGACAGCCTAGGTAACAGCAGAAAAAGGGTAAAAAGTTGAGGTACAAAAGTTGCATTTTGGTGGAATCCCTGATGAAGCACACAGCATATATTTTCAGGGTGGTCAGGCCTAGTGCAAAATTCCTGCATAGTAATTACACTATATCCCAATGAATCACTCGAGAGGCCAAGTAGAGTTGGCACCTGTGGTTGGTAGCAGGAGATAGACTTTGTTGTTTATTTAAGACAGTTTCATTCTGTAGCCCAGACTTGCCTTGACCTCATGGTTATCCTCCTACCTCAGCTAAGTGCTGTGATTACAGATGTGAGCCAACATGTTTGGCTAGGAATGTCCCTTTGGAAAGGATTTCCAAATTATACTTTGTCAAAACTTCTTTTCCAGCCATACACTGTTACATGGTTTTTTTATTCTCATAGGTCCTTTTTTTAAGCCAAAGTTCAAGGTGCAGTAACCATAGAGCAACCTCTCAAATGAAGACAAAGAAATCCTAATGGGAGAATTCACTATACAAAAATTTAAATCGAGCACTTTTTTGGTTTTTACTTAAGGTCTTAGCATCCTTTAGTGAGTATTTGAGAAGTGGGTAGAAGTCTTTAATCTAACTAACTACTTTATCTAATGGTAAACGTTATTCCATTTTAGATCTGACAGTCTTTGGGATGACATGGAATAGTGGGATGTCCAGTATTTAAAAAGTACTCAAGTCAAAAATTTCACTCAAAGTCTACCTGATCGCAGGCCGACACTCTAAGCCTTTCATTATAAAGCCAGGGTTCATTGTTCCTGCTTGCGCCCTATGCTAGTTATGTCAGCTTCCCTCCTGGACTTGCCAACTCCATCACTCTCTATACATATCTGTCTTATTCCAAACACTGATTAAAATGGGTTGTTTTGTTTACTTGGATGTGTGTGTGTGTGTGTGTGTGTGTGTGTGTGTGTGTGTGTGTGTGTGCATTCATATGTGCATGAACACATTAATGTGTGCATACAAGTGAAAACACAATTAGGAACATGTGAAGAAACTAGAGATCTGCATCTGAGGTCTACATCAAGCACTATGCACCTTGGTTTATTTGGGGGGACAGTCTCTTGCTGAGCTTGGGGAGCTAACATATATGACTAGACTGGCTGGCCAGCAAGCCCCAGGAATCCTCCTGTCTCAGCATGCCTAATGCCGAAATTTCAGGTGTTCACTGATGTGCTTGCCTTTTTACATGAGCTCTTTTTGACCAGCTTCTCATGTTTATGCCATAAGCTTCTTGCCAGCTTAGCCATTCCCCCAAATCTGAAGCCATTATTTTTAAATACCTTAAGGGAGAAATCTGTTATCTTTGGAATGCAAAGGCCATCAGTTAATGGAAGACCAGAGTTCTCCTACAATCTAGATTATGTAATTATATATCATAAGTAGAACAGGAAGTATTTTAATCTTTTAAATATAAAAATTAAGTAAAAAAACTATTTCTTCAGTTAAAATATTAAATCTAAATCAAACTTTCCTTCAATAAATCAGGTTTTTTCTTAAGTTGACATTTAAAGTGTAATGACCAGTAGAGCCATCATAAGCTATGAAAAAATGGGAAGGCTCATAGAGAAGAGTTTCTCAGTATAAAATGTAATTCCTATATTTTATATTATAAAATTTCAGTAAGGATGACAGATAGAAACTGTACAACATTTTTCACCAGAAAAGATGAAAAAGCTTACATTGATATGTTAAATAATCCAATAGTAATATGAGCATTTAATTTTAAGAAAACAAATGCACAAGAAGTATTTGAATAGAAGTTTATTGAAGAAGAAGAAAGATGATAAAGAAAGGGAAGCAGGGACCTGGTGGCACACACCTTTAATCCCAGCATTTGCAAAGCAGAGGCAGGCAGATCTCTGACTTGGGGGCCAGCCTGGTCTACAGAACAAGTTCCAGGATAGCCAGGGCTACACAGAGAAACTCTATCTTAGAAAAAAAAAAAGAAGGAAAGGAGAGAGAGAAAGACAGAGAGAGAGAGAGACGGGGGGACACACAAGAGAGAGAGAACAAGAGATAGAGATATATAGAGAGAGAAATAGAGAAGAGAGAGAAATAAAATTGAGACTATGGGGAATGTGTGTCAACAATATTCAAGTAAAAAAATTCTCTAGCCAACAAGGAAGGAAAGAGAAGAGCCTTTAGTCGCTGCTAAGAATGATCACAAGATTTCAGATTAATGTGCGGTCTTACTGGAAAGGAAATCTTATTTGTGTACCATATTGTGTTAGTGTTCATAGAGTCGGGTCCTGAAAGATACATATTGCTAAAGATAATTTTGAGCCACAAAAAAATGTGCTTCTGGAAAGTCAAATAACATATTTATTTCTTAAAATACTATTAAAAACTAAAAGACAGTACTTAAATTACTGTTTGGACAGAATAGCAATATCTACTATTATTTGAGGCATTTTACATTTTTATTGCAGCATTCACCCTTGTTCAGTTTGTTTTAAAAGAAATGTAGGATTTGAAAGAATTCTCACAAAGACTGGTAGCATTTTATATCAAATATCCAGTTTCTGTTTAAAAATTCATGTGATCTTTCATATCAAGAAGTATAAAGACTACAAGTACACTTAAATCCCCTCTTGTCTTCTTTCTGAATTGTAGAATGCTTAGAAAAGCAGCAGTCTTCTATTTTTATATACATATATGGCAGATTATAGAGAACACTTGGAGCACTGTCTTTCAGATTGAATTTATGTTCTGATAGAGTGCTTCAGAATGACTTTGCCTAATGTTTTCTATTAGATGCTCTCATAAAATGTGTAAGTGTATATACAATTCTTCTTTGCCTTGTATATTCCTATTTTAATAGGATCATAATTAAAGAAAAACAGTTTGGTATCAAGTGTTTAATGATACGTATTAAAATATGGGAGTCTTCTGATGTTTAGTTCTCTGAAATTGATATATTTTATTTTTGTAACTAATGATATGCATAAGCTACAGTACATTATAGTATTTATGAATCATGGCAGATCTCCAGCTCTGTTCCAGATGATGCTACCATAAGTGTAAAAACTGTGCCATAGTCTTAATACCTACGAAGGGCTTATATTGTAGTGATTCTATGATTTTTATCAACAGCCAAGTTATTGTCTCATTATGGACAAATTGATATTGTTGTGGCTAAAGCAGCGAGCTGGAAGTCATGAAGTTGTACTGTTTGACTGTCAGCCATTTCTGTGTTTTATGAATTCTTCTGTTGAGAAATAGCAGGCTTAAGCTAACTTCTTAAGCTATGACTCAAGAACGGCATTCTATAGTGGACTTGTGTTTCCTCATCAACATCCTTAATGAAGACTCTAAGCACATTTACTTATTATCTTATGTCAGAAACACATATATTTCTTTTTTTGACTAAAATTCTCTTAAAGGCAAATCAAAGAATTAGGGCTGGATAATGCTTTTACCTTTAAAGGTAAATATTAGTGATGATCACTGTTTGAATTCAGCAACTTCTATTACAATACCTATCATTCCACAAGGAAAAAAAAAAGAGCAGGGGTAAATTCATTTTCCCTCCAAGGAACATTCACAGTACCTGAAGAAAATGAGGGAAGTAGCAGGGGAAAATTAAAGCTAGGCAAATCTACAAGAACTTTTCCTTGTATGGGCAGCTCACAGTTGAGAGGAGAGTGCATTAAGAACTTCGTGTCTGAGTCAGTGTGTAGTTCTGCCCTGACTCATATTGTTTCTAACTTGTGTCTGTGTCCAAGATGAATAGTAAATTATTTGACATCTCACTATATTTTAGATGTGAGAACTGAGACTAAATAATTTAATTCATAATGGCTTTACTGTCCTAAGGCCAAAAGATTTGACATAAAATAATCTGTATCAATAATGATTTATGCTTACATTTTTGATAATATAGCTTAGAATTATTCATGTATATCTTACCCAGAGTATTCTTGTGTTGATAAAACTAAATTGAAGGATTAATTGCTTTCTTGTGTCCAGACAATAATGTTGAGGCTAGATTGCTGATAAATAACCTTGCTTAGATATGTTTCGTCTAAGATTTAGAATTCTAACATGGATATTAGGCTTCATATCTTTCTGTGGAACCTAATTAAGGTTGCTTACATGAGCATGAGTAGTGGGTTATTTGCTTGAGCAGGAGCAGTTTATCAGCTGCTAAACCACTGAAGAATATGTCTCTCACTACTCAGTGACCCTTAGCTGACTGTCAACTTTTCAGAGGGGGTGACACCCGGCGGGTCCCTCCCCATTCATCATGAATGTCGATGGCCCATCTTTGTACACCTAACTATCACTAATATCAGTATCATGCTTGCAACAACTGTCTTATCTAGAAGACAGCATTTCAAAGCACTCAACCATCCTCATCTTCTGCAATGTTCCCTGGGCCTTTGAGGTGAATTACAGATGTCTCAGCACCTTGGCCAGTTCTGAATCTCTGCTTAATTGCTGCCTACTACAACCAGAAATTTCTCTGATCAAAGTTAAGAGTAGCACTCACCTGTGAGTATAAATATAAATATTTCAAGGAGAGTTGGACAGTGTGACCATTTAGTAGACTCCTCCTAAGGCAGTGGTTTTTAACCTCCCTAATGCTGTGACCCTTTAATACAGTTCTTCATGTTGTGGTGACTCCCAACTATAAAATTATTTTTGTTGCTACCTCATAAGTGTAATTTTGCTACTGTTATGAATTGTAATATAAATATCTGTGCTTCCCCATGGTCTTGGATGACCCCTGTGAAAAGGTCATAGGGCTCACAACACAGAGATGGAGAACTGCTGCCCTGGGGCCTTTCTAGCCATGATCTATCTATCTATCTATCTATCTATCTATCTATCTATCTATCTATCTATCTATCTATCTATCTATCTATGTTTTTTCTTCTTTCTTTCTTTCTTTCTTTCTTTCTTTCTTTCTTTCTTTCTTTCTTTCTTTCCTTCCTTCCTTCCTTCCTTCCTTCCTTCCTTCCTTCCTTCCTTCCTTCCTTCTTTCTTTTATTTGAAATTAGATTCTTCTCTCATACAATATATCCCAACCACAGTTTCCCCTCATCCACTCCTCCTCGGGCTACCCTTACCTCAGCTCTCTTACAGATCCACTCACCCTCTGTTTCCTCCTCAGAAAAGAGAAGGCCTCTAAGAGATGACAACCAAACAGGATGAAAGGCAAAGTCACTCATAAGGAGAGTAGACAAGGCAACTCTACAGGAGGAAGAGAGTCTCAAGACAGGGGAAAGAGTCAGAGATACACACACTCCCACCACTAGGGGTCTCAGAAAACCAGCAAACTAACGGACATAAGTGCAGAGGACCTAGTGCAGACCCTCTCAGGCCCTGTGCTTGCTGATTTAGCCTCTGTGAGTCCATATGAGTCCTGCTTGGTTGACTGGGTGAACTATGTTCATATGGTCTCCTTCATCCCCTCTGACTCCTACAGGTTTTCTTCACCCTCTTCCACAGGGTTACCCATCTCAGAGAGGAGAAACCCAATGGAGACCTCCAGTTAGCCATGATTTTATTACCAGGTTTATTATACCAAGAATGAATTTTCTCCTGTGAACAGGCCTAAAATTCAACCAAAGAGCAGTTAATTACCCTCATAAGGGTCACACCACTATGAAACCAATGGGCACACCTTGCCTGGGAGGTTTGTATTCATAGCTTGGAAAAACCATTAATTTTATTTTAGTCCTAGCAGCCTATATAGCCTCTCATAGCACTGAGAAGCTAGTGGGAAGGGAGCTTCCACTTCCATTCCAGCTTGATTTGTCTGTGTCCTACAGCCAAAGTATGTGGTACCTTCAGCAGTGGAATATTATCATCTAGTTCTGGTGGATAACCAAGAGAAATGCAGTTTTGGGGGCCTCTGGAATATTTCTAAGCAACAACTCATAGGAAGGTATCTCACACCTGGCACTGAGATTTCTATTTAATATCTTATAGCTTCTGGGAGGAATGCTATGTACCCATAAGGTATCTCCTTCATATTTTAAAGTTAGTGTACAACACATTTGGTTTTTCATCTATATCCTTAGCATTTTGCTAATTGAGCTACCTCTCCAGCTCTCACATTAACTTTAAGAGAAAAAATAAATCAGTGGCAGAGTAGATCTTGGTATGATATTCAGTATCATTTTATAATTTCTTTTAAAAAACTTACTCCATTAAGTTGCTCCTATAATTTAACAGTCATGAATTGGTTGTGACATATTTTGATTATAGAGGTAATTTCCTTCTAAGTACATGGTAGTGTACTTTTTCATGTTAATCCTTATTTTTTTGCACTGACCTTGTTAAAATTGTTAGCATTCTGTCTAAACTCCACCCCACAGTTACCTGGCAACAGCCAGGTAGGCCTGACCCACTATAAAAGGGGCTGCTTGCCCCCTCCTCTCTCTCTTATCTCTTGTTTTTAGCTCTTGCATCTTTTATCTCTTATCTCTCCCCATTCCCCCCCCCCCCAACGTGGTTATGGCTGCCTCTCCACTTCTCTACTTTCTCCCTCTCTTCGCCTTTCTCTGCCTCTACTACCCTCTTAACTCCCCTCCCCATGCCATGAATAAACTCTATTCTATACTATCCTTCTTGTGTGACTGATCCCTCAGGGGGAAGCATGGGCCCGCTGAGGCACACCCTTCCCCCACACCTCCCATACACTCATAGAACATTTATATCTTTATCTTTTTGTAAACACATCAATAATAGTATGTTCTGAATAGAGCCACAGCTTAAGTGCCACTTTTTCCATGAAGTCTGAAGAGATGAAGATTTTAGTAAGCAGCAATAGTAAAATAGCAGTATTTTAAGTCACAGAAATGGCATGAACAGAGGGCATGTGTGCCAAGGCTTAAATTTTGCCAAGATACTGATGACTAGTATGTTTTGACTGAAATTTAG
This sequence comes from Uromys caudimaculatus, assembly GCA_028551405.1. NCBI lineage: Eukaryota > Metazoa > Chordata > Mammalia > Rodentia > Muridae > Uromys > Uromys caudimaculatus. The sequence goes on from CM052716.1 coordinate 45,079,554, forward strand.
AGTAACTGTATAGTCTACATGGAAGATAAAATAGAGTGTGTTTTGAAGCTAGCTCATGAGAGGACTTGAATACTTGAGAAAGAAGCGTGCATAATTTGTGGAAATTAGTGCACAATTCAATAGACTTTACATACAGCTCAGGTGAATAGGATTGTAGAATTTGACATCTATGTAAAGTTAAGCTCGAAGAAGACAGACAAACACTGTGATGAGAAAGGAAAGATGGAGCTAAGTCAGGAACTGATGCCAAAGTGAGCCTGACACCAGCATTCTGGTGGCTTTGTCAGAACTAGGAAAGAAAGGAGTGGAATTTTATGTTTGTTTTGAGACATATCTCTTTGACTACCTCAGGCTAACCTAGAAACTCATTATGTAGAGCAGACTGACCTAGAGCTCAAGCTCCTAAAGATCCACTTGCTTCTGCCTCCTGAATGCTAATGTTCCTGGTGTGCACCACCTTGCCTGGCTCACATTCAGCTTTTTCATACGTGTTCTAGGGACAGAACTCAGTTGTCCAGTGTGTATATCTAGCATCCTTATCTACTGAGTCAATTAACCTGTTTTCCTTCTTTCTTCTTACTCTCTACTTCCTGTCCAGATATAAAGCTACCCTACCGTTTGTGCCTCTTCATACTGGCTCCAGATGGCACATTCCTAACTATTGTTTAGGGTCCAGTTCATATGACTCTTCTGGGAAGTCATCTCTCACTTAGCCTACAGAAATCTTTCTGTCACTGAATTTCTAAGTGCTTCAGTCATATCTTTGTTACTTTTTAATCATGCACTGCTTTCATTATTAGTGGACAAGGTTTATGCCCTTTGCAATTCAAGCTTCTCAAAGAGTTTGTGTAGGTGTTGGTATGCTGCGTTACAAAGAATAGAGACTATATAGATTTTTGTTTTTGCTTTCTAGTTCCCTCAGTGAATGGTAGTATTTACTCTCCATAAACCTCAGCCTCTAACCTACACAGTGCCTGTATTACATGTTGTTAAGAAGACTGTCATCAGTGAAGCATCTGAGTTGAAGAATTTATTGAAGTTAGGTTCCCATCTTTTTCTTATGTACCTTGATTTCTGTGCCTGTAGCCAGAATGCTACATGTAAATATTAGATATTGTTGAATAGATTAGTAATCTCTGGTAAGAAGGCAAGATACTGTAGATTTATTAGATTAAAATATATACATAGAGCAGTACAGAATTACTTATTGGTTAATATTGTTGTATTCAAACTGTATTAAAACTCAGATGATATCATTAGAAACATAGCATTAGAAAAAACCTTACCTTAGACTTCATAACGGCAGAAGCCTTTTATGAAGGCTCTTTCTCTTGTTATCCAAACAGAAACTAGGCCTGAGGAGGGAGGCCGCGCAGTGGCTTTTTTGGACCCTAAAGCAGGCCCATGGGTTTGGCAGTACATACTGATAGATATTTCAAGATTATAATTTTCATTTTTGTTTTAACAGATTTAAACATATTTCTTGCCAGTGGATGTGGGGATTGTGTTCTAGAGAATGTAAGATTGGGATCCCTAAAATTAGACTGTGATCTAAATATTAATTTTTAAAGTTATAATTCATTCCAAGAGTTATGGATTCCAAAGCATTGACAAATGTGATATTTTGCTAGTCTGAAAGATTTTTATTACATTGAAAGTCCTCAGTCACTTGAAAATTTCAATATAGGGAGAAATGTATAATATTTTGTGTAGATCTATGCTTCTCTGTCTCACTTTGTCTTTTTTGAGGTTTTGGTCATTTTTGTTCAGTTTATGCTACATTGCTTCAACAGAGTGTCTAAATCTATTAGGGATAGATTTTTACTTTTTGCACTTTCAAATTATAAATAAAATTATTCTCCATGGATACCAAGTGTCTTACATGTTATAAACTTCCTTAGCTTCATTCTTTTTTTTTTTTTTTTTTGGTTTTTCGAGACAGGGTTTCTCTGTGTAGCTCTGGCTGTCCTGGAACTCACTCTGTAGACCAGGCTGGCCTCGAATTCAGAAATCCACCTGCCTCTGCCTCCCAAGTGCTGGGATTAAAGGCGCGCGCCACCACTGCCTGGCAGCCTCATTCTTTATATACTTCAAATTATCCTCATAGCTGATTTGTCTGGCCTGTAGAAATGCAGCATTTTTTCTTCAACCTGCAAAATAATCTTAGTCTTCAAGAAACATCCTCTAAATGACTGAATTACTTACCCAGCTGAAAACCAGCAGAGTAAAAGACAGGCGTGTCTAGTGGGTAGAGGAGACTATACAGTCCAGTCACTCTGACTGAACTAGAGACTTCTAGGATTGTGTCCTCAAACTTCAAGAAGAAGGAAGTAACTATGTTATCCGAGGTGTATATAAGGGCCTGAAGTTGCATTGATGGCGAGTGCCAAGAGGAAGTGTTGTGTATGTACTTCAACACTCATCCAATGCAAACAGCAGTGCTGAAGAAATTTGAAATCTTCTCGAGATAGATAATGATTCTACCATCAGGTACATGAAAAATAGACTTGTTCACAAAACAGGGGAGACATCCTGTTTGTATGTGAGAGTGTTTGTTTATACTGAGACATCTGATGGGCTGTCCGTCTAGATCAGAGGCTTTGATATGTGGTTAGGCAGAATTGCAATACTCCTTAAGAGTAAAACAGATAACAGATTGGGTAGACTTAATACAACAGATGTAAAAATATCTTGAATATAAGATAATTTTTTTGATACTTTATTTACATTTCCAATGTTTCCGCCTTTCTAGGTCTCCTCTTTGGAGACCACCTATCCCCTCCCCCTCCCCCATCTCTATGAGGGAATTCTACCTCCCACATACCCGCCCACCCACTCCCATATTCCCACCTTGACATTCCCCTTTACTGGGGCGTCTCCTCCCCCTGATGGCCAACAAGGCCCTCCTCTGCCACATATGTGGTCCGAAACATGGTTCCCTCCATGTGTATTCTTTGGTTGGTGGTCCAGCCTCCAGGAAGATCCGGGGGGTGGGGGGGGGGTCAGGCCAGTTGACACTGTTGCTCCCTCCATAGGGCTGCAGGCTCCCTCAGCTCCTTCAGTCCCTTCTCCCACTCCTCCATCTGGGACCTCACTCTCAGTCCAGCGTTTACTGTAAAGTGAAACTTGGGTATTCCAAACGTTTCAGCTAATATCCACTTATCAGTGAGTACATACCATGTTTGTTCTTTTGTGACTGAGTTACCTCGCTCAGAATGATATTTTCAAGTTCCATCCA
>CM052716.1:45082891-45120709 GCA_028551405.1 Uromys caudimaculatus
ATTTCATTAAATCATTGTTTTTAATAGCTGAGTAGTACTCCATTGTGTAAATGTACCACATTTTCTGTATCCATTCCTCTGATGAGGGACATCTGGGTTGTTTTCCAGCTTCTGGCTATTATAAATATGGCTGCTATGAACATAGTGGAGCATGTGTCTTTATTACATGTTGGAGCATCTTCTGGGTGTATGCCCAGGAGAGGTATAGCTGGGTTCTCAGGTAGTATTATGTCCATTTTTCTGAGGGTCCGCCAAACTGATTTCCAGAGTGGTTGTACCAGCTTGCAATCCCACCAACAATGGAGGAGTGTTCCTCTTTCTCCACATCCTCACCAGCATCTGCTGTCACCTGAGTTTTTGATCATAGCCATTCTTTTTATATGTTAAAACAAAAATATCTTTAAATAATTTATAACTAAAGATTTTCTTTTTACTTTTTTTTGGGACGTGTGGAGAAAGTTTCAAGACAGGGTTTGTGTGTGTGTGTGTGTGTGTGTGTGTGTGTGTGTGTGTGTGTGTGTGTGTGTGTAGCCTTGACAGTCCTGAAACTATCTCTGTAGACCAAGTTGGCCCCAAACTTACAGAGATATACCTGCCTCTGCCTCCCAAGGGCTGGGATTAAAGACGTGCATCACCACTGCCCAGCTCATTTTCATAATTTTTTAACTGCTTATATGTTACATCTTATATTTATTTCTTGAGGCATTCTCCATACTGTATATGGAAATGTGTAGTAGTTAGAAAGGTAAGACCAAAGCATTCACATTAGATTTGCAAGTACCATATCTAGGAATGGTATTTGATATAATAGACTAAAGTGCCACTACATACAGATGAGGAAACTCCAACAAACTTAAGTAGAGAAAGAATAACCGAGACAAGGACAATTGGGAAATCTTGATTCCAGAATGCTGACAAGTCTGGTTCAGATAGAATTACAGGAAGGAAGTAGTTAACATCTTTGTATGACAGTGAGACCACCTGGAAAGAGGAGATCTCAACACAAGCCATTGAATTTGGTTGGTACAGAAACAGTTCAGAAGACGTAAGAGGGATAGATTGCCAGAGATTGCAAAACAGACTGTATATATAAACTGCTCTTTCCAGGATGGAGTCCATTTGTAAAGATAATGATCACTTGATTCCATCAGACTATAGAGAAATTTGAGTTTGTTTGCTGAATGAAAGGATTAGTGAGTAAGAATGCTTGAAATTGTAAAATAGGAAAGATAGTTTCTACAGTAGAATGCTAAACATTGCCTCCCAAACCTCAGTGTACACTGAAATCATAAGGGCATTTGTTACAAGGGCAAAGCCCCAGGCAGCAGCTCACATCTAAGGTTACCCTTCAATGCAGGCTTGTCTCTTATCCCTAAAGGGATAAGGGACAACTTGACTCATAGTCACAGTTATTTCAAGCAGCTATGTCACATCTGCAGGACCAGATAGTTCAAGAAAATTTTCTTGTTACATCTGGTCCTGCAGTTCTGAAGAGGACAGTAGTAAAATGACTATCAGTATAGTATCCAGAATTAATATGATTATTGTTAATGGGATTACCATGGGTGGACCATGGAAGTAGTTTTGATGATTTTAAGAGTACAGCAAGCTCGGTTAGAAACAAAGTACTGAAAATATTTAAGTGGTAGTGAACTTAGATTAGAGAGGAGAGTTTAAGGGTCTTGAAGTTCAAGTAACACAAAATGGGGATGTTTGGGTAGAAAACCAAAAGAACTGAAGCTTGCATATTTATAAGGCCTTTCACTTTGATAAACCTAGGGCTTGTTAGTAAGTACTACAGTGGGAATCAGGACCAAGGGGAAGCTTTACACAAAGCAGTGTACTGCCTTTTGACATGATGACATAACACGATCATATACAAAGTTCATACCCAAGAACTGTGAAATTAAGTTCTAAAAAGAAATTGCAAAAATGTCCTAATGTTTTAAGGGGTTTTGAAACTTTGTGTTGGGCTTCATTCATAGCTGCCCTTTACACATGGAGCAGTGAGTTGACTGGATGTGCCTGTAAGGATGGATCAGTGTAGAACTATCTATGCTTAAGGTTGGCTTGAATACCTGGAGATTAGGGTATGGTGTCTGCTTGATCTTCCAGTCTTCTGTAAGCATCCTTGATCCAGTCTGGCTTTCCTGTAACTAGAGTGAATACTTTTTTCTTTTAAGGATATAACATGTCTAGAATTTGTATTAGTTACTTAGATATATTATTTAATATATTAAATAAATTAAATAAATCTTATATATTTAATAATAAAGACAAACAGACTAACAACTTTGGCAGGACCCCACTATTAGCTGTATTAACCTAATGGTTAACAGTATTGAAAGCATGTTTAAAAGACAGATTATGTCTTGAAACAGGAAGATAAAGATAAATTCCTTCCAATGCTGGCCCCTTCTAATTGGCCTAAGGACTCTCTACCTCTTAAAAGTTCTTTCCATCCCTATACTATGACTGAGGACAAAAATCCACCCCGTGGATTATAAGAGAGTAGTAAACCTTAGCCAAACTAAGGTAAATAACATGAACAGTTAATATTTTTTGTCAGGAAATAAGCTTGGATCTTCTGCCCTAAAATTGTGTTACAGAGTCAGGAGAAAGAAGTAGGGGCTTTTGTGTTCAAGGCCACATTGAACCTAGTAGCCTTTCCCAGGTCAACCTGGGATATCTACAAAGACCTTATGTTCAAAAAAATATATTTTAAAATTTTGATTTAACACAAGAGTCCTATGCATTGAGACTAGCATTAAATTCACTAGTAAATTCAGAAAACAATGGGCCAGTTTTCACTAGCTGTATGTACTGGCTGGTCTTATGTCAATTGGACACACAACTAGAGTTATCCAAAAGGAGGGAATCTTAATTGAGAAAATGCCTCCATAAGATCTGGCTGAAGACATTTTACTAATTAAATATTGATGGGAGGGCCCAGCCCATTGTGGGTAGTTCCATCCCTGGGCTGATGGTCATAAGTTCTATAAAAAAGTAGACTGAGCAAGCCATGAGGCAAGACAGTAAGCAGCACCCCTCCAACAGCTCCTGCCCTGTTTGAGTTCCTGTCTTGACTTCCTTTAGTGATGAACAGCTGTATGGAAGTGTAAATCAAATAAGCCTGTTCCTCCTCAAGCTGCCTTTTGGTCATAGTGTTTCATCACAGCAGTAGAAACCCTAGCTAAGACACTGTATTATTTCCTTTTTTGTTGCTGTGAGAAAACACCGTGACCAAGGCAGCATATAGAAGGGCTTATGGGTCCATGGGTGTAAGAGTCTATCACTATCACACTGGGGAAGTGCAGCAAGAACAGCCAAGAGCTCACATCTCAAAGCAACAAACAGGGAGCCAAGAGAGCAAACTCAAAATGGCATGAGTCTTTGAACTCCAAAAGCCTGTCCTCAGTGACACTACTTCCTCCAGCAAGGCCACACCTCCTCAGCCAAATAGCACCACCAACCTGAGACCTATTATTCAAATGCCTGAGACTCTAGAGGATATCTCCTTCAGACTACCACTTACCTTCTAGTTCATATATTTGAGAGGGAAAGTATTTATAGATACTTATCCTGTTACTGTGAAAAATGACAACTTATGTAATATTATCTACAAATGTGTGTACATAGCAGAAAGTTAATTACTTTATTGACTATTTTTCTTTGATTTAGTGCATCTAAAAATAAACAGTTCTTGGAAAGGGGAAAACATTTGAAATGTAAATAAAGTATCAAAAAATAAAAATAAAAAAAAGAAAAAATAAACAGTTCTGCTTTTGTCAAACCAGTTTTTCTGTCAGTGTATTATAAGCTTATGTATCTTCTTTGCTTTATAGTGAAGAGCTCAGAAAAGAAGCAAGGCAATTAAAGAGGGAACTCCTAGCAGCAAAACAGAAGAAAGAAACTACCACAAAAGCAGAGAAAGGAAGTGAAGGTAAGAGTTTTGTTGGGCTTGCATTAGCCTTTATTTAATGTGGGATGTGGGGGGGAGCCAGGGATCAGTTTCAGAGGATGTTCATCAGCTGCCTGCTTCCTGTTTTGACACAGTGTCCTTAAGTGGCCATGCAGCTAACCCGTTGTCTAAGCAAGCCCCAGAGGGCCTTGTGTTACAAACCCCACCTCCCTTGCTTGGGCTACAGGTGCATTGCAGCATGCCCAGCTTCTCTGTGGGTCCTAAACCCATCACCTCAGCTCTTCACACTCTCTTTACCCCTGTGTTCTACCTTCTCGATGCCTCCTCCTGCTTTCCTCCTCTTCCTTCAGGATTGGCAGTTTTGTGGTTTGCTATAAACTTGCTCTGGAAAGTTACCAAGAAAATAAGTTTTAATTTAAGGAGATAATTTTTCTGAAAAATAAGTTGAACGCAAACAGGACCATGATTATTGTTTTTAAGTAAGCTTAATGAATACTTAAAAACAAGGTAAGGCTTAATGTTTCTTTAATACGTAACTGAAAGTGCACAGAAACTTCATTCTTCTTACATTGCACACTCTTTAAGACATTTAAAGATTTTAGACCTGTGCTAGGACTCATACAAACACTTGTGTTTTGGTTTGAATTATATTAAATCCCTATTGGATTTCATTGTTGTTGCTTTAATGTGTATGTGTGTATTTGTGTATATCTGCATGTGCACAGAGGTGCACACATGGAGGGAGTTGTGTAGAGGTCAGAGGGCAAGTTCAGGTGTGAGTTTCAGCCTTCTAGTTGGTTTGAGATGCATTCTCTTAATGCTCACCACACTATACTTCATGCTAGGAGGCCTTGGAGCTTCCAGAGATTCTCCTGTCTCTGTATCTCATTTCACCACAGGAAGACTGAAAACACCACCATCTCTGGCTTTACATGGGTTCTGGGAATGCTCACCAGGGTCCTTATATTTATGAAACACTTTACCATCTCCCCCATTGCATGTATGTTCGGTTTTCCTCTACAGTAAGACATAGAAAGTCTAATACATTTATAAAACTCATCAAAGCACTACTGAACTGTTACACGAGTTTCTATATTTTATGAGTCACTGTGATTTTAAAAAATAAAAATAAAAACACCTTCAGAAAAAGCTATCCTGCTTCACTAAAACCTTTGTAAGTACTTCCTAACAAACCATGGAATGTTTAGCTTGAAACCCTTACAGCTATTTCCCTTTTTGTTTTTTGGGTTTTTGTAATTGGATGTTATACTATAAGTTACCATTTAACATACTAATAAATTATATTTAGTTACCTCTGAAATGTGTAGTAAATTTACTGTAGTATGTTACCTTGTGCAGACAGCTTTACCCTCATATTTTTGCAAAGCGTGGAGTATTTTCATCTGTTAGATTTTGAAGTGGTTATTGGAGTTCTGTTTAAGAAAATGACATACATCATATATCTAGCTTTAAAATGTATAAACACTGATACAAAACAGCAGTATATTAATTGTGAAACATATTATTGTTGTAAGCAGCAAAAGTAGTGCTCCATAGCTGCTTAGGGGTGTAAGTCAGAGATTATTTGGACTCCTAGTGACTTGCAATAAAGCCAAATCCTTGATGAAAATTTCAAGTCAGTGGAGTATACGTTTGAGGAGGTTGCTAAAGCTCTAAATCATCCCTAATGGTTAACTGTAAAGGAAAGGATGAGCTTGCTCCCGACCAGCTCACATGGTTAGATAGAACTCAGAGTAGAAAAACGCTGTGTTGACAGTGGACATTTAGTAAAGATTATTTTATATGTAATTTCCCCAAGAGATTGTTTCTTATATTAAAATCATGTTAAATATATGATAGTATTTCTCCTGGACTAGAAAGGTCCTTTATTTAAGTATGTTATTAATTTTTGAGCTAATAACTATGAGTACCCCATGTGTTGAAATTCTCTGCTAGAGCAGGGTATAGGGTTGGCAGTAGGGTGGACCCTGCTCTGTAGTGTAAGGCTTAGAAGGAGAAATGAGCAGATGCTTGCTCTGCTGGCACTGCTCCATGACCTACACCAGACTGTGGTGTGTATCTGTCTGCCTTTTGACACCAGTTATAACCTGGAGAGAAAGCCTGGCTTAGGGTCATTAGATTCTGTTTCATTCTATATGTAAATAAAAGCAAATCATGTTGGAGTCTTTTGTGTCATAATTAGTGATTTGTATTAGCAATTATTTTCTTCTTTTTAGTTTTCTGTGTATCATGTACAAATAATTGTATTTGTCCTAAATCTGAATGATAAAACTAGCTTCAAAAATGTGAGGTCAATTGTCACTGTGTTTTCTAGGCTTTCAGAATGATCCTCTTTTAAAAATTATTTTATTTTGAAATAATTTTAAAGCATATTTACTTCATTTCTAATGACCTTGAACATGTTTTTCAGTTTGTTTGTTTATATTGGTGTGTGTATGTGTGGGCAAGGGCATGTTTGTGGGGGTCAGATGTCACCTTTTATTTGAGGCTAGGCTTCCGAATGCTGTGTGCTCTAGGCTAGTGGCCCACGAGCTTCCCAGCTGACTGTCCTGTCTCTGCCTCCTTTGTTGGAGGAGCACTGGGGCCAGAAATGTGTCCTCCAGCAGCTGGCATCTCACGTGTATTCCAGGCTGCCTCTCGAAGCCCAGTTTTGAAAAAATTTTATACTTGCCACCAGTCCTAATTCTGAGTTTCCATGTACTTATCACGTTGAGATCAGTCAGAGTACAGGGGTACCAACCAACAATCAGTGCCTGACTGCTTGACCGTGCTGTTACCTACCTGCAGTCCTTGCTGGAAGTTGACTTTCTGTCCTACTAGGATCCTTTTTCTGTCTAAGGCACCACATTGCCTTTGGGTTTCTGCTGTCTTCAACTCTTGACTGTTGCTTAGTCCTTCCGTATCTTCCAGCGCCTTTAAAGCAGTGCTCCTCAGCCTGTGGACCTCAACTCCTTTGGAGGTCACATGGCAGATATCCTGCATATCAGGTGTTTATATTATGATTCATGACAGCAAAATTACAGTTATGAAGTAGCAACGAAATAATTTTTTGGTTGTGGTAAACCACAAAAGGAACTGTATTAAAGGGTTGCAGCATTAGGAAAGTTGAGAACACTGCTCTAAAGAGTCCTGGTTAAATATTTGTCAACTTTAGTTTGGTTTCTCTATAACAAGTTTTGGAAGCATCAACACAGACATTGCGTTGTTCACACATTGTTAGCAGTACAGTGCTGTCTGTGACTTGTCTGATAGCACCACGCTGTGGTGTTACTGCGCTAAACTATACAGTCATTCTTTATGCCTTTACCAGTTGAAAATGTTTGCGGATAGACACTGTTAGACTATTCAAATATCCCACTCCTCATCAGCATGTCGTACCAATTTTAGCATCTACTGGTAGATGGTAGATCTTTCCTTTAGTTATTTACTGTGATATTGTAATAGTGACATTCTGTTTTCATTGGCTTCTGCTACTTTTATTACTTGGAATAAAAGTAATCTCTTTAGAAGTACAGAGGAAGAAAAAAGAAAGATCTAAACTTCTACTCTTTATTTCAGTGTGGGCTTATGAAGGTCCATGTTATTCTTCATTTCAGAATCACTTATTTATCATTTCATTTCAGCATTAGCCATGAATAATTCTTGGGGTTGCTCTCTTGTCCTTTCAACTTGCCTCCATTCTTGAGGCGACTTTCTACTTCCTGATACCACAGTCTGTTCTACTTGCCTTTCTCTAGACCTGAAGTCTCTTCTTCAAGTCTTATTCTTGTTTGACTTTACAAACCAAGAGCTAGACACTAAACGAGTCATTTTATGTTGATTCTGATAGTTAGGAACCTATTGCTTTATAAAACTATTTAGTTTGTGTGTGTATTTGTGTGTGGGTGTGTGCATGTGTGCTCACTCCGTGTGTACAGTGTGTACAGAGGCCTCAGGGTAATAGGTTGTCCTGAAGTTGGGAGTTACAGGTGGTTATGTACCACCTGATTTGGGCTCTCAGAACTGAGCACTGAGAAGGGCTCTCGGGAAGGGCAGAAAGCACTGCTGAGACATCTCTAGCTCCAGGAGTCATAACTTTGCAATATCTTTCCTAGTAGTATTTAAATAGTTAAGTGGACTATTTTATTTTTCCCTTTTTAAAAGATTTATTTATGTTTTCATGTTTATGGGTGTTTTGTTTGTGTGCACACCTGCACAGCAGAAGAGGACATCTGATCCCATGGGACTGCAGTGTAGTACCGTCTAAGCTTATCCCCAACTAGCTTACAAATAAATGCAATGATTATTTTATTTGGCTTTGACAATTACCTAGGGCTAACTCCTGATCTACTTTTCTGGCCTGGCTACCTCCCCAGTGATGTTCCCCAAATACTTGCTGTTTCTCCTGGCCATGTGCTCATGGCCCCTCTCCTCCTTCTGCAAAACTCAACCAAATAACTCAAAAACCACCTATCTATAATCCCTCCAACTGACTGTAGCTATTTTTATTTAATCAATAGTTTTAAATTAAAGAACAAGGTTTGCACAACAAAAGCAGTAAACTTAAGAATTCACATACAGAATTTAGCATTACAGTACGTAGCTACTGAGCGAACCTTAACACTTTAGTTTTGTAGACTCTTGTGATGCAAGAGCACCAAGCCACAAACCCTATTTTATTATAACTACGTGTGTTGTGTGTCTGGTTTGATGCAGCCTTTTCTAGAGCCTATTTATTGTATAAATTATGGATTACCTTTTTCTTGGAATTGTATTTCCTCTAAACCTATGTTGAACTTTTAAAATTGGCAAGTGTTGGTGATATGGTAATAAAAATTGATTTTTATGAAAAATTTATAAATTTCACAAAACACCACTTTATATTTGAAAAAAGCATTGCTTTGACATTATTAAGCAATGAAACTACTTCTTGAGATTATAAATGATACTGGAAGCCATCTTACAACACAAAAGTTATAGAAACAAGTAGAATTTGAGTATGTTTTAGTGCATGTCAGAATTCAGCCTGCCCTCCCAGTCAACAGATATTCCAAGGTTAACTCTGGGAACAAATCCAGAGGTTCCTCTGTGTGTTTCTATATAGAAAGATCTGCACATGAAAAGAAATTGGAAAGTGTTACTTGCCCTTGGCTTTGTAGAGTTGTACTTCAGTTGAGCTGAATATTCTCGTGAACCTATTCAGGAAAGAGTCTGCGATTAGACTGTGTAACTCTATATCTGGTTTTTGTAAAGCATTTTATTTCAGTCCAAGATTAAGTTATTTGAGCATGCTGGAAACTAGATGATTTCTTCTTTTGAACGTGTTAGCAATATGTAACAGTTTAATTCAGTAATAAACTTAGAGGCAGGTAAACAATATTCTAAAGCCTTCAAATAATTTTGAATGGCAAATTTTTATCTAATACAGCTCTGTCTTCCCTATGAATTTTCATGTACTATACCTGCAGATATGAAGAGACCAAAAATATGTAACTTTGGTAATTCTAATTTAGTAGTAATTCTGGTTGTAATAGTACATTCCTTATATAGTAACACTATAAGACTATTTGGGGGCTAGTGAGATAGCTCAGTAGGTAATGGCACTTACTGTGCAAGCCTGGGCATCTGAATCGAAGAATCTTTGTAAGGGTACATAAAGGATATGAACCAGTTCCACAGAGCTGCCCACTGACAACACAGTGCAGTACAAAGATGCATGAATGTCTTCATGCGCGCACACACACACACACAGAGAGAATATTTTAATTTTTTAAAAGAATATATTTAAATATATATTCTCAAAATAAATAAGAAAATAGTAAAACTTTTCATTTCAGTTACTAGCAAGGAAGTTATTTGAGCCTCAATTACTCAGTTTTCATATTGTAAATCTAGGGATAAAACACCTTATATACCCTTCAGGCTTCTTTTTTTTTTTTTTTTTTGGTTTTTTTGAGACAGGGTTTCTCTGAGTAGACTGGCTGTCCTGGAACTCACTCTGTAGACCAGGCTGGCCTCGAACTCAGAAATCCACCTACCTCTGCCTCCCAAGTGCTGGGATTAAAGGCGCGCACCACCACTGCCCAGCTCCCTTCAGGCTTCTTATTGTTGAGAAATATTTAATAAAAATTACATTCTTGTAAAAATAATAATTTTAAGTGTACTGGAAGAAAAACATATAGCTGTTCTGCTTTCATATTCTGTTTGAATATGTGAACTTATGTACCTTCTTTAAATGTCCAATGAAAATTTCCTGTTTCATGAATTCATCTTGCAAGTCTGTCTTATCACATGCTGATAATGCACACTTCATATTAGAATTTAGGGTGCAACAGTTGGATTAAATTACACTTGGGAAGAAACTTAGATGATGAAGAAAGCCCTGCATTCTAATTCTTATGCATTTAAATCAGAGTCTTGCATGAATGGATGTCTCCCACTAAGTCTAGTACTCTTATAGGTGTGATGTTTACTCAAAGGATTCAGGCATCTTAGGAACCCTTTGATTAGGGGATTAATATTCCTCTGGGTTTATAATTTTTATCTTCATTCCTGGGCCAGATTCATATTCATAATTGATGACTTAACCTTAGTTATTTTAAATTTGTTCTGTTACACTATGCAAATTACTCTGAAATCTGACCTCATTGTATTCTTCTTCCTTTATAGAGATAAATTTTGCCATTACTTGAGTCATAGAGTATTATCAATTAAGAGACATAACTACACTTAAGAGGAAACACATAATTTTGCCACTTGTCTTCTATTTACTTTTAATTTTTATTATATTCATCCCCGAGTGTGTGTGTGTGTGTGTGTGTGTGTGTGTGTGTGTGTGTGTGTGTGTGTATACATGTATGCTTATGGGTACACACATGCCACAGTACATGCATGTTGGTCAGAGGACAGCTTCAGGAATTGATTTCCTGTTTCTACCCTGTGGGTCCTAGAGAACAAACCCTGTGGTTGAAGGTGTGTCAGCACTCCTGGCATACCAGCTCTCTCCTGGAGCCCTATGACCCAGGCTGAGGTCCCCAGGTACAGATGGAAACCGGAAGTTTCCTGTCCCCGACTTTTCCTCAGTCCCTGTGTCCCTCCGGTTATGGGCGGGTCCCGGTGAGCAGTGGTGCTCGTCTTATCCCCACTCAGGGCTTTTCCACGTTCCTGGGAGGGTAGCTTTCTCCTGGCGCTAGTTGGCTATAGAGAACAAACCCATGTTGTTGGGCTTTGTTGCAGGCATCTCAATGGCCTCCTATTTACTTTAGAAAGACTGCAGAAATACCTAAGTGGTAAGGAAACTAAATCAAATGCCAAGGAATAAAACCATTAGTACTGTCATCCAATTAAAATTTTCATATGAGTGTGAGATTGGAATTTGCAAAACTTAAAATTGTTCCTTCTCTCAGTTGACTACAGAATCCACAGTCGATTCAAAGTGGAAACACCCCAGTTTAGGTAAACAAGGAACATAGTGTTTGGTTTAGATACCAGCAATGTCAAGAGATGCATTGCAACACCCTTATTTACAGTCTGGGGCCTCGTTAGTCCCACTGTGAACCATCCTGGCTTGTGCACAGGATTGCTGTGGGAGGTAATACATCTAAAATAAGATTTATAATTAATTGGTGAGAAAGTTGGTTTCCTGTGTTGGCTCTTTCTGGTTTTTACTAAAATATATAACCTTTTTCATTAAATTGTGTCTAAATCCTTTCCGGGTTCTTTAAGTTTCATTGTCTCAGAAGTAGTAACAAACTGAACATAGTCACATAGAGGTAAAGGTTTGAACAAATATTTTAATGGGCCTTAAGGAGATAAGGTGTCAGATCCTCTTAAAGTTCTGAACAGATAATACGTGCTCTGTGATTCTTGCCAGAAGTGAGAGGAGAGGGGCAGTCTGAGCTTATAAATCAGGGAGGATTTCAAAGCCTCTTAAGGAAATACACCTCCAAGGTGCAGTGCGCCTCTCAGTACACCAGGCCATTTCAAGTTGCAAATTGCTTCTCCTATCTCTTAGTACTAAATTATCAGAGGAGGGGCCCCAGGCTTGACTGAGTTGTGAAAGTGTGTGTGTGTGTGTGTGTGTGTGTGTGTGTATTTAACTACTTCTCGTCTATCCAATATATAATGGTAAAGTAGCTTAATCTTAGTTTTTATGGGAAAGAAAAACCCACATGGATTGCTTGCTCTCTACTAACCTAACAGCACACATAGTGAGTTCTCACTGGGCAAACTGGTCCTTTTCCCAGGCTTTTCACTTTCCCCAGGCAGTACTCAGTTAAAAGTTCCAGAAGTCTTGACCTCATTTAGCTGTTACTTTTAACTTTATTTGAGTAAAAGGTGAAGTATATTTGTGTTTGATTCATCGAAACCCTGTCAGGCCAGGAATCATTCTGTTTCTTCTCATTTAAGGTTCAGAACAGTTTAAAAAGCAATGAGGTATGGGCAGTTATATCTAAAAGGGTAAAAACACCTGCCGTACATAGGGTTTCTGTTACTGTGATTAAATACCATGGCCAAATGCAACTTTGGAAGGAAAGAGTTTATTTCATCTTATATTTCCACATCCCAGTCCATCACCACAGAAAGTCAGGGCATGAGCTCAAGGCAGGAAAGTGGAGCCAAGATCACTGAGAAACACCGCTTACTTCCCTGCTGCTCGGAATTGCTCATCCTGCCTTCTTATAGCAGCAGCGGAAGCACTGATGGATCAGTGGCACACCTGCAGTGAGTTGAGCCTCCCACGTCCATCATTCATCAGGAAAATGCTACACAGTACACAGGTGCGGGGGGCGTGGCATTCTTAGTTGAAGTTTTCTCTTCTAAAAGGATTCTAACATGTCAAGTTGACATGAAATTATCTAACAGTGTGTGGTGTATATCTCAGGTATTACTCAAGGAATAAGTTAGCAAAAAGAAAGCCAAAGCAGGGGCTGTTCTGTGGATCTATCTAGCCCACTACTCTGATTCTGTCTTTAATTCTGTTACTAAAAGTCATACTTTAAACATGTGGTATACTTCTAGTACATGGAAGAAGTAAATGTTCAGTAAAGGTCTTCAGCAGATGTCAGGCTGTATATACCTTAGTGGTTATATAAAGCGTTGGATCTTGCTGGGTGGTGGTGGCGCACGCCTTTAATCCCAGCACTCGGGAGGCAGAGGTAGGCAGATTTCTGAGTTCAAGGCCAGCCTGGTCTACAGAGTGAGTTCCAGGACAGCCAGGGCTACACAGAGAAACCCTGTCTCGAGAAAAAAAAAAAAAAAGAAAAAGAAAAAAAAAAAAAAGTCTTGGGGACAGCCATGTCACATAGTAAATCACTGGTTGCAGGCCTCTTCTTGATATTCCTAGAATTAATGAGTGCTTTTCATTTGGATTTTAAAAGTTGGGTGGTAACTTTTTTTAGTGAAAAGTCTAGAAAAGAAATGAATGAATGAATGAATGAATGAATGAATAAGTGAGCAAAAACTTTGAAGCATCATGGTAAGTGTAGGACTCATAGCTGTAATGCCTGCAGACGGGAAGGTGAAGAAGGAAGGCCAGGAGTTCCAGCACTCTAAGCTCCATAGTGAGACGTTGCATCAGGCAGACAAAAAAAATGGATGGATGGATGGATGGATGGATGGATGGATGGATGGATGGATGGATGGATATTGGATGAATGGATGGATAGATAGATAGATAAGACAGACAGATATTAAGTAACATATCCTTTACAAAATACTGGAATTGTGGGTAGGTAGGTACGTAGATAGATAGATAGATAGATAGATAGATAGATAGATAGATAGATAGATAAGACAGACAGATATTAAGTAACATATCCTTTATAAAATACTGAAATTGTGGGTAGGTAGGTATGTAGATAGATAGATAGATAGATAGATAGATATTAAGTAACATATCCTTTACAAAATACTGGAATTGTGGAAAAGCATTAAAATAGAAAAGATCAGTCATTTAACCCTGTTGACCAACACAACCATGGTTAATATATAATACTTATTTCCCAGATTTTGTCTTCATGACATGAGCATCATTTTTGCCCCAATAACGTGATTTTATTATAATCTATAATGTGCTTTTTGAAACTGACTGACAAGTCCTAAATTATCAGTTCTTTTAGCCAGCATTAAGCATATAACACGATGAATATAGGGACCATATGTATAAAGATAAAAATAAAAAATGTCTCTTCATGACTCTCAGGTCTAGGGTATGAAATATATGTAGTAGCAACCAAGGACTGCATCCTTGAGAATTATCTCTACTGCTCACTCAAAAGAAAAAAACTCACTTTAAGCCATCCTTAATTGACTTAGTAATATGCCGCATCTTCCTTTCTCAAGTGGCTTATGATAATTCAGCAAGGAAACACTGCAGACAGTTTGCTGTTTGGATCCTAAATTGAAATAATTAGATTTTTCCACTTAGTAAAAGAAATGATGGGGGCTATGTATGTATCCTTATGTTGCTTGATTGATTTGTTTTAGAATTTAGATTTTCTCAGAGGAAAAACTAATATCAAAAGTTTGGTTATAAACAGTATTCCCATTTAGAAATACAGTTTTAACTTTTCCAGACTGCTGTCAAGATCTTTTTTTTTTTTTTTTTTTTTTTTTTTGGTTTTTCCAAGACAGGGTTTCTCTGTGTAGTCAAGATCTTATTTTAAGTAAGATGTTTTCCTTTTGTGTGACATTACCAAGAATGACAAATGTGTACAGTAACTCATGTGAGTGCTGAGCACCTTCAGCATCCTGCAACCCTCAGTCACATTGGAAAGAGATTCTTCCGCAGCTCCACAGTGTGTACCTGTTACATTCAAACTTATTTGGGGCAGCTTAATCTGCACAATACTAAATTGGCTTTCTCACATGATTGATGCAATAGTTGTGTTTTCAAGGTTCCTCACAAAAACTCCTGGCAGGTGTTTTAATTGCAGCTCTTAAGCCTGAACTTTGTTGTTGTTGTTGTTGTTTTTTCTTAAAAATCAGATAATCACTAAATTATGATTAGTTACATCAGTCAACTGGAAATGTTACAACAGGCAAAAGAATAATGAAATTCTGAGAACTAATATCTAAATACCCAGGAAATCATTTAGAAATGACTTTGGTGGCAAAGAACATCGTACACATTTTTGCCTATTATTTTTAGGAAAGGGCCATAGCAGAGTGGAAGCCTACTTCAGACTATGCTGTTGAACATTTACAATATGACTGGAAGGTAGCCTCAAGGAATGTACTAAGTACCAGAAGCTCTGATTGAGAGTGAGCTCTGATTACACGGCACTGCATGTCTGTGATCATCAGAGTTTGGGTCCTGATCAGATCATCAGCCAGACTTGCCCATCAGAAAGTCAAAGGCCAGCCATTGCCAGGGCTCAGAGAACACCACCCAGCAGAGTGGGAGAGTTAACACCCAGACCACTGCTCTTTTCACTACTCAGGATTCCAGTGTGATCCAACATTAGACAATTTATTATTATGAAATTCCACTGGGATTCTGACTAGAAGAATTGTTTCTAAAACCCCTTTCAGCAAACTTGAGTGCTTTCTAACACATTGTTATCATAAACAGGCAACCTTCTAAAGATTAAATATATAATTTGAGAATGATGACAAAAAAAAAAAAAAAAACATGTTATGAAAACATCAGTTTCTGGCAACATGACCAACTAGAAGTCTAAATTGAACAAAAGAAAAAAGAAAAAGAAAAACGTGGATAGACTGTAAGTATAGCTTCTCATGAGCTCCTGTGGCTGGCAGAAAGATCAGTAATACTTAAACCAGAGACTAAGTAAAGGTGTGAACTGAGAGAAATATGTGAAGTACTTATCTATCTGCCCTTACCCCAAAGGACATTTGCTGGTGACTTGAACATCGATTTTGGAGTTCTCACAAAATGCAAGGTCTTCTGAAACAGGAAAAATCTAACAAAAGACTAGCCAAATGACCTCATCCTATAGGGTTAAGAGAACAAAAATAAAATTGGGTTACCTTGTACTCAGCAGAGGAAGACTTACTATCCCAGATTATGGCACATAGTATTAGATGCCAAGAATAGGAGTGTCCAAAATTCTAGCAAAAAAATAACCTTCCAACAAGGGGAGAGGCCACAGTCTTCCAGCCAACAATCTATTGCAAACAGTCTTATGTCCTAAGTGACTCTAAAAGTCTAATGGAAGCAAACTTAAATCCATGTGTATGGGGGGGGTGTGCTGTTAACTACCTTCATCCCCAATCCTCAGACACACACGGGGGGGGGGGGGTAGAGGCACAGAGACAGACAGAGAGACAGACAAAAGAGACTCAGAATTAACACAGAAAAATACAATTTAGTCACGCTGAGTGAAAGCTAAAAGACACAGCAAACATCCAGCTCATATGCACAAAGATCCCAATTTTATTAAGACAATAACTGTGAAATATATCTAGCCCACTTTTTTGGGAGGGGTGTTTTTGTTTGTTTGTTTGTTTGTTTGTTTGTTTTTTCAAGACAATATTTCTCTTGTATAGCCCCAGCTGTCCTGGAACTCACTCTGTTTGTAGATCTGGCTAACCTCAAACTCAGAGATCTGCCTGCTTTTCTGCCTCACAAGTGCTGGGTGGGATTAAAGGCATGCACCTAGTCTAATTCTAAAATGACTTGAAAATATAAAAAACAAGCCATCTTGAAAGTAGAAGAGATCTCCTGAAAGTGAAAATGCAATATCTAACTAAAAGGTCAACAGGGCTGATAGCAATTAAACACTGATAAAAAGAATATTAGAAAATTAAGTGATAACATTGAAAAATAATATTTCTAGAATTCAGCCCCAAAAGAAAGAGGATACTTGGAAATGAAGAGCTAATAAATGTCTACTCAAATTCCATATCTAAGAGAGGACAAGGTGAGGTATCAAGAGAAGGTGAGTGAAAGGTTTCTAACTAATCAAAGAGATCTTGGCACAAGGTAAAGGAGCCTCGGAGGCCTCTAAAGATACAAAACAGTAAACCCAGACTTAGACTTATTATAATGTTCGGTATCAAGACGCATTAAAAGCAGCCAGAGAGAAAATTTTGTTGCCTTTAGAAAAGTAAGAGATGATTCCTGAGTGAAGGAATAAAGCATAATATGGGGTTGAATGCATTAAGGGGTGATGTCCTTCAGGCCAACAGAACCAAGAGGCCATCCTGAAAGCAGGCTAAACTGTGTACTGCAGGCATCAGTCTCACTAGTCACAAACCCTGAGAATGTAATAAGGACTTACTTGTAAGATATGCTGACTGATGCCAATAGTGGCACAAATGTTAGGGGAGTAAGAAACTACTCTTTGATGGATGTTAGGTCCGTTCCATGAGATAGGACCCATATCTGACACTGTTTGTGAGACAGGAACCTAAGGCTACATAAGTCATAGACCCCAGGGGAAACCTACTACTAATATCTTGCTAAAGGAACATAGCAATAAAGTGACTCCTAATGATGTATTGTTATACTCATACATTAGTATAGCGCTTAACCCTCATCAGAGAAGCTTCGTGCAGTAGATGGCAATTAGCACAGAGACCCACAACTGCACTGTATTCAAAGAATGAGAGACTTTGGAGTCTCCAGCCCGAATAGGATGTCTTTACCACACCTACCCCTCATGGCTCAGGGATTTTTGCTGAAGAGGGGACAGAAAGATTGTAAGAGTCAGAAGTGGTAGATGATTTTAAGAAAACAGTTTTTTTTCCAGACACGTGCACATATGAACTGATGGAGTACACTCAAGATTCAGCAGAGATTTCAGGATCCCTGTGCATTAGATGCCGTCATCTTTTCTATTTCTACCTCCACTTTCCACACTTTTCTAAGCAGCCTTCTTTTGGCCTCAGACCATTGTCATGTGACCCAGTCTAGTGGCCTCTACATCAGTAACAGAAACTACCATTTCATAAATGTAAATGTGTAGTCCATGCCAGGACCAAGGCACACAACTATGAAGCATCTGGATGTCTGGTTATTTCTGTTGCACTAGCCTGAACTGGTGAACATGGGTTCTTTTCATTCTCTTTACTTGCTGTTCTAGAAAGGGTTTTAAGAATTCATTTTCATATGAAATAACATAGCTCAAGTATCATTTTCATATATCTTTGGCTGTTCTTTGGTACAAGATTTTCCATGTTAACTTAACTATTAGAAATATATATTATATATTACACACATTATATATAATATTATATGTATCATGTAATATATAACACACACATATATGTATATGTGTGTATATATAATACATTTATTACATATATATAAGTAAAGAATTCAAAACATAAAATCAGTAAATGCTATAATTTCCATTGGTGGCAGATACCATTCTCAGATCTCAATTTTCAAAAATCACTTAAGAACACAGCCTTTGAAATGAGAAAAATCTAGGTTTGAATCAAGTGGTGATCTTGGATACTGTGCACATCTTATAACTACATTTAAGCCATAGGATAGGAGCGCACAGATGGAATAAATGGAGCAGAGCCCTGAATTCAAGGCAGCTCAGGATCTGAGATGTAGGAGCTCTTATAAGTACTTCATGTCCTGACCTATTAGCTACGATCACATTTCCCAGAACAGGGTCTGTCACCAAGGAAAAGGTAAAATGTTCATTTCTGAACCAGGCGGACTTAATGCTGGCCTCGCTTTACCTGTTTCCTCAGCTATGTGAGCTCATTGCTTATCATCAGGGATCCATGTAGAATCTTAAAACAGCAAAACAATATCTGTTGAAGGATGTTAACATAGAGAAATGCAAGGTATAAATATAAGTTATTTTATTGTGTTGCTTCCATATATTTTCTTGTACAATTTAAAATGTTATTATAGCCATTAAAGATATAAACATTTATATATGTTTCTTTGTTTGCACATGTGTGTTGTTGCTACATCAAATTAACAGCTAGGTCTTGTTGCTTCTTTTATCATTTGGGCTCACAAAATATTGGCCAGAATAAAAGTAAAAGTAAATCTAGAAAAGTCTCTTAGAATTAAGCAGTGCATCTTCAATTTTTAAAGCTTTGTATTTAAAGAGTTGCATGGAGCCCCGCTTTGAGGAAGAGGTGTGTTCACTACGACTGTAGTACCAATTTGTATGATTATTGAGAGAGTCCCTTGTGTTCTCATCCTGTCCCTTCCAAAATAGTTATAGATTCTTCAAGATCTACAGTAATGCAGACTAAAGATTCTTTCCTCCATTTCTTCCCCATACAAATTCAGTATTCTTGGTGAGTCCATGGTTACACCCTACACTTTCTTATTTGTGTCAGGTTTCTTGGAGTTCTATTGACTGAAATACCTGCCACCATTTTTGCTTGTTTCTTCTTCATGTCTTACGTCAAACAATTTCACATCCTTTGGACCTTTCCCCACCAAAGATATGATTACTGCTTCTACCAGTGAGCTATCACTAGTTCTTATTTCTAGCTCTAAGCTCCACACATGTGTTTTAGAAGCACCTGCATGAATCCCAGCGCACATCTTATGGGTCTTATGGTAGTCTCCTCTGTATTAATCTTCAGCATGAGTCTATTGTACTCTGTAGGGTCACAAAAACGGTAAGCTTGCAGCCAGCCTAATTTCAATAAATACACATTATTTAGAAACTTTGAACCTGTTTTATTCAAAACAGATTTATTTATTTTGTTGTTGTTGGAGGGTTTTTTTGTTGTGTTTGTTGTTGTTTTATAAAGACAAGGTCTCTTAACATAGTTACGGCTGTCTTGGAACTCAATCTGTAAAACAGACTAGCTTCAAACTCAGAGATCCACCTACCTTTGCCTCCCCAGTGCTGGGATTAAAGGTATGTGCCACTGTTGGGTTAAGGTGGTGTGAATCCTGTGTCCGCCCCAGGGCTCCAGCCTTTGGGAGAGGCAGGACTCCCCTGCACCACCGGGGTGAGGTGGGGGAGTGCAGCCTGCAGTTGGCTCCTTCTGGTTCTCAGGCTCTTGGGCATCCCAGGCACTGCTGGATGCTGCGGAAGAGCTGAGAACCGAGTGCCCCCCCCCCCCCCAGGGCTGGAGCTAGCCTGGGGCCGAGGGGGAAAGGCGGGGAGGAGCCCGGCTGGGTCTCGTTGGGGACGGAGTCCTTGTCTTGTTCATGACTAGCTGGGTTGGTTTGGTAGAGGCTGTGGCTGGGAGCACAGAGACTGGATGTGGCTCTTTAGAAGGCCTGTTCCATTGTTCCCCACAGCAGATCCCAATGAAAAGAGACAGTCCATGGTTTTAAGGCGTTTATTGTCATGTGGGAGAGTGGCAGTGAGTGAAATTGTACCCCACTTTCTCAGGGTGGGCCTGAGGTTAAAATATCTTTTGCAGGGAGGAGGGTCTGGGAAGGGGAGTTTAGTGGCTAAGCCTCTAGGTGCCTAGTTAAAATGGAAATGTCTTGAGGCTACATGACCTCACCTCTACCTGTGGAGGGGCCAGGGTTTTAAATCTTAGTTCAACCAGAAACCAGGCTGCCTTTCACGGTCCTACATGCCACCATGCCTGGCTTAACCTAAATAATAAAGAATTTAATAAACTTTTGACACTACTATATCTTATTTTTATTACTGATCTAGTAAACCAAATATAGTTATTTCTTAGAAATAATTGATAAAATTTGTTTCTAATCATAAAAATTATTTATATCAGACTTGCTATTTTTGTTATATGTATTAGGAGTCTACATTTGATTCTCTACTAATTAATCCATATTTTAACTTTCTACAATCTAATCACTTTTCCAGGATAATTTGTAAATTTGAAGTTGAAGTGTCTGTCCTCTAAAGATTATATTCCAGTGGGACACTGAGTGAATATGGACCTATTGGTAAAGAAGTAAATACACAGCATACTGTCAGGGATTGGCAATTCTACTAGCTTTTAGTTGCCAGAAAAATGGCTGATTTTCAGAATGTCTGTGTGTAAGGGAAATTACTAGGCTATGGATTTCAAATAAAGGTGTGCGGGGGGGGGGGGGAGCAATACTTAACTTCAGACTCACCTTCAAAGAATGCCTGTCTAGAACGTTCTTGCTTCTTAGTCTCGGAGCTGGATTTAGTTTATCATGAACTCTTGGGCTTTTAATGTTTCACTCAAAACCAAGATAAATTCCTGGAAGCTAACAAAAGAAAGGAATGTCAATGTTTGTTAAATTAAACTTCAATTCATTCTCATAGGTCTATAGATTAAAAATATAGTTCCTTCTGTTATTGTTGCTAGTTTAAAATAATGTGAATGTCCATATATAATCACAAATTCATATATGTTACTAAGTCAGGTTGAACTAGGACTGTGCTTTTTAAACTCAGTTTTCAGTTGAGGTGATTGTTGCATGTGACTTTGTGGGAGAGTTTAATATTTTATAGTCCAGTTATAAAAGGATGACAACAGTTTCAGAATGGTTACCTCATTTTGTAAATCTCGCCGGTGTTTACCAAAATAAAGAACAAAAGCTCACTTGTCAGTGATGTTCACATAGGCCAAGTGTACTATTGTATATTATAAAACTTCCTCAGCTAAAGCAACTCCAACAGCGACCGTCCTGTTTGTGGCGTTTCCTGTGTTGATTGCCTGTTTCCTGTCCTTACATCCCTGGTGCAGACCCTGCCTCTGTCCCTGTTCTTCACGGGTCACCTCATCTTTGCTGTGTCGCCCTGGTTTTACCCCTTGACCTTGGGGCTTCTGTTTCCCCACAGTGTTCTCCAACATGCCCTTTGTCTTCAGATAAAGTGACACTAATCCTTTTCAGGAATAGCCCCCACACCCCCTCCCACAGTCTACAGAAACTTTATCTTCCATGTTCTTGTGTGGAAGTCTCTTCGCATCCACTAAGGCTTTTCCCTGACTCTCACCCTGTTCGTTTTTTCCCATTACTTCATGGATAATTTCCAAACATTGTTTCTTGTTGGTGCTTCTTCCTAAATGCTGACTTCTACTATTACTATTCTGAAAGGAGTGCTCTTAACTCCTTGTTTAAATTCCCAGACATGTCCTGGCATCTACATTATCAATTTTTCCTGTGTCTTGAGATTCTTGATAAAAATCAACAACATTCACTGCCACTTCTCAATCCTCATTTTTGAGACTCTTTGAAAAAATACCTTTTCAAGAGCTCTCTGTTTGTTTGGGTTTTGGAAATAAGTGGAACCAAGCTAAGTACAGAGCAGTTGCGGTGGATCTTCCTGTGAGTCTCCCTGTCCTCGTGGATCATAAGCCAGTCAGGTCCAGGAGGGCAGTGGGAGCAGGGACAACAAGGGCGTGGGGGGTGGAAACCCTGTGAGTACCAAAGTGAAGGACCACACCAGAACTATTTGTCAGGAGAGCAACTTTATTTAGGGTGATTGAAAGTTTATAAAGTTATAGGAGACTGCAGGTAGGGGCATCTAGGCTGGACCAAGGTCATTGGATGGTTGCTTAGGGTACCCGGCACACCTCATCAGCATGGGGCAGCATTGCAGGAACCTCAGGCGCTGGCTGAACAGGTTTTGTCAGAAGAAAGGAAATTGTCCTAAGGCTACGTGACAGTCCTTAGGTAGAGAGGCAAGTGTGGCTTAGAATCCCCCAGTTAAGGTCAGAGAAGGAAAAACTCTGATAACGAAGGGAGTCCCCCATTACTTGCCGAGCCCCAAAAAGCTGTTGGGTCAATGGTAGACTTTGACCTTGATTAGCTGTTTTACTCCTTCCTCCTCTTACTCTTGCACAATGACACATAGAAAAGAAAGCCAGAAGACAATGGTCTTGGGTAGTTGTGAGGGACTGAGGACTGAGAGATGGTGCTGAGAGGCAGTGACACCTCCCTGAGCTCATCTCCTAGAGCACTTTAGCTTTGGAAATTATTCATGTTCTATATTGTTTAAGCATTAAATCAGTAAGTACAAGCAGGAAAAAGAAACTGCAGCACTTAAATAAAAGTAAACCTCATTCTACTTGAGACAAGTGCCATCACATTGGGAGAGTAAACAGAAACTAATTCTGAGAGTATTAGAAACTGCCTTGTATTTTTACAATTTTCCAATAAAAGGTACTGTTGTTAAATAGATTGAGGTGATAGTTCTGCTTATATGCAAAAGAAAATAGTAAAGCTTGGTAGAGTATTAAAGTTGGTGAATTTGATGGAAAAATATAAGGTTATTAAATTTCATTCAAATTAATAGCATCATCTCTTCTTTTAGTTTTTCCTTTAGCTTATGAAATGCAGAAAACATACAAAAGAGAGTACAGAACCTTTGCTGATTTCGTTTTGTTTTTTCTTTTGTTTTTTTGTTTTGTTTTTGTTTTATTTTAGTTGTGCCCTGAAACTTGCTTCATAGACCAGGCTGGCCTCAAACTCAGAGATCTGCCTGCCTCTGCCTCCCGAGTGCTGGGATTAAAGGCGTGTGCAGGGCTTTGCATTTTTAACCCAATTTACCTTAATATATTTATATTTGTTTACTATAATTGAGCATGAATATACTATTTATTCTCTAGTTTCCTTTCTCTGCCTCCCACAAAAAGCCCTCACTATACAGAAATGAGTGTTTCCTTTCTGAGTTTGTTTTAAGCCTTGTAGGGCGTGATCTGTACAGTCATCAAAGGTAATAGCAGCGGCCTGTGCTGCGTCCTGTGATCAAGCCTTGCTTTCCATTGTGTTGTTTCCCCCTTAGCATTATACTTCAACATCTGCCCGTGCCCTCATTCTCAGTGCATCCTTCTTAGATTTTGAGGGTCTTTCCTTGTAGTTCCTGTTTCAGGCTCATCCTCCTGTACACTAAATGGACTTTCTCGAGGATGTGTCTGGTGTGACTGGTAGACTTATCAGAATTAGGAAATTTGTAACATTCATAGTCGGAGATTTTCCTTCACCTTTTGTATTTTAAAGTGCTTTGCAGTTGTCTTTGTTTTCCTAGCTGGGATCTAAGCCATGAGAGTGTCAAATATGTCTCACAACTCGTCAGACTTTTGCTGCCTTTCATTTTAGGATCCCATTTTCTTTCTTTTGTGTTTACTTACTAGGTCAGGATAAGCTCCTAGCATCTGATTCCGTGCATTCTAGTTTGTTGCTTGTTGGCTTTTCACATCATCAGGGAGCCCAAGTCGCCCCTGTGTTCTTTTGACATACTCCTAATAGTGTTTACATACTTGCATATTTTTTAACAAGCTGTTCTAGGTGCAGATTGTCCTTTGCCTTCCTAAAGCCTGAAATCATCCTGTTTTCTAAGGAGCTGTGCTTACCACCAAGAAATGTTTAACAACCAAGGTCTGGGCACTGGGTGATTATGGATTTTGCTGCTAGACCCTCATAGTTTACAGAGCAGGGAGAGGCCCTGATAGTCTAATTACAGACCTATTGTACATAGTATGTTCAAGTCTTCCTTTTGCTTCAAATTGTGTTCTCCAACAGTATAGACCTTCAGTTCTTTGCTGCTTCTTTTATATAGGCAAATACATTACTTAAAAGTTAATACATGTTTACTGTAGAATATTTTTTGTCATAATAGAAAGAACTTTTTTTCTTACTTAGCATCACCAGTGTAAGTATACTTCCACTGCTTTTCATTTCATGATCATGTATGTACACCAGTAAAGAAATGAGGAATTCTTATACTTTGATTTTTAATAAGGTTTGAAATTACATTAATTAATGCTTGTGAGGCATACTTGCTCCCCTGCCACACTGTCAGAAGTGTGTTTTCACAATATGCTGCTGTCACAGACATCTATAGTTGGCATCCCTTGCTCTGATTTGAGACTTGACTATCTTGGGTATGTCATATCTAAGCCTTAGTTTCCTTACCTGTGTGTGGAAGTAGTACTAAATAAACAAGTTTATTGCAATCAATTAAATTGTGTGTCTTTGTCTGTATCTGTGTGTGTCACCACTGATTACTAATTTCTTAACATAGCAGTGAGAAAATTGAAGTCATTATGAAACTATCAAAGCACTTATTCTCCTATGTAGACAGATAACTCATTGCTAATTTGTTAGTATGAGGAATATATTGTTTAAGATCAAAGCACTTTCTTCTTCACTTTTGTTGTAGCTGGCTTTGTGGGGTACTGGGCATCAAACTCAAGGCCTGGTATATGCTAAGCTTCTGCTCTACTGTTAAGCCACACTCCTATTCTGAAGCACTTTCAAGGACAGGACATGATATATTTTAGGCTAGTAAAGAATTTACCATAAATGGTTAAAAAACTTTTTTTAAACAAATGAGTGATGTGAAAACATTTAAACATGTATATGTATGTATGTATGTATAACATCTAAATATATATAATACTTAATAATAAATAATATGTAATACATGTAAAGCATATAAATCTATAAATTAGGAATCGTGTTTTGTATGCAACAAAAGTGTGATGAATGCATGTGTTATTTGCTGGCAGAATGTGCTTGGTCAGCCTGATTTTAGCCTTCATGCTTACAACACATAATGAAAACATTGGCTCTCCACAGCCAACCAAATATTTGTTTTGCTGCTACTTACTCATTACTGTAGACTAAATAATTTTTCTTGACTTCAGCAGCATAAATATAGTTTTAGTCCAGACGTTGGTCATCTCAGACTTAATTTTATGTCTGTTCATGCAATGTCCCATGTGTGTTTTATAATAAAATTGTAAATATTTTATCTTCCATTGAACGGTGAATGAGTCATTGGGCTCAGGTATACAAAAATAATTCTAAAAGAAAAAGATAATGCTATCTGCTGAACTGAAGTGGAAGCTGCCCTCATGGGATGCAGAACTATACTCTTCTAAAGGAAAAAGCAGGGCCTAAAACTCTTAAATGTTTAAAGCAGTCTATCTTGTATACTTTTCAGTATAAACTGGAGCTAGCTGTGGTAAAATCATCCATCAGTATGATGATACTTCTTGTTTAAAAGAAAAGAAAAAAGATGACACCAAGAGCAAGGGATGAAATTGATGAATAAAACAACTGTTATCCCAGATCATGTGCTTGTATATGTCTTACTAAGAAAAAAACAAAATACAAAAACCTAAGTTTACAAAGTTTGGGGTTTTGTTTTCAATTTAACATTATAAAGAAATTGAAGTTGTCAGAATTCTTAACAGAGAAAAAGTGTTTTGTGATTAATTTTTAGAGTAGCAAGCTGCTTGTCATTGTAATATGCCATGAAGTATATCACATTTCAAAATCAAGAGTAGGTAGATAGGCCTCCCTCCATTGTTATTATCCTGTATTGACTACCACTTTTTGTCTTTTCCTCTGCCCTCCTGAACCTTTCTTTGATCCTGTGTTTACTAAGCTGTTGACTTCCTCCTGGTCATAAATATCTGCTGCAGCTCTACGTGACTTTCTTTGGCATATAGTTGTTCAGAACACAGTTTGCTATATATTAGAACTGAACTGTCACTGGGAGACAGTAGGATTTCCTAACTCTAAACATCTGGAAGAAAGCTACTGCTGCTGTAGCTACCAACTCACCTGACCCATGCCATTTGCTGGCCTGCCTTCTGGCAACTGCACCGCCCAGCTCGTGGTGCTGGGCCAGCTCCTCTGCTTGTGCCTTCTCCTATTCGCAGATGTCATTGCAGTGGTTCTTTCTCCTCAGTTTCCTTTGAAATCTGTCAGACTCTATCAGTGCTTTAAAAAACAAACAGGCATTGATGGATTTCTAAACTCCAAAGCCCCTACATGAGTGACTGCACTCTGAGGATCTGCTCCCTGCTCTCTTACCATAATCGCATTTCCTTAGGTCTCTCTCCTCTGTGTTCAACAGCCTCTTTGCAAACCAGAGCCTTAGGGAAGGCTCATTACCTTCCTCCTCAGGTCTTCCCTTCTCACTGCGTCAATGTGTTTGATTCATGTGCCCTTCCTGGCAAGCCCCAGCTGCCCTTCCCCAAGACACTCTCCTCTGTATCATCTGTCACTCTCTTAGGTTATGTACATGACATTTTTTTTACCTTCTCCTTAAAAAATTTTTGTCTGTCTTCTTCATTGTTGTTGCTGAACACCTGTAACAATATCTTACCTCTACCTTCTCTCAAAACGTTTGGAAAGTAAGTTGCATGCATAGATGTTGAACTAGAATGACTCTATGCGATCGCAGTGTTTCGTTTAAT
This sequence comes from Uromys caudimaculatus, assembly GCA_028551405.1. Taxonomy (NCBI): domain Eukaryota; kingdom Metazoa; phylum Chordata; class Mammalia; order Rodentia; family Muridae; genus Uromys; species Uromys caudimaculatus. Next base: position 45,109,881 of record CM052716.1, read on the forward strand.
ACTTAGCATTCCATTGGCTAAGACAAATCAGAATTTGATAGCAAAGGAGAAGGTAGAATTATTATTACTCAGACAGTCCACTGCTTTTAACACATGCCCATACTTAAGAAAACTTGATACATGTTTTTCTTTGTTCTTTCCCTTCATGTATCTGTGATAGAAAGAACCATGGGGAAGCCAGAACAACTGGTATTTACATAAAGGAGGTGTGACCAGAGATGTCTATTGATTCCCCCAATATCATGCTGTAGCTCATGGGTCCTATGTTACCCAAGAATATATGCAACTATACATTAGAATCCAGTGCAATAATATTTTGTAAAATACAGTAAAATCCTTTTGAGTCAAGAAACCCTCTCCTCCAGAAAAATGATTGTTTTATGTCTGTAACTTGAAAAGATATGGACCGTGTATTTGAGGCTTTAGTTTTTTCTGTTTTGTGAATTAAATTCTTGTATAATAACAAAGAAGTTATTTTTCTAATCTTACTTACTTTTTGCACAATGAAATGGAGACAGTGTCTTTTGTGGCCATTTCCTCCGTATTTCCCGCATGTCATCCTCTTCTCGGCCAGCAGTCACTGCCTTCAGCGTCCATTCAAGTAAAAGACACAGTCAAATACTCAAGACAAGCTTAAGGATGGCATTATTTTTATGAGGTCATAAATTGACTAATTAACATAAAAACAATGATTGTTACTTTTTTTAGTTAGCTTATAGAAAGACAACCGATATCTGAAAACTCTTTCATGGAGAAGAAATTCTTCCTGGTAGTTATAGCATGCTAAACTTCAGTGCCATCTGTATGTGCATATGTGTGTGTGTCAATAATTCCCTGTTTGATGCTTCAAAATGCATTCTGGGTTCTCTGTCAGAGACCTACTGATCATTGCACTATGGACAAACAGATGTTTCATCCACAAGATTTATGGCGAACAGTGATAGCCCCCCAGACCCACTATTCAGTGAAGAAAGCACAGTGGGCATCCTTTTGTACAAACATGAAGTCAGAGGTTGGAACAGATGACAGAGATGGGTTCTGGTCTGAGACTGAATGAAGACATGTATGTTGGGAAAGAAAGAGGTTATCGATGAAACTCTTTCCACTTGTCCTTAGTTAGCTTAATAAACTGTCTTGGGTTAGACTTCTTTTCTGCAATTAGGCAAGCAATTTGATTTCCATCTGCTTTTTATATTGGCAGCATAAGCTGAATGCGGTTTTTGATTGACATAGTAAGTGGTGAGGCCTGTCACAGGCTAGGACTTACTATTCTTGTCTTCAGTTTTTGTCTTCTGTACTTAATCTTCCTGATGCAAAAAGACCAAGCAGCACCTTGCTCATCTCATCTGCAGGCACACACTCCAGGCAGCCATTTCTTTCCTTAAGACACAGTTTTCATGCAAGTATTTGAGTGACTTCTTGTACACACATTGGCCATTTATTCTACGTTAAGTCTTTGTTTTTTAAAACTTAAAAACCTTTCTTGTATCAGCATCAGTGATAGAGTGTTCCACCCTTGTTTTCATGTATCTTCTTACTGCTGCTTCCTAAAAAGGAAATGTTCTCTCCAGCCAGCCTGTTCCACCTTGTTTCTCATCAGGAGGTTTGGCACAAGTCCAAGTTCTGTCAACACTGTTCCATCAGATAAATAGCTGTTGGTAACACAGAGGATGAGGGCAGTGCATGCACACCAACACCAGTGAGCAGCCTGACAGCATTCTTATAACTCAGTCTTAGCTTGCATTTCATTGCTCAGCTGAAGGCCAGTCTAATACACCTGTACCTTGTGCTGAGGGTGATTCTTGCCCCTGCAAGTGAGAGCATCTGTCTGATAACAGTTGAGTCATTTGGATAAGAATGCAATCTCTTCCCGTTTTCATTGACAAAATGGTTAATAAGCTTCTGTTCATGATCTTTTTTTTATGTCAATAAAATTTTATTTGTTATACACAATGCTACTGAAGCAACCATCAGAGAACACACTGCAATTTTCAAGTAGACAACTGAGAAAGAGCAAGTCTGCATGCTGCCTTCATGGTGCATAGAAAACTGGTGAACTAAGACTAGCTGGTAGGCGTATGAATCACTCCGCAGTGTTAATAAAAGCCACTTTAGTCTGGAAGGCTACTTCTCTGACAGGCTTTGAGCAATTCTACATTGCAGGTCTAGTGAAGGATGCAACAAGTGAATACTAGAAAATGTCATACCTTGTTTCGAAGATGGAAAGTCAAGTTCTGCACCGTTTGAGAGAGCCATCTTAGTAGCTTAATGTTGGCTTTCCTTTATCACACATTGGCAATTTAAGAATTTAGAGTTTTTGAAAAAGTCTAGGGTTAAACAGAACACTTGTCCACATACTAGAATCATTACTTAATAACATTTGCCCAGTTCTCACCTGTTGTCCTGCTCAAACCCCACATCTGATGAGGTTTAGTGAAAGTCTCTAACAGTTGTAACAGACTTCACATACTATGTATCAAAACATGCCTAAGACATGGATGTGTCCACAGGAAAATGGCAGTGCTTCTATTGTAGGTAAGTGTCAAGTTTTCTCTTGATGTTATCAAAAGAATCTGCTCCCATGTAACCAGCCTGGCCCTGTTCCCACCGTTCCTTCCTTCCTTCTGAGGACCTAGAAGGTTGTGGTGCAGCTAGGGCCTCCCCGAAGGACAGGTCTGATGAGGCTCCTGAGATACGTTCCATCATTAGGTAGGAGCCAGCATCCTTGCCAAGGCCATGGTGTTGGAGCAGGGGTGAGACGTGGGTGGTGAAGGTGTCCCACCGCAGGTTCAGAAGCTCTGAACAGTTGGGGCCTGGGGTTCACATTTGACACTTTTTGTTTGGGGATTGTAAGTGTAATTCCATGGCTTGGTTCGTCCCAGGAAGTGCACAACTTTGGCATTTTTACCAAACGCTTTAAATGCCAGGAGGTAGGAGTACAGTGAAATGCTGCTCAGGTTATACACCAATGGCAGGTGTTTCCTGACTCTGTTGTCGCCCAGCCACTAAAGTATGTATTCAGTAGGCCCTGGTCCCCACAATCAAAACCACCTTGCTCAGAAGCAAGATGCCACAGCAGGTTATACGTTCCAATAGAAGGTTGAAAGACAAAGACTCCGGAATTGAAGCAGTCAGACCACCCTGGGTCTGGTGCTGCTGACAATTCTTTTCTTTCAAAAAGATCATCAATATTTGAGAGGACCAGAGTATCTGCATCCATGAACACACATTTGGAATACTGAGTAAGTGACCAGCAGTGGCGTTTAGTCAATGTGATGCCCAACTCAGGCCTCTTCATTAAGGTTAGATGAGCAGAGTCACCACTGTCCAAGACATCTACCATGATGACACCATCAAAGACAGTCTCTAAAACTTTTCTCATGGAGTCTGAAACCTGTGGGCTGGTGAGTACAACCATCTCCCTAGTAGTCCTGTGCTGTTTCAAAGTTGAGCCCAGGACCAGTGCACCTGTGGCATAGGCATTGTTTGTGGTCAGCGTCACAAAAGCCTGATAGGTTCAGAGGTTCAGTCCATCATCATCAAGGCGGGAGCATGGCAGCGTCCAGGCAGACATGGTGCAGGGGGAGCTGAGAGTTCTATGTCTTCATCTGAAGGCTGCTAGCAGAATACTCTCTGTTCATGATCTTACATAAACATATTTTCAGTAAGATACAAAGCTTAATCAGAACACAGCAGCATATCTACAGTCTTATCCATCTGGGCTAGTTCACTGTTAATAGAACTGGATCGACACCTTTAGAAGATGCTCCATAGCTGAATCCCAGCTCAGCAGTGTCCTTCCAGAAAGCACAAAGCACTCCCTCCAGCTTCCCCCTGTAAAAGAGAATTTAGTGTTACATAAAACTTCATCACTGTTGTTGGATTCAGGACTCTGCATTCTGAACATCAGACCACTGCACTGAATCACTGTGTTATATGTCCAGTTTAATCACATCTAATCAGAAAAACTTTAGTAAAAATTCTTCAATCTTTGAAGCACCTGCATTTGCCATGGTCCTCATCAGGTCTACCAAGTTCTTCTAGGTACTCACAGTTTCAGACATATATTTTCTTAAATGCTTTTAATTTGTTAACAAAGTATAAATTAGAGGGTAGAACAAAGTTTAATTATAGGCAGTAATTCACTGGTGGAACATGAAAGCAGAAGTTTATCTCATTCGTCTTTTGTTATTGTTATTCAATTGAATGGCCTAGGCCAGAAAATGCTAGAGTGTATCACATATAGTAAGGGTAAATATTGTTTGTGAATTTTCAAAAATTTTTATTGTTAAAAAATATGAAGTTGACATCTTTACTGAGAGAAAATAGTATGTCTGTAATTTTATAACACTTAACCTTATATAAATACTAAACATATAAAAATATATTTGCCATATGTGTCTAGTCAAAAGAATTCAGATACCACTGAGTTAGAATAAATGTGTAATAGCTCTGTGGCCAGCCTAGAAGAATTCACAAGGCACTTCCCCTCTGAAGGAGCTAGCCTCAGCTGGGCAAAACAGTTCTAACTCAAATGAAGTATCTTGTGACCTATGTCTTAAGATATGAATATCTAACATGCATCATTACACAGTACATTCTTAGCATTGTTTTAAGAGCCAAATTTGGTTTGCATATGCACCAGAAGCATACAGATCAGGAGGGGTAGATGTCAAGAATTGTTCTCACTGAGCTAGGCAGAAAAATACAAAGTCAGCAACAATCTAAAGAAACTTAATTCCATAGGAGGTATGGGTGTGTGTGTGTGTGTGTGTGTGTGTGTGTGTGTGTGTGTGTGTGTTAATTATCAGTTGTGTATAGTTCTTATGAAATGGGTTCAGAAAATAATCTTAAAATCAATTTTAATTTGATGTCAGGGAGATTTTGTTGGGAGAGATTTAAATATCTTATTTTCTAAGTCCATTGCTTTCTGAATGAATTAGATTTCTGAATTAGAGTTAGACTGTAAAATTCTTGTATATCCAGGGACACATATGATGTTCGTATTTGTCTTTTTGCATACTTCCCTGTAAGTTCCTAGCCAGAGCCTCATGTCCTGCCATGACCATGTTAGCCACACTGTTTCTGTTGGGCTATTTTAACAATCTGCTAACAGGCTGCCAACAGATTGCTGTTGCTAATCTCAGAACCTGCCAGTCTATTCTGTGTGTGGCTTTTCTTAAACATGAACGTGACCATGTGTCAGTCTCTTTCATAAAGTTCTTCAATGATGTCTCATCTCCAAGTGGATAAAGCCCTTTGCCCTGAATACAGGCCTTACGTGGCCTGTACTTTGATTCCCATACAGATCTCATCACTCACCCAGAAACCTATGCTCCATACAAAGTAAATTCTTTAACATACAAACCTATTTCACCTATTGACCTTTGGCCTCACAGCTCTTTCTTCTTGGAAAGTCTTCTGTATCTGATGAATGCCAATATTCAAGATTTTATTTGAGATCATTTCTTTAAGATGCCTTTCCTGATGCCTCCTAATCACTAGACTGATGATACTTAAACTTTTCTGCATTTTAGAATCTCCTGGATCCTCCAGCATCCAGGTGGAAGACCTAGGCAGCACTAATTTTTGAAGCCTTATAGATGAATCTAATATGAGTCGAACTCTACCTGTTCTAAACTGAGATGCACTATAAATGCAACATATATACCAGATTTTAAATCTTAAAACCAAAACCTACTAATTAGCTCATTAGTAACTATTGATATAGTGTTTTAAATATTAGATTATTTTTAATTGTTATAATTAATTTCATCTACTTCATTTTATTTTTTAGTATAATCACTAGACTAGACTATTTTAAATTCTACTTGTTGCTTGCATTTGTAGTTCTATTGATAATGCTCACATAGAATAAATCATAATTATGCTGATTACAGTCATACATCCATAACATCTCAGTCAGCAAATAACCGCTGTATTAGTCAGCATTCTGTAGAGCAGCAGAACAAATAAAGTGCCTCTCTCTCTCTCTCTCTCTCTCTCTCTCTCTCTCTCTCTTTCATTCACATATTCCTCCTTCGTTCCTCCAAATCTAACTCCCTACCCTCTCTCTCCTAACTTCATGTCCTCTTTTTGTTTGTTGGTTATTTGTTTGGTTAAAAGTATTTTTTTCAAGTTTAATTAAAAAATTTGCTAGAATCTTGTTTGTAACAATACAGAATGTACAAATAATCAGAAAAGAATGGCATCCTAATATTGGGGGGGGGGGTTGTTTCTGTTTTTGCAGATACTTTCTTCTTCCACTCACATAAGTGTTCACTTCTTTCAGCTGTGTTGAATAGTTTCCAGTGCAGAGATATTTAACTCATTTTGGAAATATGTTAAACAGTGCTATAAGTGATATTTTAATTTCTTAATGTTTGCTGCTAATACCTAAAAAAATAAAATAAACCTGAATTTTGTATATTAATGTTAACTCCTTCCACCTTGCTAAGCCTGTTCAGTAGTACTAGTTAGTAACTTTTTTTTGTAGATTTCCTGGGGTTTGTTTTTTGCTTGAGTTTTCTATGTATGAAGATAATTTAATTTTGTTTGTTCTGATATTTTTCTTGCATTATTGCTCTGGCTGGGCTTAAGGGCAGAAGCAGTGAGAACACATATACTTGCTGGTTCCAAGTCACACAAGGGAAGCATTCAGTCTTTGACTATCAAATTGAGAGTCAGGCAGTGAGACCAGTAGAGAGATGCATTTCCTGTAGTGTGAGCAGAGCTTCCATACGTATCTGCATAGCTTTTACATCAACTTAACGTTTGATTCAAAGGGAGTTAAGACATACATCTCATGCTTCTTTTTTTGTTTTTGCAAGAGTTTGCATACAATTATGTTATTTCTTGTCTAATAAGCATAATATTCTTTTTACTTTTGTTTTCCAGTTTATTTTTTTTAGTATCTTGATTTCAGTCTTATGATAGCATTCATTACTAGGTATTTTTATGAGAGATATGTCCTCAATGACCAGCATGTCTGAGCAAAATCATTTAAATGTTCATTAATATTTTGTTCAATATTTTATTATTTACTTTTAATTGTTTAAGAACTTTGAAAACTATTTTAGCCCATGATATGAATAAAGTTTATAGTTTAGCAGGGGAAGGAGACAAAGTTATCTGTTGAATAAAGTTTATAGTTTATAGCCAGGGAAGGAGACAGAGTCAACAGGAATAGCTCATGAAAGAGGAAAATGACCCAATTAAATCTAGCATAGCTTCTGGATAGAGTAATTCAACTAGAGCCAGCTCGTCCTGAGACCAGCGGTTACACCTTAGGTTAAATGGGTGGGTGGTTTCATAAAGCTTTTGGAGATGATTTACATACCATGTAACTCACCCATTGTAACGGTTCTTGATCACAGTCACTTTAGGACATGGTATGACCATTAGCTATTACCTGTTATAGCCTCAGTCTCCTGATCTAGCCAGTCACTAATCAACTTCCTATTTATAGATTTCTCTGTCTGGACATTTTCAGTTACTATGACAAGATATCAAACAGGAACTTAACAGGGAGAAAGGGTTTATTTTGGCTTACTACTTTGGGTGGGATGAAGTGGAGGGCTGAGAGCGTGGTTCATGGTTGTTTCGTCCTGAGGACAAGACATGAAGTGGAAGGATGTGGCAGAGGGGAAATATTTACAATATGGCCAACCAGAAAGCAGAGAGTAGGGGAATGCCAGCAGTCATAGACTTGTAGATTTTAATAAACTCTATTAATTATTAATATGACTCGGTCAGCCCCCCAGTAACTGAGGCAGAGTCTTATGGATTATTTAATCAGCTCTGTACAGTTACTGGGAGATTATCCCTAAATCTATTTTTTCTATATGCTAGACTGTGTACTTCCCAGCTGCATTACCCAAGTACTTCCTGTTTGAATCTTGCCTGGGTTACTTCTGCTCTAGCATTCTGTCCTGGGGCTGCCTTTCACTCAGGCACATGCTCCTGGTCCACCACATGAAGTGAAGACCTCCTGTTCTCTCCTCCTCTTCCCTTTCCTCCTTCTTCCCTACCTGGGAAGCCCCCAGCCTAGTAACTGAAACTCAGCTTCTTCTATTCTCCCCAATAATTGGCTATAGCCACCTTTATTTACTCAGTAGTTTAAATTGGGGAGCAAAGTCTACATAGCATCACTTGGTGTGTGTGAGGATCTGCTAGTTGTGGGTAACCAGATCTTTAGAAGCCACTATTTAGCAAGTTCGCTTCAGGAACCTGGTCTGTAGATGGTGCCACCCACATTCAGGGTCCGTATACTCTTCCTTAGTTAATCCTCTCTGGAAATATCAAAGCTATACCCAGAGATTTGGCTCATCAGTGTCCTAAGTGGCTCTAAATCTAACCAAACAGGACATAGGATATATAGTTTTTAAATTACTTGTTTCTTCTCAGCATGTCATGGTCAATCCATATTATAGCATGTATCAAAGCACTTCTTTCCCTTTTAGTAACCAAAGAATATTCTATTATATGCATATCTTATGTCTTGAATACTGGCAATTGATAGACAGTTGGGCTGTAAAATGAATTTGGAATACTTCAAGTTCATGGATTGTGTATGTATATATATATATATATATATATATATGTGTGTGTGTGTGTGTGTGTGTGTGTGTGTGTGTGTGTGTGTGTGTGTATATATATATATATATATTTATAAGTAGTTGATGCTAAATGATTATGTGGTATACTATGTATGATAGCCCCTTCCCCATAATAAAAGGTTAAAAGACACAATAAAAAGGTAAGTAGCATTCTGGCATTTTGTTCTTCCTTTCTTGGTGAGTCATCTTCTGCATTTAGAAGGCCCTTGCTTATACACATGTTTAGGCTACTAGTTCAGATAAGTGCATTAGCTCACTAGTAAATTAGACATGCTTTAGACAAAGAGTACAACACTGCAGACACATGCAGATGAGAGAAAGCATGATACCATTTCTCATAAATTGTGTGTCTCAAACACAGGGTAAAAAGGGTTTGGATTCTTCATTCAATCATCTCTAGTCTTCCTTCACTAGGATAATTTAAAGAACAGTCACAGGGCACCTGCATGATCTTGGGTACCTAGAAAAGATTTACATAGAAGAGTGTATGTAACACCCCTGTGATCTGTAGTTTGTTGTGTTTGGTAGTACCTAGTAGGCACTGTATTGCTGTACCTTCTCCTTAGTAGCATCCTTACAGCTCGGACCCCATCAGATGGCCCAAGCCAAGAGCTGCCGCGCTGCTCTCCCGTTTTCCACTCTGGCTGATTCTGCACATCTTAGCTCAGCATCACTGGAGACAGCAGGAGGCGTAAGTGGGCTATGGGAAAACATAGACAGTTCATGTCATGTCTGCTTCATAGCTCACAGAGATGTTCCTCATGCTTTATTCCATGTGTACTAAGTTGCCATGTGAGGCATCTGCAGAAGAATAATTGTGTTTATTTTCACTCATTTGGGTGTGGCTGCCTGGAAAATAATTTCAAAATTTACTCTACTTCTGCCAAAGATTTTGCTAGTCTGTGGCATGTGTTTTGTAAGGATGCTGGGTGAGTATTGGGAAAGAAGAGAATAAACTTGGCAACTCAGAAATATTTCTCAAGGTTGCCTGCTTATTTTTTCTGTCATTCACATTGTTACTAATCTGTGTAACTTAATAGTTTATTTACTCATGCCTTGAAGACAATATTAATTAGTAATGTGATTCTCATCTGAAAATAAGAGACAAAAAATGTGCAGAGCATACCTGGAACCTTGGGAAGCTGCTAACCCCAAATATTCAATTCCATCTACTCATTTTATCCTTTTTATTTAGTGAAAGTGACTAAGCCAAAGATTTTTTAAAACTAATCAGTGAGAATGTGACTCTAATTATATTCTAATCCAAAATAAGAGAGTGAGAAATATTTCACTTCACCAAGAATGAGTGTAAGGTTGCTTTAGTGCCAATTATGTTTATGGAACTTATCAGACAAACCCAAATAATCCTCTACATTAAAGTATAAATTAAGTAATGCTCTTTTAAAACAGAAATTATTTTGAATTTTTTCTTTTACCTAGAAGGTATATTTTGTAATATCACACTTGGAGACTTTCATTTGGCAAGTCACCTTGATGAACAATGTATTCTCTTGTTTCTTTTTGATTAGCATATGTTCACTGTATATAATAATAGGCTTTGCTATGACATTTTATACACATGTCCAATATGTTTTATTGTATTCACCCATTACCCCCCCCTTCGCCCCCTTTCCCCTGATCTCCTTCCTCTTTCCACTCAGTTCCTCTTCTACTCTCTTGTCTTTATGTATTTAATTATTTATTTTGAATGCTCAGGGAGTTTTTATTATGGTTGCTCATAGATCCTCAGTTAGGAATTATTCACTTGCAGGAGCGTGGGCTCTTTATCAGTGACTACACTGCTGAAGAAAATATCTGTGACCAAAGCATAAGGTGTCTTTAGCAATAGGTTCTTGCCATCTACTTAGGCAACCAAAACAGCCATGTCAAAGATCTATGTTAGCTTATTGTTTGAGTCACTCAGAGACCTCGATATCGACCCACTGAATGGGCTGGGGCCTATCTGGTACTTGGATTTTCACTTTGTAGCCTATGTTTTCTGAGAGCAGTTTTATTCATCTATTCAGGGAACTTCCATTTAAACTTCAGGAAGTTCTGTTGGTGGAACCCAGGTTCCAGAAAAGTTTTGGTGGAGGTGGTGGTGGTGGTGGTGGAGGTGGTGGTGGTGGTGGAGGTGGTGGTGGTGGTGGTGGTGGTGGTGGTGGTGGTGGTGGTGGTGGTGGTGGAGGTGGTGGAGGTGGTAGGGGTGGA
>CM052716.1:45120809-45133785 GCA_028551405.1 Uromys caudimaculatus
TTTAGTACATCCTTAAATTTGGTTTATCTTCTCCCTGCCCAGCAATCTACCTTTTAGAATTTCCTAAGAAATACTTGGAAAAAAACAAGCCTAAAAGGGCACTTGGTGAGCGCGGCTTTTCAAGGCTCAGGACCAGGAAAACATCAGTTTATACCATCTCTCCGCTCTTTGCTCACCCCCTCCCGCCCTCTTATTACCCTAGATGAAGTCTCACACTTTTGCTCAGGCTGACCTCCAACTGCTGGGCTCAGGCCATCCTGCTGCTGTTTCCTAAAGAGCTCGGGCTCCACACTCTCACTGTGCACCTAGTTCTCCACTCCCTTGCAATTCCTCTTCCTAAGATATATTTTCACCAAACAATCACTTTCCCTTTTTAGTACATTCATTTACTCAGATAGACTATCAAGTGCAAGATAGCTAGCTGAACACTGGATTCTCAACATAAATTACTGAAAAAGAAACAGTCTCTCCCTTAAGAAGCTCAGTGATGGTGACCTCAGAGCGATGGTCGTTCGGGCGTCATCCCCTTTTCCAGTTTCCAGCTTTTACGGATTGGATGGATTCCCCAGTGGAACACCATGGGCTTTCCAGCACAACCTCTACACAGTATTATTCCAGTGAGTTGTGCCTGACACTCGATCAGGGTTCTGTCTGTGAAAGTGCAAGCTGTAAACAGAAATGGGAGTGGCAAAGCTTGTTCCCCCAGACAGCGTGCCAGCAAGTAAGTTCAGAATTATAGGTAAACCCAATGGTAAGCTGTTCTGTATCTGAGCATACAAATGTATAGAAAATACGTTAAGTTCTGATCATTTTACAAAAGAATTTTCAACATTTTTCCCTCTCAGACTTTTATTAGTACCTTGGCAATAGGATTGAATACACAGAAATATATTTTATTCAAACATGTATGATACTGAAATAAAAAATTGTATCTGCTACTTCTTCAAGTGAGGTTTATTTGAAAAGAGTTATAACTATAAAATTGCTTATAGATGTAAAATGCAGTGCCTATTACTCATTGCCAAATAATCGTACTTCATATTTATATAACACAAACACTGTACAGAGCCCTGCCACAGGCTTCACTGCAGGTAATTCTTACCACTCCTGAGAAGAAATTTAACCAAGGAGAGTTTCCACTTAGCAAATGGAGAATCCAAACCATTAAAGATACTTAGTGCCTGCCCTAACTTACTCTGTGCACTTTGGGAGTCAGAAGTTTTACTCAGTGCTCTTTCCACTGTAAGCCACAAAGCACTGTTTCCTTTAAAAATGAAATGAGCCACAAACAATAGGACCTGTTGCTGGAAGGTGGGCTCCACAAACTGAGGACTTGCATGCAGTGCATGGCGCAGCTAAAGCTGAGCAGAGACCTCTGCTCCACCCCATCCCCCCAAACCCAGGTCCCAGAAAGACAATTTGGACGCAGTCTCTTATCAGGGGAAGTGGTTTGGCGAGGGTCTCCTACCTTCACTCCATCTTACAATTTAATTTGTCACAGTCGTCGCTAACCCTGGAGAACAGGGAAGAACAGTGCATGTAAACTGAGTTCATAGGTAGAAAACATGGTCAAAGCAGATAGCCTACTCTGAGACAGTAAAACACAGTCAGAAACAGCTGACTGTGCTGTTTTAAAAGTCAGATGCATTTTCCTATTTAGATTGTAGTATTCTGAAAAAAAAAAACTGGGGAAAAGAGCTTTCCCTGAAGTAGTTAGAAGAAAACACCTAAGTTTGAAAGCTTTTCTATATATACATGTTTTCCTTTGCTTCCGCAGCCCTCCTTCCCCCACTCCTTTTCTCTGCACTCTCTTGGAACTGTGGTCCCAGCAGTTACCTCAAGCAAGTAATATAATTAACGAAAAGCCTTTAAAACATTCTGGGGTTTTATATAAGACCCAGGCACACTTGAGAATGATCTTGTCAGGTGTTGGTGCACAGTTGGTAAGTGTGACCACCTACCACTTAGCAGGCTTCAGTCCCTCAGTGGAGCACTTTCGTGGTCCCAGTTCTGTCTCACCTCCTCATCATCTCCGTCCTTACCCTCTCCATCCTCATCATCTCCATCCTCACCCTATCTATCCTCATCATCTCCATCCTCACCCTATCCATCCCTTCTTCCTCTTCAAAGAATGAGTTCCCTGTCTTCCTCAAGTGCATCTTGCACTGAGTTATCCTCACACTATGGTTCTGGTGTCTTGTGCATCCCCTGTGGCTAAATGTATTTCTCTTACAAGGCCATTTTGCCACCTCACTCTATCTGGCTTTCACTCATTCAACTGTGTGAACTTCCCAAAAGCTTCCTCAAAACCTCTTGTGTTATTTCTTCCGCCTCAGTGGACAGATTATGCCTTGCTCCTTGTCCAGGGTACAAACTTTGATGGCAGGGACTAGCACTGTTTCCCTTCCTCCCCAGCACACGGTCACCTCCCCCACCAACCCTAACTGGTTTGCTTTGTGACAGGATAGAAAAACAGTGGGCTTTGAAGTCTGAAAGCCGGGATTGCAAACCCTCACCCTCCGCATCTATAACTTTGCCCTGTAACCTGAGGCAGAGACTTAACCCCTCTGAGCCTCGGCTTCCTCAGGCATGAAAGAGGGGTAAGAATACCCCTTCTGCTGCAGAATGGGGTGAATTGGGAAAGCACACTGTGCCTCAGTCACCCAAGGTCCTAGAAGTGGGGCTGGTGTGGTGGTGGTTGTACTGTAGAGAACTTACTGCTTCCGTTTCTCCAGTCAGAGGAGAAATAATGCATGCCCTAGGCCACCTTACTCTCAAGAGCTTTAAGGATGGATGTAAACTCTTGCAACGATTTGGAGAACGTTATCTCATGCGTTAATTATTTTTAAAAAGCTGTAGAAACTCCTTTAAGTACTACTAAAATCATACTTATTCTACAGTGTTTAGTTTGCTGGCATAAGATCATAGATGTAGGCAATTTTAATTAGCTATTCTTTTTAGTTTACCTAGTTGGCTTCAGAAATCTCTTTATCTTGAACTTAAGGGTTTTGTTTGTTTGTTTTTGGTTTAGGGGTATTTTGGGGGGAAGAGGGGTTGGCTGGTTGGGGTTTGTTTTTTCCATTATTGCTACAATGCTACATACATAATTTATAGTCACCCCATCCAGAATAGGAGGGTAACATAGAGTTACTGTCAAATGGCTATCAAACTATGAGAATTGTGGGTCACACCATCTGAAGAAATACGAAGTGTGCCCTGTAGAGGGACCTGTGGGGACATCGGTCACCCTCTGTGAAGGAGGCTATGAACTGAAGAGGAGAAACAAACCATAGTTGATACATAGAAAGCTGGATCCCTCACTGAAAAGCTCTGCCATCTCCCAGTAATTCCCAGTAGCCCTTAGTAATCATTTGTATAGTACAGTTTTCTTAGAATCATTGAGAAAGGAGACATGTGGGAAAGAGCTGCCTGTCAGATAGGGTAAATCCACTCTTTACCAATGAGTAAAACCCAATTTAATATCCTTTGTCTAGAGTCCGTCATTACTGTTTTAAGATCGCTCTTCAGTACTGGGGAATTAAACTCAGGGCCTTGTGTGTGCAGGGCAATTATCATTCTCCACCCTTGAATTCTAAAGCAAGATTTCCCTATGTTCCTGAGACTGACCTTGAGCTAGTTCATCTCCTGACTAAGCCTCCACCACCTCACCCCACTTTCCCTATTTTGTAATATATTATAACCTAAATTAATTTAAATATATTTCAGTATATTTTGTAGTAGCCTCAATTAAGTGCTGTTATGACTATAATTAGTTAACAAAATAGGTGTTACTTTAATTATAAACCCAACAAAGTAATATGATCCTGAGAATAATGATGAAATTTTGTATTTAGATTAAAGTAGAATTTTTAAAACTTTTTTTAATCTAACACATTACAGGGAAATAAGTGACAGAAACAAAGAAAGAGAGAAAGATACTTACAGAACGTTTTTAAAATGTATTGTTAGCCTGTGTGTGTGCACGCATGTGTGCATGCAGGCACAGAGGCCAGAAGTAAGCTTCTGATCCCCTGAAGCTGAAGTTAACAGTGGTTTTGTGCTGCCCAACTTGGATCCTGGGAAGAGTCTTCTGAAAGAGCAACAAACACTTTTTTAACTACTGAGCCATTTTTCCAGCCTGATCCTAGATCATTTTTAAAATGCCAAGGATACACTCCATTTTATAAATGATCATGCTTGAGCTGTTGCAAACATCTGCAGGGGATGCTGGCTGTGGTGGTGCATGCCTTTAACCCCAGCACTTAGGTGTCGGCTGTAATTCAAGCATGATTGCCTTATCTGTTCCTGTGCTAGCTCCAAACTAATCGATGCAAAGACCTAGTAAGTTTATTACCAAGCTTTAAGCACTATGACTGGGCAACTATTCACATATTCTAACCCTCTAAGCTATCTACTTCCAGCCATATCTACTTCTTTACCTTCAATATGAGTGTTGCCCTGACTACTTTGGTCTATGTGGGTCTTCATAGAAACTCCCTTAGCGACTTCTCATCTTGACTCCTTCTGGACCCTCATGGTCACCTCTTGGTCTCTTCACGTGATCTCTCTCTCTGGGACCCATGGCTGGAATCAGAGGTCTAGCCTTCCTATCTTCTCTATCCAGCCATAGACTGATCAGCTCTTTTTTAAACAATCAGAGAAAATTGGGGAGCATTTTTTACACAACATTGATACAGGAGATAGTTCAATAATCATAATAATGCTAGCATCCAGACCGGGCACAGAAATCAACAACTGAATATACAGTGGACAAGTGCAACCGCCAACACTCGGGAGGCAGAGGCAGGCAGATTTCTGTGAGTTCCAGGACAACCAGGGCAACACAGACAAACCCTGTTTCAAAAAACAAAACCAAAAAGAAAAGTATCTACAGTGGGTATTCCCTGCAGAGAGGAAATGTACGTGGAGTAAATGTAGACTGGAGACATCGCCCGTTAGAAAACTTCATCCCAGGTGGGAAGACAGCACAGTGGTAAAAGCACTCGCCGTGAAAGCAAGAAGACTTGAGTTCAACTCCCCAGCCCCCACACAAAAGTCAAACACAGCTTTACATGCCTGTAACCCCGGCACTGAGGAGCAGAGACAGGCTGATCATTGAGCAGTATGTTCAGTCAGAGCCTGTCTCAAAGATAAAGTCGGACAGAAAGAGAGTCTGTGGGTAAAGGTGTTTGCTACCAAACCGAGACCTTGACTTTCATGTGAAGAACAGAACCAACCTTGCAAGTTGTCCTCTGACCTCTCCCTATGCAGCACGGCACACACACACACACACAGACACATAAGATAAGTAAATGTAACAAAAGCAAATTAAGTAACGTGATTTCCAGAACGTGCAGTTTAGTGCAGTTGACTTCTTTGAACCTCATTTTCTCCATCTCTAAAATTAGCAGAGTCCTAACAACGATTAACACTGATGTTTCGTGTCGTGGTTCTGCAAACAGTCCTCTGACACTTAATTTAAAGGTCAGGATGAGGCTTTGACTAGAATGCAGATTTACAGAATGCCTAGATCTGAGCTCCCACAGGCTACTCTTGTGCAAATGTCTAATGGAAACTACAGCTGGAGGTCAGCGGATATTTTTATACTTTATAGTCGAACTGGAATCCAATCTGAGAATCAGGATAAACTTTAACTGTATTGTCCTCAGAAACTTGCTACCTACACATTTCTCAGATTTCTTTCTCTGAAAGAAACACACACACACAAAACCATTCTGTGTTATTTAAGAATTATCATAACCCCGTAATAATATGAAGCAGTGAGGCTAAGTATAGAGGAAAAAAAACACTTCCATCTAAATAAGACGGGATTAGACTTGGTTTATCTCAGCTCTGAGATACTTCAGTGTGCGGTTATATTTCCAGTAACCTCTAAACACTTTGACTAAATTTCATGAAAGTGGAGGCTTATTGACCACCAGATGGAGCCAGTATTATTTTATTGTAGCATAAAAATACCCTGGATGGTGCTTCAAAGATGAAGAAGAAAAATCCCAGGCTCTGGAAATTGCCAAAATGAAGTTTCACTCATAGTAAACTTGTTAGGTTTCTCTGTCTAGTTTTTATGAATGTTTGTGTGTATATCTAGAAGACACTACTTATTAAATTATTTTTATTATAATCCTAACATGTATGCTTTAGACAAAGTAAGGATTTATATTGTGCTTGTGTAATAAATATTATATGTCATAATTATGAAAAATGATAATAAATTTGGGTTGCATTGTACAGTCATTTAGATAGCACAGACACTTTCCATTATAATTATTGCCATGACAGATTTTGAAAGGAAGGAAGAAAGGATATGTGGCTGGATGGGAGAAATGTGTCTTTTATTCCAGCAGCTTCCTAAGGGAGAAGGTGAAGAAGGTGAAACTGCAACTCTTGCAGTTTCTACCCACAAGACCTGGTACCCATAGGCATTCATCAGTGATAACTGCTTCAAGTTGACTCCATCAGTTTAACAAGGGTCATAAATCCCGTATATCCTTATGACTCAAATGGAATTAATCAACTACCTATTAAAAAAGTCTGTATATTCTGGGGCCCTAGGACCTTGAAAAATCCTCAAAGACCCATTCTGTCAGTAAGAGTAAAGATGACTGTAGACATTGTTGTAATTTGATACCTTTAAATGATCATTTGTCCCTGTTGCTATTACTGTTTATTGTCCACATAATACAATACAAGGCCTATGCAAGGACAGGAACAGGCTGTGAATTTACACCTGAAAGGTGCTCTAGACAAAAGCAGTTACCATACAGTGCCCTTTGGAGTTCTGGTCTGTGTTAAAGGTTGAGTATACGGGAGCTGTGATTAGGGGGAAGTAGGAAAGGCCACAAAACGTGCTTGGGGGTAGAAATCCTGTGAGTAAACCTACTACACGGCACACTGCTCTTGTACTCTTTCACTGTCCATGCAGCCATATATTGAAACTAGAGGGGAGTACAGGGCCTCTTTTTATATTCCATTTTATTTACTAGATATGGTTGTATTACCTGATACCTTTGCATGTTCAATCATAACTTTCCTTTTCTTTTTGTTTCTTTCTTTCTCTAACAGTTTAGCTAATTAGAAGCTCATTATTTTGGAGCCAGAGTACTTGTGTAATATATTGCACTCCCATCCCCAGTTTAATATCTATGTGATACATGATTTAATCCTTCGTTACCTTAATGTACCACTCAACAAAATGGAATTAATAGCCTGCCTTCCTTGTACAGTTGTTGGTTATAAGGACTAAAAATGTAATTCACTTGCTAGTATTTGGCACATAGTGAGTATTTACTTTAAATGTTTACTATTGTAGTACTTATTTTCAAGTGTGGAACTTTTCCTGGATTTAAGTTCTGATACATTACAATTTTGATGAAAAAAATATTTTGTCATTCCCGACTATATGATAAACACAGCTACACATTAGTGGCAGTCTGTCCCTTTGGTTATTCAAATATGTTTAGCATTATTACCACACCATCTTCATTTACATAAAATTTTTATTTATTATGGAAATTATACAAAATATTCTTTGAGGTGATGGATCCAGAACCACTTAAAACCATTCTATAATAGGCTTCTGGCATACAGAAGCTATTGCTTGCTTGCTTTGTTTAATAAGTTTATTACTTCGTGAACAGAGCTGCTAGCTCCTTGAGTTCTGGTCCGAGAACATAGTATATATAAACTCTTTTACCTCTAGAATGAAGTTTATGGGTTGATACGATGAGTTCATTTGCTAGGTAGACAGGAAATTCAAATGGAGAAAAGATTAAATTTACTCACTAGTTTGTAGAGAGAGGGATAAGGACATTCTTCTCTTCGTATAGGTCAAGAACAAAGGGGTTCTGTCCTCTTACTATACTTGGGTTGTATGTTGTAGTTGCTGACTCCAGTGGAACACCGAGTAACTTTACTCACTTAGCACGGGGTTGCCTCATCTATGAGCTAAGAACTTATATTGAGATGGTTCTCACTTAGTGTCTGCCTCTGGTACTCCAGTTGTGAGGGTGTGGTTCTGGTGATGCTGGGTACTCCTTTCTCTGAGCCCTGTCAAGAACTTGACCTGCCTTTGTCTTAGAGGGAGCTAGCTAATACAGTCACATTCTTATTCTAATGCTATAATTGGAGATATTTAAACCCTATACAATAGTGGTATTCTACATATGAATCCAAATGTTGGTGCTAACATTATAGTAAGTAGCTTGATTTCTTAATATTTTCACATATGTTACAATTGTGTACCCTTCACATTCCTTTCAAAACATCTCTTTGAGAATTAGGTACCTGAAGTCAAAACCACCTCAGTTTGGTGCCTAACATGCAACAGATCTTTTCTAAATGCTCTTTCTTTCTTCTCTTAATTCCCATTTTGAGTATGTTTACTTGAGTATATAAAAATTTTGATTGATTAGTCATATTATATTACTGAATCACAATCCAACATAAGTCGAGATCCATAAAGCACATAATAGACATAGACCACTTCTGGAAACAAATGTTTTTTTAATTTCGTATGTATTTTATTGTCCAGTTTTATACTACTAGAGACATTCAGTTGTTTAATCAGTTTTAGTTTGTTCAGGAGAAGTCAAGCATATGAAAGACAAATGTCCTACTTCCTGATCTGGCAGCTACCACACTCCATTCTCCTATAAACATGAGCGTGCTGGATAAGAGGCAGCCCAAGCCTTTTACATACTTGGGCAATTGTACCTGCTGATGAGGGGGTTGGAGAAAGGGAGACAGAAAGGAAAGAGAGTGCCAGACACCACAGTCAAAGGCAAGGACAGGCTGAATATGAACACAGCAAGCTGGTGCTGGGGGGGGAGGGGAGGGGTTTGCCCAGAGGGGCACTGAACCCACATGCATGCTCTAATAGCTGGAAGTTCACGTTTAATCTCACATGCAATCTTGGGTTAGACAGAGCTAGGAAAACTGTACATCTTGTCAGGAAGGTCACACACACACACACACACACACACACACACACACACAAAGCAAGATGCTAAGCTTCCAGTGGATATGATTATAAATGATCATAAAGTCTGACCACCTATGTGGAACAGGAATGTTAAATCAGAATTCGAAAAAGCCCGGGAGTGGTGGTGCACGCCTTTAATCCCAGCACTTGGGAGGCAGAGGCAGGTGGATTTCTGAGTTCGAGGCCAGCCTGGTCTACAGAGTGAGTTCCAGGACAGCCAGGGCTATACAGGGAAAACCTGTCTCGGAAAAAAAAAAAAAAAAAAAAAAGGAGGAGGAAGAGGAAGAAGGAAGAGGAGGAGGAGGAGGAAGAAAGAAGAAGGAGAAGAAGAATTTGAAAAAGATGGTCCCTGGGCCAGTGGAATGCCTTGGTTGTCTTTGAAAAAACAAATTCAAGGGAACCTTTATGCAGTCTGTATGCCAAAAATTTCCTGTGGAAAATGACAAAAATACATATGTGAATGAAATAAACTCAGAAACATGAGAAATGACCTCTGTAGGCAAAGCCAGAGGCATAGCCAACGGATCCCAAGATACAAGTATGTTTAATAACTGGAGAGACTGTCTAAGGATAAAAAGCACAATGAATGAACGCAGTTAGGAAAAAAGTGTATCTATTAAAGTCATCGCAGAGTAAGTGCTTCAAAACTGATTAGCTACAACTAAACAGAATTGATGAATTGAAATAAATAAAGTAATAGGTTTACTGATGAAAACTGAAAACACAAAAAGTAAATGTTCAATAGCCATATGAGCATTCACAGTATGTCATACTTTACAGTAATATGGATTACACGCACGCACATGCACACGCGCGCGTGCACACACACACACACTTTTAGGAAGTGGCTGAGTTAACAGCCTCTTTTTTTTTTTTTTAACATAATTGCATTAGTATACAAGATTCCTTTGCCTTTAGCTGAGTTCACCTTGTAAATGTGTTTGAACTATGATTTCCATTCAGTTCAGACTGAACCTAAGGAGGCTTAATCCTGGTGTCATGGACCTGCCTAGTGAAGCCTGAGCAGACCCTGCATCCAGTCTGAAGCCTTTTGCCTAATCTTTCTGACTAAAAATGAAAGCAAAAAGAAAACACATCCTTAAGTCAAGTGATGTTAAGGTTAATTAATTTACTACCTCACCTCGCTAAACAAAGAACTAGAATGGCCAGAGAGTATATTTTGAGAGCAATTTGCCCACCTAGTCTTGTCTGACTTTAATGTTTAGAATTACTAAATTTGTAGAAAATAAAGTTGCATACCATGAATTTCATTAGGTCTTTATATTTTACCTAGTATGTTTCCCACATAAAAATTAGTGACCAGCTTACCTTAATTCTTCTTTAAAAAAAATTATTTTTATTTCCTGTATATGAGTGTTTGCCTGCATAGATGTATCTGTGCCATGTGCATGCCTAGATCTATGGAGGTAGGAGGGAGTATCTCATCCTATGTAACTGGAGTAACAAATGGTCTTAAGCAACTATGTGAGTGCTAGGAACCTAACCCAGGACCTGTGAAAGAGCAGCTGTGCTCTCAAAGGCTGGGCCATCACTCCAGCCCACTATATCAATTCTCAGTCCAAAGCTGACTTTCATTTTAAACCTTTTTTTGCCATCGATAAACAAGTAAAGTAAGTTATGTAATGGATCTTTTTTAATTTCTATGAAGACAGTCAACCAAATCCTATCATCCTTTCTTGTGATTGTAAGAGACAGAGTTCATTAGCAAATTTTTATAGCTAAAGAGAAGCCCATTTAGTGTGAAACAGTTGTGAATATTAATTTCTACAGGAAAATTACTTTTATAAGAATTAAAGATTTTAGATATTATTTTAGTGGGATATGTAGATAATTTTTCAGCTGTGACTGAAATGATTTTGTTTACAAACTTTAGTCTAGAAAATCTTTAAACTTTTAGAAGTAAATACCATTTCTGTAAGATAGAATCTCTCTTACCCCATCAACATATCTTAGTAAATAACATTTAATAGTATACTGTATTTTAATTACTTGGAGGTACATCAGAACAACTATTCCAGGTCTGGAGAGATTGTTCCATGGTTAAGAGCACTGGCTGCTCTTCCAAAGGTCATGTGCTCGATTCCAACCAAGCACAACAATATGGCAGCTCAGAACTATCTGTAATTCTAGTTCCAGGGAATCTGATACCCCTCTTCTGGTCTCCATGGATGTGAGGCACACAGTGGGATGCACAGACACGTGTGCAGGCAAAGTGCCCAAACATGCAAAATAAAAGTAAAAACAAATTTAAAAAAAAAAAAAACCCTGCTGGGTGTTGATGGCACACGCCTTTGATCATAGCATTCAGGAGGCAGAGGCAGGCAGATCTCTAAGTTCAGGGCCAGCCTGGTTTACAAAGCAAGTTCCAAGACAGCCAGGATTACACAGAGAAGCCCTGTGTTGAAAAGCAAAGCAAAACAAACAAAAAAAAACTAATCCTACATACAGGCATACAAACACAAAGCAGTATCAAGTTGCCCTTCATAGGTACTGTACTGGCTGGTTTTGTGTCAACTTGACACAAGCTGGAGTTATCACAGAGAAAGGAGTTTCAGTTGAGAAAATGCCTCCATGAGCTCCAGCGGTAAGGTATTTTCTCAATTAGTGATCAAGGGGAGAGGGCCCCTTGTGGGTAGTACCATCTGTGGGCTGGTAGTCTTGGGTTCTATAAGAGCAAGCTGAGCAAGCCAGGGGAAGCAAGCCAGTAAGCAGCATTCCTCCATGACTTCTGCATCAGCTCCTGCTCCTTGACTTGCTTGAGTTCCAGTCCTGACTTCCTTTGGTGATGAACAGCAACTGGAAGTGTAAGCCAAATAAACCCTTTCCTCCCCAACTTGCATCTTGGTCATGATGTTTGCTCAGGAATAGAACCCTGACTAAGACAAATTGTTACCAGTGTAGTGGGGTATTCCTGTGACAACCTGACCATGTTTTAGGGAGGACTGTGGAAGGACTTTGTAACTTTGAGCTAGAAGAGTCATTGGGATGTTAAGAGCTCTGTGGAATGTTCTGTAAGAGCTTGGAAGATAATGTTGAGAACAGTGCAGAAGATGGAGGCCTGGATTATTAAAGACTCTTATCAGGGCTATTGCTAGCTTGATTTAACATTCTCTGGTTTTGGTTAGCTGGGGCTGAAGAAGTCAGCTGTGATTAACAAGATACCAGAACTACTAAAGTAAAAACCATTGTATTTCTGGGACTATTGATGCTGGTTAGCTGGAGCTGGGAAATTGGCAGTGATTGGGAAGAGACCAGCATCATTGAGATGAAATCTTCTGAGAAGTGTTTTCTGAGTGCACAAAGGCTTCGTTCCAGAGATAGCCAGGGTTGTACCTTGTACTGTGGCTGAACTTGGTAATGTGTAAGAGTCACCCAAGTGGTATTGGGTTTGAAGGCATGAAGGAGTCATGAAGAGCAGCTGAGGCCTGGGCACTGTGAGAAGCCTCAGAAGGCCATTGGTGAAGGTGCAGCCTCAGTTGCAGTTGATGGCCCAGGACTGAAGGGGTCATGCAAAGGAGGTGAGGCTTGGCACCATGAAGAGAGCCTATGAGAGGCTGTTGGTAAACCTAGTTGCAGCAGAAAACAGCAATGTTTTGAAGATGCCAGTACTATGAGATGACCACCAAGAACAGCAGCAGCAGTGGAGTACAGGCATCTGGAGCCTAGAAGACAAGGTGTGTGCTACAAAGGGCAGATCTGGAGAAGTGACTCAAGCCCTTGGAGGATTCCAGAAGATCGTGAATGGATCCCAGAGATTGGACGGTTGGAGTTTGATTTTGATTTTGATTTTGATTGTGACTGTGGCCTGATATTTTTCCCTCTTGAAGAAAGAAGATATTTTAGTGGAACCCACAGTTAAGAGACTTTGAATTTTTAAAAGACTTTGAATTTTAAGAGATTGGATGTTTAAAAGGGACTGAAATGTTAATATGTAAGAATTTGTAAAGGCTGTGG
>CM052716.1:45134285-45160507 GCA_028551405.1 Uromys caudimaculatus
TTATGAATGTGCGTGCCCTTTCATTTGGAGCATAGATGTTCAGAATTGAGAGTTCTTCTTGGTAGATTTTTCCTTTGATGAGTATGAAGTGTCCTTCCTTATCTTTTTTGATGACTTTTGGGTGAAAGTTGATTTTATCGGATATTAGAATGGCTACTCCAGCCTGTTTCTTGGGCCCATTTGCCTGGAAACTTGTTTTCCAGCACTTTACTCTGAGGTAGTGTTTGTCTTTATCATGGAGGTGTGTTTCCTGAATGCAGCAAAATGCTGTGTCCTGTTTATGGATCCAGTCTGTCAGTCTATGTCTTTTTATTGAATCCACTGATGTTAAGAGATATTAAGCTATAGTGATTGTTGGTTCCTGTTATTTTCGATATACTTTTAGCTTTGTGTGGCTATCTTCTTTTGAGTTTGTTGAAAGATTACTTTCTTGATTTTTCTAGGGTGTAGTTTCCCTCCTTGAGTTGAAGTTTACCATCTATTTACCTTTGTAGTGCTGGGTTTGTGGAAACATATTGTGTAAATTTGGTTTTGTCTTGGAATATTTTGGTTTCACCATCTATGTTAATTGAGAGTTTTGCTGGGTATAGCAGCTTCGGCTGGCAGTTGTGTTCTCTTAGGGTCTGTATGAGTTCTGCCCAGGATCTTCTAGCTTTCATAGTCTCTGGTGAGAAGTCTGGTGTAATACTGATAGGTCTGCCTTTATATGTTACTTGACCTTTTTCCCTTACTGCTTTTAATATTCTTTCTTTGTTTTGTGTATTTGGTGTTTTCACTACAATGTGATGGGATGAATTTCTTTTCTGGTCCAATCTATTTGGAGTTCTGTAAGGTTCTCGTATATTTATGTTCATGTCTTTCTTTAAGTTAGGGAAGTTTTCTTCTTTAATTTTGTTGAAGATATTTACTGGTCCTTTAAGTTGGGAATTTTCACTCTCTTCGATCCCTATTATCCTTAGGTTTTGTCTTCTCATTGTGTCCTGGATTTCCTGGATGTTTTGTGTTAGGAGCTTTTTGCACTTTCTATGTTTTTTCACTGTTGTGTCAATGTTGTCTATGGTATCTTCTGTTCCTGAGATTCTCTCTTCTATCTCTTGTATTCTCTTGGTTATGCTTGCATCTATGACTCCTGAACTCTTTTCTAGGTTTTTTAACTCCAGGGTTGTCTCCCTTTGTGATTTCTTTATTGTTTCTATTTCTATTTTTAGTTCCTCAATGGTTTTGTTCATTTCCTTCATCTGTTTGATTGTGTTTTCCTATAATTCCGCCTGTTTGATTGTGTTTTCCTGTAATTCTTTAATGGATTTTTGTGTTTCCTCTTTAAGGGCTTCTAGCTGTTTACCTGTGTTCTCTTGTATTTCTTTAAGGGAGTTATTTATGTCCTTCTTAAAGTCTTCTGTCATCATCATGAGAACTGATTTTCAATCTGAGTCTTGCTTTTCTGGTGTGTTGGGATATCCAGGGCTTGCTGTAGTGGGAGAGTTGGGTTCTGGTGATGCCAAGGAGCCTTGCTTTCTGTTCCTTATGTTCTTGCCCTTGCCTTTTGCCATCTTGTTAACTCTGATGTTAGCTGATCTTACTCTGTCTGGCTGTGGCTTGTCCCTCCTGCAGGCCTCTGTATCAATACTCCTTGAAGACCAGCTCTCTCTGAGAGGTGTTTGGGTTTGGAGTGCTGTGGCACAGGGTCATCTCTGGTGTGCAGACAGAAACCAGAAGGCTCTTGTCCCCAGCAGTCCCTTGGTTCCTGTGTCCTGATGGATCTGCAAGGGTCCCTCTTGATCCAGTGAGTTTGAACAGAAGTGGTGGTTTTGCCTATGCTCGAAGGTGTGTGTCAGCACTCCGGGGGTACCAGCTC
The DNA here is from genome assembly GCA_028551405.1 of Uromys caudimaculatus. NCBI lineage: Eukaryota > Metazoa > Chordata > Mammalia > Rodentia > Muridae > Uromys > Uromys caudimaculatus. The sequence continues at coordinate 45,136,141 of CM052716.1, forward strand.
TCTCCTGGAGACCTGTGGCCCATGCTGAGGTCCCCAGGTCCCGATGAGCAGTGGTGCTTGTTTTGTCCCCACTCACGGCTTTTCCATGCTCCAGGGAGGGTGACTTTCTCCCAGTGCTGCTTGGCTATGGAACCCTGGTGGCCCAGGCAGAGGTCTCCTGCCACAGATGGAAACCGGAAGGTTCCTATGCCCGACTTTACCTCATTCCCATTGTCCCGAGGGTTCCAGGCGGGTCCTGGTGAGCAGTGGTGCTCATCTTAACCCCACTCAGGGCTTTTCCACACTCCTGGGAGGGTATCTTTTTCCTGGCGCTACTTGGTGGCCCAGGCACAGGTCTCCTGCCCGTCTTGGTGTTTTTTCGTTACTATGCATCTTGATTGCAGTAGAAATACATATTACAAACAATACCAGGGTGATTATAGTCTATGCTCTGAATGAATTTCATTGTATATAAAATATTCCTCAATATAGGTTATTCAAAATTGTTGTCATTGCCAGATTTCAGAATCAGGTTGGTACTATCCTCTAAATTACTTGAAGGCTTTTACTATAGACAGCACTGCTGTAGAATTCCTATGCTTTGTTTTATTTTCTTTACATCGCACTCATTGCCTCCCTCCCAGTCACCCCTCTCATAGTCCTCCCTCCATCCCTCCTCCCCTTCTTCTCTAAGGAGGTGGCATCCCCTCCTGTGTATCCCCAACCCAGGCACATCAAGTCTCTGCAGGGCTAGGCACATCCTTTCCCACTGAGGCCAGATAATACAGCCCAACTAGAAGAACATATCCCATGGACAGGCAACAACTTTTGGGTTATCCTTTGCTCCAGTTGTTCCAGATCCACATGAAGACCAAGCTGCACATCTGCTGTATATGTGCAGGGAGGCCTAGGTCCAGCCCGTGTATGCTTTTTGGTTGGTGGTTCGGTCTCTGAGAGCCACAAGGGTTCAGTCTAGGTTAGCTGACTCTGTTGGTCTTCCTGTGGAGTTCCTAGCCCCTTCAGGGCTATAGTCCTTCCATATATTTTTATATACCTAAATTTATCTAATGCTGGCTTTGAAATTTTGAGGGCAACCTGGGCTACATAGTAAGACCTTCTGTATTTAAATTTTTGTGAAGTCTAGTTTGTAAACACTTCTTAAAAGTGTAATCAAGGGAGATTATACACAAAGGTATGCATGTTAAACTCATTAAAACAAGCATGGCCGAATAGTAACTTGACTAAGCTGTAGCAGTAGTAGCTCAACACATCCATCACTATTTGTTTATTTTAAGGTTCTTGCCACAAAGGCTTTTGGTGCCTTGTAGCTGAAAATGTTAAGGACTTGTCTTTTATATTTAGCACTAGCTGATTGTAAGAATATTTATTAACATTCACACTTCACAAAGTTCTGCCGTAGAAAACGTCAGAAAATGAATATAACTGGTTCCCAAAGGTGGTGGAGCAGAAGTTCCCAGATGGCAGGGTAGTTCTGCTCCAAGGGCGTGGGTGTGGGCCAGCCTGACCTGCCACCTTCACTTCCTTCTCCAGTTTCAGTTCCCCTCTTTCACTTGTCTCGTTATTTATCAGCACAGATTACTTGCCAAGCTCTGCTCTGAGAGCTGGGGAAATATGACTTTTCCTCAAGGGTTTTAATGTCCTCTAGTAGGAAAAGAAGAGTAAACAGTAAATTATGATAAAGTCTGCTAAGTGCTAAGGGGCAGACTAGGAGCTCAGGAGAACATCCTGACCAGACTGTGACTGTAACCAGAAAAGCTGCCTGGACCAAGTGCTAGCCAGTCTGAGACCTACAGAGTGAACAGGAACTAGGCAGAGAAATGAATTGGGGAGTGGAGAGATAGAGGGTTTTTAGTATTCCTTAAAGAAGAAACAACAAAAGATTAGGAGTCGACAGAGCAAGGTGAGCTCAAAGAGAAAAAGAAAACACTTTGAGATGGAATAAAGGGGTGGAATACCAGGCTGGGAAGGAGTGGGGTACCAGGCTGGGAAGGAGTGGGATACCAGGCTGGGAAGGAGTGGGATACCAGGCTGGGAAGGAGTGGGATACCAGGCTGGGAAGGACTGGGATACCAGGCTGGGAAGGACTGGGATACCAGGCTGGGAAGGACTGGGATACCAGGCTGGGAAGGACTGGGATACCAGGCTGGAAAGGACTGGGATACCAGGCTGGGAAGGACTGGGATACCAGGCTGGAAAGGACTGGGATACCAGGCTGGGAAGGAGTGGGATACCAGGATAGGAAGGAGTAGGATACCAGGCTGGGAAGGAGTGGGATACCAGGATAGGAAGGAGTAGGATACCAGGATAGGAAGGACTGGGATACCAGGCTGGGAAGGACTAAGATACCAGGCTAGGAAGGGGTGCTTTCCGGGCAGGATGTGAGTAGCTCATTGGTAGAGCATGCACTCAGCAGGCATGAGGCACCGTATGTGAGCCCCACCTCATGGGGGGGGGGGGGTGTTGACTGATAAAGGCACTTCCAGGTGCTAGGTCCCAGGATAGTGCAAGAACAACTGTTACAGGAGAATAAGAAGACTGATAGTCAAGGATGTAATTCAAGGGAAGATGTGAAAGTAAATCTTTAGAAGTCTAAGAATCATTTTATATGTGGCTGATACAGCCATCCCTCCAAGGGATACTAAGCGTGTGTGTTGCGGACACTGTTACTGTGTTGTTTGCTTGTTTTGTTTGTTCACTGCACTGCTGGGAGTGAACATTTATTGTCTAAATTCTGACTTAGTAAAATTAATTATTTTCTCCTTCTGCTACTGTCTTGACTTAATTTGGCAGGTGTATTTATTTCCTAATTATCATCAACCTGAGGTTTGCTTTTGTTATTTTAACTGGGGTGGAGGCAAAGGTGGTAAATTATTGAAATTTCAACCAATAATTGAAAATGTATATTATAAGGATAGAAACAACATAAAATAGTACTACTGAATTTTAGAAAAATCTAAATTATTTTAAGTGAGATCAATTATTTTACAGTCATCCTAAGAGAATATATAAAAGAAAAATAAAATGATACACTATAGAGGAAAAAATGCAAAGTCTAACAAATTTAGTGCCTGTCACTTTGTAACCGAGAAAATAAGTAGATTTTGGTGGATCTCACTGGATTGTATCTTGTTTTTGTTTTGTTTTAATTAATGGGAAAAACAAGCCCCTATTTGAGCTCCCTACTTGGTAACCTGAGTGTGACCAGGAACCCACTGTGCCTTCTTGCTGCCCCTCCCCTGAGTATATGCTCCTGTTCTGCAGAAGAGGAAGCTGCCCCAGATGGTGCTGTTGCAGAGTACAGGCGAGAAAAGCAGAAGTATGAAGCTTTGAGGAAGCAGCAGCCGAAGAAGGGAGCGTCCCGAGAGGATCAGGTAACTTCAAAACCGAAGTCCATGTGGAGTTCAGTGCTTATTTTTACTCTCTCCCAGTGGTGCTAAGTAGAGTCTAATCTGATTGAGTCCAAGGAGACACTCCTTATGAAAAGAGATTGATGCACAGGGGCAGAATAATGACCTTGACTCATGGAGATCCATGCTAAAGTTCTTCCCAGGCGTGTTTGTGAGAAACCTTGAAACTTTGACATTTCAGTTGTTCTGTTCATGTCAAGTACAAGAGCTTCATGAAGCCGCACGTTCTCAGAAACTTCAGGGAGAAGTGCCTCCTATGTTACAACATGGCGCAGCAGCAGCTTGCAGACAGTGTAAGCTTCCACCCATCTGTCACACAACACGTGACAGAGTCTGTCACATGCTGGACATGAAATAGCACACTGCCTAGGAAGATGATGCTTGGTCTGTAAATTGATTTCTACTAATTTCTCTGTTTGTTACAGGAAATTTTCTCAATTTCTAAAGTCGCAATGTGAAAATATTAACAGAACAAATGAGAAGAGTTAGGAATAGCTGGCCAGTTTGCCAGGCAATAACGTAACGCGGCACCTGATAAAACAAATAGCTCAGTTGGCCTTCGTGTTGAGAAGGTGTGAGGCTGAGGCTGGAGTGATGACTCGGTGGTTAAGGGCCCTTGCTGCCTTTGTAGAGGAGCAGTGTTCCGTTCCCAGCACCCACACTGTGACTCATGGCCGTGCGGAACTCTGGTTCTAAGAGATCTGACCTCCCCTGGTACTTCATGTGCACATACATTCATGAAGACCAAATACTTACAACATATACAATGTAACTCTCAAGGGAGGGCATTCTGAAATTCTCAATCTAAGATTTTTGGTGTTACCTTGCATGAATTAGCATATAGCATTTTAGAGATATAAAAAACAAGTAAAACAAAGCATATTTAAGTTTGAAGCTCATTTGGTTAAGTTACTCTAACTACAAACTGTCTTATTAACGTAGTCACAAAGTTTCTGCATAGCAGCTACTTACAGTAACCCACCCAGCCCCCAGCCTTGAGGCAAATAACTATTAAGAACCTAATCTCTTGTTTTCAGTGGCCAATAAGTAGGTAGCTCTCTCACTTTCCTGAACTACCAGAGAAGGGAGCCAATTCAGTAAGTAATTCCAACAGAAAGCCAAGAGCATTTTCACAAGGATAGGTCCTAGGGAACTACATAAATGTGCAACAGATGGACCTACACATGACCACATAATCTAGGAAGGTCTTTCTGAGCTTTACAGATGAACCAGGAGATACCCAGGTGACGTAGAAGCAGTTTGTGTTGAGGTAGAAGGATCACTGTGAGGAGTCTGTATAAGAAGTCTTCACCCTTGTTCAAAGAGGAAAGACACTATATATGACTAACCCAGCCAGAAAAAGACAAAAACTGAGATAGAAAAGTAAGCAGGAGTCTGCTCGTTTGAACCAGGTTATTCTATGCAGTAAGGAACCATCAAAAGCAGGAAGTAACGTGATGTCATTTGCACTCTGGGACCATGTAGCCCAACAGCTGGACACTGAAGAGTAGACTGGAGGTACGGAGACCAGTTAGAAGACTCTTGATTGTTGATATTTGAGCACAGGCTGCTAAGGCCAGGCACTCAGAATCCCCATGTGACAACAGTCTAACTGTACTTAAGAACCATGCTGTAAGTCCTTGGTCATTGGTTCCTTTCATGAAGGCCAGCTTTCTGAGTCATTCTCCCACAAATGCCAACCCAAAGCTTCTCCACCGTGGGTGCTATCATCACTCTACAAGGGGTCCCAGAGATTTTATGTTATATTTTCTGACCTGTGCTTTCTTTTACTTTAAGCTATACATAGACAAAAATCTGATGGCCTTAAATTTAAGACAAGCTAGGAATGAACAAGGAGATATTTGTTTGTTCTTAATGGTTTTAAGCAAATGCCAATAGCATGATACTTGGCCCTAAAAATGAACTGCCTTCCACTCTAACATGGGGGGAAAGGCCCACATCTAGCATAATTTTCTAGGAAACTTTACATTTTCATTCTACTAAAAAAAATTCTGATTCCTTGTTTTTATTGTTCTTTATTTCCTCAAAAATATCTCCAGAGTAGAGAGATGACCCAGCCAGTTAAGAGCACATAGTACTCTTGGAGAGGGCCCAAGTTCAGTTCCCAGAACCCATGATGAGTGGCTCACACTTGTGTGTGATGCCAGCTTCAAGGAGACCCCATGCCTCTGAGGGCACCCCTATATAGATGACATACACTGTGTGATTACACAGACACACACATAAATAAAATTAAAAGTAAGTCTTTTAAGTTATATATTTCCAATTATACAAGAGATCACTGTTAAAAGTTGACAGGGCTTCTCTTAAGGTTCTGCTTAGTTAGGTATAGGTACTCATATGAGGAGTTTTTCATGCATGGCATACAAACAAGTGTGTATATACAAAGTCTTGAATGCCATTTACCAAAACTGTTAACATTGGCCTTTCTGAGTGATGATGTAATAGTTATCTCTATTTGTTCCTGTGTTTCCAAAAATCTCTACAGTAATCTTTTTTTTTACTATAAATTAAGTACAATAAAAGTTGTAATTAATAGTGTTGACTTTTTTTGTTTTGGTTTTGTTTTTTACTGAGTCGGATTTAAATGGAAAACAAGGACTGATCCTTCTATCAGCATTAGTTGAAGGGCTTAATTCTAGAATATCTACTAAAAACAGTTTTAAAGCATCCAGGTCCTAACACAGGCAGCTCTCAGATTACCTTTGTTGAGATTTTGTTGAAATTTATACATTTTACCCAAATTTCTCTCAGGTAACCATGGTACTGTATGTATTTTTTTATTCTTGCCCATGTGGGAATTGAGTTTTTTAGTACTTAACTTTTCACTACTGTTTCATAGCAATAGTTGCCTTGTTTCTTGAAAGTATTTTGACACTTCTTCCTTATTGAACTCAAACTAGACTTTAAATACCACTTAAATGTTTCATGAAGTATAATCTTAATGACCTCGAGCTTGATTGTGGCGCTGAAGTACCTCCTGTGTCCGCCCGCCAGCCCTGTCCCTCACATGTTGGGCTAGCATCCACACATCCCTTAAGAATGAGGAATTTAGAGTTGAATCTAAAATACCAAACTCATTATTAGGCCCTTGATTTTTCAGGCATGTTGTGCTGCATCCCTCTTCAGAGGAAGAACTCAACCTGGAGTAGGAAACTTTCATTCCTAGCCCATGTTTTCTGCTCAGATTCTAGAGTGGACTGTAAGCAGACGATGTGAGTTACGAAGTTATGACCATTTGTTGCTTCTTGCCCACAGAGGCTGAGACAACTGAGACTTCACAGTATTCTTTTCCTCAAAATCATGCCTCAAAAAAAAAAGTCTATAATTTCTGACAACCACTCAATAACACATTTATTGCTTTTTAACTGAATTTATCAAGCTCCTTTTGCTAGACATTTAATATGCTAGCATTCACAGTCCATGTAGGGGATATTACTGCACAAGCCACTTTCTAGCCTCTGATTATATTTTGAAAGTGTGATCCCAGGTCAGAGTTGCTGACTCTGAGAGAATGCACACTTCAGTTTCTAAGACTCAAAGAGTTTTCTTCAAATGTTCTTTCACTTTACTCACTGTCCGCAGATTAATGGGCTCATCCATTCTACCTTCCCAGGATAGACCCTTCACATCTTGGAAATTTATTAATGAATAGCATTTAGTTTTAGTGTTTGTATTTGATTTCACATATGCTGGTGACTGGCTCTTCTGTAGGATAAGCACTAAAAACTTATCAACGAGCATGTATTTTACAGAGTTAGAATGCCCGAAGCTGAACACATTTAAGTCTTGGAGTAGAGACTACTGGAACGTCTCTAAAGAACTATGCCAGTGTAGATGCAAAACAGAACAGTCAAGATTGGCTAATGCCACCGCTATAGCCTGAAAGGCAGTTTTATTAAAGGGGAAAAAAGAAGCAACAGTTACCTGTGTCTTGTATCCAAGCAACGTATTTTCTTTTCTACCAAATTCAAGTCTCTCTCCTTGGATAATCTTTATCAACAGCTTAGCATCTTGTTGTCATTTCAGACCCTGGCGCTGCTGAGCCAGTTTAAATCTAAGCTCACTCAAGCAATTACTGAAATGCCTGAAAACAGTGTTCCTGAAGCAGAAGTGGAAGATGATGAAGGCTGGTAAGGTCTTTGATTTCTTAGTCCTAACTGTGAACACGTGTCTCAGAGTAAAGACACTGTGGAGACACTCCCGTCGCAGCATCTGTGTCAGACTTGACGCTAACCCTGTCGGGCTTCCTCTCCCCTGTACTTCATTACAGTTACAACGTGAAGCAAATGGTCTCACCAAGCATTCAGTTGATGCCAGTATTTTGTGAGCCAGGAAAAAAATGTATAAGAAAGATTGATGCCCTAAGTAATTTCTAAAATAAAAAAAAAAAGAAAGAGAGATAAGATTTGTGTTAAACAGCCAGGAATCAACCCTAAAAGATAATAAATCAATATATTTTTACACTTTCCCACATACATTTTAGAATTCAGTCATCTATTTTAGTAATATATGTCCTACCAACTTCCTGTTCAGATTTATCTACAGGATCCTAGGAACACATGCATGATTAATTTTGCTTTATCTTCAGATGCTTTTCAGCTTTTAAAGAAAAGGCATGTATATGTCCTGTATATAGAACTTGATCTTATTCTGGGAGAGAAGGTACAAGCAAAAACCAAAAACAGTCAAACGGTGTTCTCCCTTTTCACACCCCTGTCCTCAAGTTGACTTCAGATGCAGTATATTAGGCCTCCCCACTCCTAACTGCCTGCACCTCCCACAGTACTCTGGCTCAGGCACATTGAAACAGGCCAACCACTATAGCACCCCTACACACATGACTCAGCTCTGGAGCCTCTGAACTGTCCCATGTGCCATTACCCCAACCTAGAGTCATGGCCCCATGCTCCCTGCCAACAGCATCTCCCCTATTTCAAAGCTGTCCAACACTCCTGTCCTCCAGAAAAGCAGTTAGCAAGACTTGTCCAGCACTCACAAATCTAGTGGGTGGAGGAAGAGAGCTGGACACATATTTAAAAAGACATAAAAAACACTTATTAAGAAGACATCTAAACAAGTAAGACTCTGCAACTGTGTGTAATGTTAGCCAACAGAGCCACATGAGAAGGACCCTGAAAAATATCTGTATACTTGTCTATTAACTTACAGTTTCTGTAGGATCTGGATTATAATGCCAGTCTCTATAAATCCTTGATCTCTCATAACCAATTTTTACAACTTATATAGTGTTTATGCACAAATTCAAAAAGGCTTGAAGGCAGAAGCTGGCTACTCTTATAGTCCTGTGCCAGAGGCACAGGCTTCATGAGTGTTCATGACCCATAGAGACCAATGCACACCGCTTAGAAAAACATTCTGGTTTTATGTAACCCTACAAGGTTAGTTTTATTTTGAATTCTTTCAGTGTCTCAAAATATCTTTCAACTATTTATGTGGGGGTCAGCTAACACCCCCACATTTCACCACGCCCTCTTTCCCTTATTGTTGGATCTGTGCGTTTTTGAGGAAATGTGCCCCATGTGTTTCTGATTCATTTACACTTAACTCACCAAGATGACTGTTTTGTAAGAGCAGCTTGATGCCCATTAAGTTTTCCTAACCTTAGTTATAAGCCATCTAAGCACTTTTTATTGAACAGAAAAGTCACCATCAAATTCAGAACCCAGAAGTTTCACCAGAAACTCGTAAGCCACAGGACTCAGATTTACTTTCAACTTGGCAAGTTCAGTTAACATCCTAAGGTTCTTCCTAGCCCCTTGGCTCAGGACTTCCTGATCCTGAGGTTCTCTTTATCTTCAGATACCAGTGAAGTGTTTTCAAATGGGTTGTTCTTATTTTTTAAAGGATTTGACCGTATAATCAGTGTTCCATCTCATCTCCTTATTACAAAGTTAAACAAATAAGAACATTTTCTTATATGGGGATTGGGAGGACCAGTGGTCTATAATGTTGGCTGGTTCTCCATCTGAAGAAAAACAGTGTGGTAAAGGAGAGAAGACAAATGTGGTGATGGGGAAATCAGTTAAAGCAGCATCAGCAGGAGGAAGACTCGGGGTCCTTCCAGTGTTGCCATCTGAGCAGAGAATCAAACCGTGTGCGTGTACCGCCACAGTAATAACACCCTGATAAATGTCTTCAGTGACGAAGGCACTATGCAGAATCCTCTAGAGTGCATGCTGTCCTGATGTAAGGCCTTTGCATTGCCCTGCAGACCATGGAACTGCACTGTTCATAGATCAGCCAGCTCAGCTTCACTCAGTCTCTGATGACTGAGATCCTGTCTCATAAAAGTGTATTCTACCCGGGAAAGGGGTCCCACACTCAGGACACGCTAGAGCAAACTTTACGAGTGCAGGGCCTGTGTCCGTGTGCTATGCGTAAATTAGATGGTTCTCAGACTGTTTTGTAGGTCATGATTGCCACTTTTTTGAGACATGAAAGCCAGCCAGTATGCTGCATGGCACTGTCAGGGTCTGTTATCTGAGGAAAACGACTGCTTCTAAGACATTTTTATGTGTCCACATGAGTGGCCACACATTGAGGGATCATTTTCAGTTTCTGTCAAGATAGAAACCATTACCAATTTGTTATGTTTTCTTTTCCTTGGCAAACCGTTCCGTTCACATTTTTGGCTGAGCTGCTACCTTGGCATGGTATACAACAGGCATTTGGGTACCATTCAGCAGCGTTCTATTTTTCATGCAAAAAAAGAAAAGAAAAAGCGGGAGGGGAAAAGAAAGAAAAGAAATATGATTCTATTGTAAACAGTGTGTATGGTGTTTGGTAATTACTACCAGATTTCACTGTCTAGCAAGGCACTTAAAATGTGTTATTGGTAGACGAAGCTCAAGTGCGTAGAAATTTCTCACTTGCGATAGAATTTTCCCTTGTTAGGAATCATTGCCTGTTTTTGGTGGCAGTGATGGCATCAGATTAAAGTTTAGCAGGTGGAGCAGTCTTCTTGGTACTACGTTTCTCAGTCCCACACATCAGACTCATACTGCTGTAGGACCTTCGAGCATAGATTTCATAAAGTGATTTAGACACATGGCAGGAGGCGTCAGTCAAGGGGGCTCCTATGACCATGTGGATGACGTCAGTGTGCCAGTTGGGTTTGGTTAGATAAAGCTTGATTGGCGCTAGACAAGGCTAAAGAGACGCTAGCTATAGCTAAAAAGGCCATGGAGACAGGTTTTTTTTTTTTTTAAGCCATGTACTTTTTCTACAAAAATATTAAATCTGTGAGAGCTGACTGAACTATTGAAGATACTGTGTACTTTCAGGTTCTTTTGAAAATGTCCTTCCAGGTTGTTAAACTGGAGATTATCATAATACTATACAACAAAGACATATGATAAAGTGATAACTAATATGGTGGCTTGCTGCTCTTCATCTATCTTCTGTACTGCTTTCCTCTTTAGCATATGCAGCATTCCATATTATAAAAATTCAAATATCCTAACATTGCATGATTACCTCAAATCAATACTGTATGATTAATACAGAAGTGAGAATATTTACTATATAAAACCAAGTAGTATACCCTTTTAAAAAGTAAATAAAAATCATCCACAGTGTGAAACTTAAAGATAAATACTATACAAACTAATTTATATGTATAGTCTATAAATTTGTATGTATAGTCTACGGAATGTATATTCACATATATTAATTTAAACCCTCCCAGACAGGTTTTTTTATGTACCTCTTAAACAAATAAAATTGCATATCAATTTTTGTCTTATTTCCTTAGAAATATAGTGGTTACTTCTGCTTGTCATATTTTTTATAGAATTTTAACATTTTATATTGTGTGATATTCCATTATGTGGTTATAAACAGACTTATTTGACCATAATATTATATATTTAGGCTCTTTCCAGTTTTCAGGGTTTGGTATTATGAACAATATTATAAGAAATACCTATATATCTATTTTATTGCACATTTTCTCCATTTTTAAGCCTGGAATTGCTTAGTCAGTGGGGATACATGTTAGGCCTCTGCTAAATATTCTCAAGTGTTATTCTAATTTATACTCACAAATAGATATCACTTCAGATTTGCCTTTAACACAGTTAACATCTCAAAAATTAATTAGGTTTCTTTGCTGACCTTAGTGAAAGAGAATAACTTTTTTTTAAATTGTTTTGCTTTTGTGTTGAAAAAAATGAAAATGCACATCTGGTCTAGTTTGCTTCTGTTTTTAATAAAGCTGTGTGAGTTTCAGCGTGGCTCCTCCCCTCAGGAACCTCATCCCTGCATCACCTCAGCCTGATTCTGAAAAACTATCCTAGGATAGCTCCGTGTGTTAGAACTGTAGGGTCTGGGTTTCTTCTGTCTCTACTTTATTGCTACACCTTGGCTTGTGTTTAAAATCAGTTTTATCCATCAGTTGTAGTTTGTTTTTGCTAGAGATTGGAATTTTGCAAGCCTGATTTGACTTGAAGAAGTTTTAAAGCCTTCCTCTGGAGTTATCAGTACAGAAGTAATGAATACCAGTTGTCTGAGTATCCAAAACAGTGAATTTTTAATAAGACAATTGTTTTAAAACCTGATTATTGCCTTTTAGAGCCACCTGGTCAGATCGCATCATGAAGTGCCATTTTTGTACGTAACTTCGTCTTGGTGCTTATCCTGGTGAAGCTCTAAGCACGTTTTATATTCACAGCACGCTGCTTCTGTGAGTTGTTCAGTCATGTAGTGAAGGAAGGGGATAGAGGCAATAAGTAATCATTGTAATTAAAGCCTTCGCTTTCTACAGGCAGGACATTGCCAGGTATGAGTAATGAGAGCCCACGTTAGCCGTGCAGACTCTCATCACCCTTCAGTGTTAGCCTAGTCACAGGTCTCTTAAGTTTTGGTCTCTAGACCCTTGAGATTTTTAAAAATTATTGACAAGCCTAAGAACTTTGTTTGAACATTACTACCAGTGTTTACCTTTTTAGAAGTTAAAACTAATTAAATGTCTTTAATGATTTAAAACCAAGATGTTAACATAAATAACAGCTTTTATTAAAATACAATTATACCGTTTCCACCCTTACCTTTCCACCCTCCATCCCCTCTCATGTCCCCTCATGCTCACTCCCCCTCAAATTCATGGCCTTTTGTTCTTTAACTGTTCTTATTACACGTATATGCGTTAATATATAAATACAACCTACTAAGTTGTTGTTTGCATATAATTTCAGGGCTGACCACTTGGTATTGGATAACCATTTACAACTCACTTTGGAAAAGACTCCTTTTCTCAGCATCCCTGCATTGCCTGCAGGTTTTGTCCAGAGAGACCCCCACCCATGAGAGTTCCTCCTTCCCCTTTAGCATGCCTATTGATGCTGTCGTTGTTCAAATCTTGTTGAGGAATCATGGTTAACATTTCTCTGTCACTTCTAGGAGATGCAGTATCATTGCAGATTTTCTGATCCTCTGACTCTATCTTTCCAGCCCCTCTTTCACAATGTTCTCTAAGTACAGGAGTTGTGTTGTAAATATGTCCACTGTGACTGGGCACCCATGATCAGTTAGGTAAACCATTACACACACACACACACACACACACACACACACACACACACACATATATTGGTTTCTGTCTGTTTCAAAGAAAGGCTTCTTTGATGAGTGAGAGCTATACTTATCTGTATAAGGATACGAATGTAGAATGCAGTTAGGAGTCATTGTAGCTTAGTGAAGTGATGAAGGTTCTCTTTAAGATCCATGAGCTCACTGGCCATGGATAGTTGGCTAGGTTTCCAGGCCCAAGCATGATTTTCTTCCTGTTGAGGAAACCTTAAGTCCTATTAGGGAGCTATTGGTGACTGCTAAGATATGGGCACCACTCTTGTGCCCTTGGAGGGATTTTGCTTTCCTGGCCATTGTGATTCTAATTATATCTGCAGAACAAAAATTTTTCTTGAAGAATGGCATTGCCTTTCACTTTTCAACTCTCTAAAGTCTAGTGTGTTAGGAGCAGGATTCTCTTGTGCAATTCATAACATTGTGATCTTTCACAGCACGTACTCTCTGAAAAATATCAGCAGGTAAAGAAAGGTGTTTGTTACCAAGCCTAACAACCTGAGCTCAGTCACTGGGACCCACATGGTAAGAAAAAACCAACTCCTGCAAGATGTCCTCTCGCCTCCACATGCATGGGGCAAGTAGCACACACTTGGACACAGACAGACAGACAAATAAATGTAATTTTTAGATGTCACTATATACTCATGAAAGAATGAGGGCAACAAATAAATGTCTTAGTGCTCATACAGATGACTTCGACCTTATAGACAAGGGATCCCGATACCATACTTGGAGAACTGCTGGACTCAGACTCTCTAATTATGTGGTCATCTTGGTCCCTGTTTATCAGAGGTTATGACCAAACGTCTTGGTCCTGGAAGTTTTGTTCCCCGGGTATCAGTTTGATCTCAAGTAGTTCCAACATGGTACTTTATAAATTAAATGTGTTGGATATTGGAAATACTGTGCAGTACTTGCAGGTTTTAATCATTTTTCATATTACTTATTTGTGCCTAGCCTCTCAAAACAGACTGTTACGTTAGTCACATCTTATTGATTCTAAGTGCTTCATAAGAGTTGTCTTAGCTGGGTTTTTAGCTCAGCAACTCTCTGTGATACATAAATAAGGCAAATTAAGTCAAGCTGATCTTATATAATATTTAATGAAATGTCATTTGTGATATATCTGTGCCTGGCATATAGTAGGCTTTCAGATACTTTTTCAGACTTGATGCAGATCTTTCCTAAGGAAAGGAGTGTTTGAACCTATGTCACATTGTCCCCACTGGACCCGGGGCCAGGGCGCAGCAGGCACAAATGTGTGTGCAGAGCTGTATGAATGCCTGTGTAGCCTTTGGCTTTCTCCTGCTGTTTTGAAAGGGAGAGGTCACTTTAATATGTCCTGAGCTTGCCTTCTGACCTCTGTGCGTTTCTTTCAGGTTGTTACTGGCTGCTGAGATTTCAGAGTTCCCTGTATGATCTAGATCAGATTTTCTGTTTTTCTATCATGCTTTTAACTTTTAAATGTTTTACTTTTTATTTATTTGTTACATTCATGAACAATGTCTCGCTGTTCATACAGTGTCTGACACTTCTTTTTCTTTTATGGGTTGCTCTTTCACAGAATTTTCTCCTAAGTTTTCATTAACTGTTTTACTCTTTTACAGTTAGATCTGTTACTCGTGTGTTGTAAGAGACTATGTGAGGTATGAGGTTCAGGCTAAGTTTTATTTTCTTCTTTTGGGTGTTTGGATGTTACAACATAATTGCTTCAAAACCTGCCTTTCTCTTCTGAGTGCGCTGTCTGGCCGCTGTCAGTGCTTGGTCCACTGTGGTTTGCCTACTCTCCTGTTCTGTTGGTTGGCATGCTTCTGCTAATGCCTCATTGGCTCACTAAGAGCAGCTTTTGAAACCAAGTAGTAACCAGCTAATAGGAGTCTTGACACTTTTCTCTGAGCTGCTTTGGCTATTCTAGTTGTTTTGCCTTTCCATGAAAATTTTAGAATCAGTTTCTCTTAAGTACCAAATAAATCTGCTATGGTTTTATTTGAATTTCATTGTTTATTAATCAATCTTAAGAGAACTGGTATCCTTGCCACATTGGCTTTCCAGTGTTGAATTTTAGACTTTTGTGTTTTCCCACAGGTCCCTAGGCTCAGTTAAAAAAAAAATTCTTTTTTCACTTTTCTCCCAGTTCAGAGTGAATTCTCTGTGATGATCTGTCTTCAAATTCACTGACCTTTTTCTCTGTCACAGCCATCCAGATACTGGACCCATCCAATAGGTCTTCGGCTTTGAATTTTGTGTTTTTCAGTTATTCTTACATGTCTTCATCCTATTTTTCTGCATATTACTTCCTGAAGCATTGTTTCTTTAATCTTTGTCAAGTAGTTGCAGTGTGTAGCCTTTCATTGTTAGTGTCTGTTGACTGTTCTTTCCCATATAGCTGAGATTTTCTTCGTTCTTTACATGCTAAGTGATATTTGTTGAGTCCTAGACATTTGAATATTTCCCTATGCATTTTCTGCCTGATGTTATTCTTAAAGTCTTCATAATCCCAGGTTTATACGAATATGCTTCTATACCTTACTAATGTTTTGTACCATTATTTTATTTTTAACTTTCAAGCACACCTGGAACTGATTTAGTATGTTAGGCTAACATTAGAACTTTTGGGTTCTAAATTGCATACTAGAAAGTGAGTAATCCTGTTTCTTCCACTGATATTATCAGAGGGAGATCTTGTGTGCATTTTTAAGTTCATTTCATTATTTTGCATTGATTTTTTTTGTCTGTTCTTCTGCCAGTGCCCATTTGTAATGACTGTTAGCAGCACATTGCTGGCTGGTGGGAGGGAGGGAGGGAGGGAGGGAGTCTTTATTGTTCTGCATTTATATTTTTACTCTCAGAGCTTGTGTGGATAATGTGCTACATTCTTATTTTCTTTTAGTTATCCACACCTGGAAGTAACTTAGACAATAGACCATGGAATCAATAAAACATAAAATAAAATAAAAATTAAGAAAGCCCCATTATTTAACAAGTGGCTTCTACCTGAAGCGCAGCCCTGGTGCCAGGAAGGAAATAATTAGTCTTTAGACAGACCCTTCAAAGACATGGAAAAGATCACGTGTGGAAAATAGCTAGCATTAGAATGAAAAAGAATGGAATTCGGGGTTTTAATTGCCATCTTTCGGGTCTAGGTCTGTACGTGTTTTTAATGAGACATTCGGGCAGGTGTTTTTCCATCTTTCTATGGACCAGAAGCACAAGAAATTTTAACAAAGTCTCAGAGTAAACTGTCACAGCTTTACCTGCTGTGAATCTGTATACCTTAAGGATGGCCATGTATAAATGCAAGCCACAAAACCCTCTTCTAGAGATACTTAGTCCTTCAACTACTTGACAGTTCGAATTAGTAATGCTCCCTTCCTTCTCTGGTACTACTGTAGATAACCACCAAGTTAAATGTAGCAATAATATTTTGTTCTTTGTTTAGGTCAATTATTTAAACTGATAAACTGCTGTGCATGAGCTGCTTTGCTTTGGATTTTGGTGGGTGGGTGGGTGGGTGGTTGACTGCTTGGTTTCTTTTGAGGTAAATACTCCTGTAACTCAGGATGGCCTCAGACTTGCTATGCAGCTGAGATGTGCTTTGAACTCCTGATCCTCCTGTCTCCAAGTGAGACACTTAAATTGTGCCTGGCATGCATGGTATATATCTGTAAAATTCCAGCACCTAGAGAAGGCTGAGGCAAAAAGACTGCCATGACTTCAAGTCTAGTTTGAAACAAAAGGGGGGGAGAAAGCAGAACAGGGGAATGGCACAGGCCTTTCGTCCCAGCACTCAGGAGGCAGAGGCAGGCAGGTCTCTATGAATTTGAGGCCAGTCTGGTCTGTATAACAAGTTCTAGGGCAACCAGCAATACAGAATGAGTCCCTATCTCAAAGGAAAAAAGAACAGCAAAAAATTCTTCAATTCAGCTTGGTTGTACAAGCCTGTAATCCCAACACTAAGGAGAGCAAGAGTTCAAGGCTAGCCTTGGCTACATAGTTGTAGCCAGCCTGTACAACAATCAGACCTTGACTAGAAAAATTTAAGAAGTAGACACTTATTTACACTGAATATTCATATATCATCAATCCCATTTAACCCTACAAGCAAGATAGTGTTAGTATATTATATGGGAAGAACTTGAGGTGGCAAAAGATCAATGTGATTAAGATATTACAGCAAGCTACAAACAGTGAAGCACTACTCTGATGGCTGGGTGGGTTTTGTAGAAGGGTTTCATGCAGCAAGGCTGGTCTCAGACTCTTTAAGTAGTCGGGAATGACTTTGAACTTCTGATCATCCTGCTTTGACCTTCCCCTTCCTGCTAGATTTATAGGTGTGTTCTATTATTTCAAGTTTTACACAGTGCTGGGGACCAAACCCAGAACCTCCTGTCTGCCAGGGAAGCATTCTTCTTAATCAGTCACTTTCCTAGCCCTTAGATAATGAAACTTAATACATTGATGTTTTGTGGCATTCTGTTTTAAATGTCATTTGAGGTTTTTCCACCCAAGCAACAATTTTTCTGAATTAGCCTGCATATTTTTCATATTTTCTAATATAGTAGTATTGTTGTATTCAACTGTACCAGTAAGCCCCCAAAAGTAGTTCTTGAAAAAAATTTGTCTAGACTCTTTTAAAATCTTGAAAGATGTTAAATTTCACATCTCGAACATTATTTGTATTGTTTGAAGAATTAAACTTAGCAGAGAGATTTAAAAGCTTGTTTAGCTTAATTTGGAATTTCCTGTGTGTTTATCTATATTTTTCATAGAAATATAAACAGTAGAGTGGTTATGAGCATGAAGTTGAAGGTTAGACCTAATCTTGAATCCTAGCTTGGAAATTTCCTAGCTCTGTGATCTTGGAGAAATTATATAATCTTTTTATTGCTGTTTCTCAAAGTATAAATTAAGTAATTAAGGGTAATACTGGCACTTGGGGGGAGCAGGGTCAGTTTGTGAATCAAGTTAGCTTCTATTTAGAAACAGGGATTGGCAGGATGTTAAGAGTAGTCAGTGCTCAGTAAATGTCTCTGTCGTCTTTGATGTTGTTTGTTGTTTTTAAGAATTAGCCATGGATATCAGTAGATCTCTTGGGACCATGATTAGAACTTGTACCATTTCTGTTACAGTTGATGACTTCTAGACCCTCCGTTGACCTATAACCAGTGACTAGTTTTAGCGTAGTTTCTATCATAGTTTTTGTTTTGTTTTGGTTTGGTTTTTTTTAGGATTTTATTTATGTATTTGACTACACTGTAGCCGTCTTCAGACACCAGAAGAGGCCATCAGATCCCATTACAGATGGGTGTGAGCCACCATGCGGTTGCTGGGAATTAAACTCAGGACCTCTGGAAGAGTCATCTCTCCTGCCCCTCTATCATAGTTCTTAATTGTGATTTACATTTGAGGTTTGGATCTTTTGTGTGTGTTTTATTTATGGATAGTAATGCCTCACTAGTGAAAAAGTGGCTCTCTCCATGAGGCTACACTCAAGTGTGGGGTCGAGAGGAAGTACACATGGCAACACATGCACTGTCCACACAGTATGAAGATGTAGCAGAAGCAGCTCAGCTGTGGACAGCGGAGAATTGTGAGCTCAGCGTAGCACAGATGTTGTACTCCATCCCTCTCCCAGCCGTGCTCTAAGGTGGTGATCCAAGGAAGCAGGAAGGAACATGATTATAGCCAGGGCCCCTGCTTGGTGTTCATTTTCTACAGAACTATAAATAATATTGCAAAAGGCCAGTGTGGTTCGTTATAAATAGGCCCTCATCAGAGTCCCTGACCCTGAGATGGTGATTATTTTAATTCTAAGCTCTCTAGCCAGCCGCTGAAATAACCTCTGCTGCTTTTTTCTTTTGAGTAAAGGAGGCTCTTCACATTAACTCTGTTCTTGCATACGGTCTGTCCTGAAATCCGTTTCTCTCACAAGGGAAGCTGTGGTCATAGGTATGATTTGAATGAGAAGAGCAGCCAGCCATGTGCCCTAGTGCTTAGCAGACCTGGTTGGGACCTATGTCTTCTCTCTCTGGGGCTGTTAGTCTGCTGGCTACAAAGTTCGAGTTCCTGGCTAAACTGCGGATTGAAGCTCCCAGCAGGTGTAAGGACACACACTACAGATGTATTCTGGAAAGTGTCTTAAATCTTTCCACCTGGTCCTGCTCAGTGTTAAGCTGATGGGTAGGCCAGGAAGCAGAGGAAGTGCCTTCTCCTGCTGATATTTGGAAAATTATATCTTCCACATTTAGTCTAGCACTACCTAATATTTACTAATATTTTTTAGCTAAGGAAAATGAAGTACATTATTTAAAGTTGGCTTTTCAAAACCCCAGAAGGGCAGTGTTCCTTTAAAACTCAGAACAAAGGCGAATTTTCCATGTTAGCAGTGAACAGCGACAGTAGACTGATTTCTATCTGTGTTTTCTTTTTCCACAAGTCTGTGCCTAGTTTCCACCTTGCCTGGTTTCCCAAAATCTCCAGTTTTCCTCCACTTATTTCTGTTAGCTCAAGGGTTTTGAATTTCTGTTCCTACTTTTCTCCTGCTGTCAGTTTTAAACGTGTTTTGTTTCTGTTTTCCTGTCTGTCTGCCTTTATGTCTCTGTTCTGTTACCCATTTAAGCTTTCCTCACTCGTGATTCTCTTGATGATCGTTCTGCCCCTTTCTGGGACACCTGTGTCCTGTGACACCTGCTCTGCTCGACACAAGCAGTGCTCTGGCCCACTCACTGGGGCTCATTTTTTAGTCTGCTCTCGTCTCAGGACTCATTAAGTTTCTCTGTCCTCCCTGTCGTCTCTCGTCTCACACATGATCTCAGCTGCCTACTTCATTTTGGAAAAAGATTTGCACAATTTGTTTTGGTTTTTTTCCCACACATGCTGGTACTTAAACCCTAACCTCTTAATTCCTCAATAAGTTGCTTGTAATCAGTAGTGAAGAAAAGTCTAAAATTAAAGTCTTTAAGATTATGACCTAAAAATAACATTCTGATAGTTCAAAACAGAAATAAAAGACCAAGTGGTGTTTAGAATATGTTTAAACATATACCTAAAATGTATAAGATGTCAAATTTTTAATCAAATAGCCAGTTATATTTTAAACACAGCTAAAGTACATGTGTCTTAGGATTGCTATTGCTATGAAGAACACCATGACCATGGCAACTCTTATAAAAGAAAACATTTCATTGGGGCTGGTTTACAGTTCAGAGGCTTAGTCCGTTATCGTCATAGAGGTAAGCATGGTGTTGTGCAGGCAGACATTGTGCTGAAGAAGGAGCTGAGAGTTCCACATTTAGATCTGCAGAAAGAGGAAAGAAGTGTGTGTCACTTGCCCTGGTTTGAATTTCTCAAAGCCCACCCCTAGTGAAGTACTCCCTCTGAAAAAGCCACACCTGTTCCAACAAGGCCACACCTCCTAATACGGCCACTCCCCCTAGGGGCCATTTTCTTGCTAACTTCCACAGCTTGTGACTTTTTGTACTGTGCTGTCTTACCAAACTTAAAGTAAGTACCAAGGTTGGTGAACAGTTCTCAAATCTCCAGAAACGATTTCCTCTTTGTTTTTCATTGGTAGAAAAGTTTCTCCAACAGCATTAGGCTTCCAGTTTTCCAGGACTGTGAGCTGGGAACCGATCTTGAGTAGGGACTGACTTTAAACCCTTCCAATAGCTTCTGCCCAATTACTTATTTGTAAGGTAGAATAGAGAAATTCCAGCTTACTCTCACCTCTCAAATGTCTGGGACTCCACCAGGAATTCTGAGAGTGCCTTCAGTATTGTGACACACAGCACTGATACACAAAAGTCAGTAGAGGCTGACATAGCCTCCATGTGTCTACATGCTGACATGTGGCAACAGACATAACTGTGCTCAGAATCTTTATGTAAAAGACAAACTGTGAACTATTACGGAGATAGGTAAGTGCCATTTCTGGATAAGAAAGCAAATTATTTCAGGGTTATCCTGTAAAGTTAATATGTTCCAATAAAAATACCAGTAGAAAGAGGGAAGAAAACATGCAAACAAAACTTGCCAGCATAGTTCCTGATAAAAGGAAATATGGGGTTCTGGGAGGTGAGGTGGCAGAAGAGTGCCCAATATATGCTGGACCATGGGTTCTATCCTCAGCAGGTCAAAGGGGAAAGAACATAAGAGAACACAACTCCACACCTGAGGTGTGGGAACACAACTCCACACTTGAGGTGCAGCTTATCCACAGTGATATGGAAAGCAGGAAACGTGGCAGGGTGGGGGAATGGTAAGTATACATAGGAGAACCTAAAAAGCACAACCTTAACATGACGGCCACAGGTAACCTTAGCAGTCCTTGAGCTATGCTAGTATGTAGCCGAGTGTGACGAGGCCTTCAGAACATTTAAGCCACATTTTACTGTGAGAAAAGCATCATATTGTAGTGGCATGACTTACAGCAAAGACATGACTGGCACTCCTCAAAATTCACAGGGGATCAAAACAAGGACATTTGAACATCCTAACCTGGAGAGACAGGACAGGTAAATCACTTGCTACACAAGAGTGAAGATCTGAGTTCAAATCCCCAGAAACCACGGGGGGAAAAAAAAAGCTAAACATGGACCTCAAGCATATGGGTATCTGAAGTACTGGGGGTGGGCAGGGCAGACAGGAGGACCACTACAGCTTGCTGACCACTGACCTAGTCCAGATTCAGTGAGAGACCCCACCTCAGAGGAATAAAGCTCAGAGTGATAAAAGATACCGAGTGTCTGCCCTACAGCCTCTGCATACACACCCACATGCACATGGACTCAGACACCATAGTCACCATGCAAACACATACACACAAATAAATGTTTAAAGGCAATTCAGTATCCTCTTCTGGTCTCTGAACACAGACACCACACTCACACACTCACTCACACACACACTCACACACACACACACACACACACACACACAGCGAATTGCCACTGCCAAGATATAGCCTAAGGAAACATGACTGTGAAACATAATGAGATGTCCTGGATGAGGTCCTCACAAGGAAAAAGACATCAGATAAATGGAGGGTGTGTTCCGGCAGTCACTGCTTACAACATTCGCTGGGTGACTTTGACAGACATTTATTTTCCCATAATTCTGGGCACTAGAAGCTAGATTAGATGCTGGTAAGACTGACAGAGGTAAAACATCTACTTCAGGCTGTAGAAAACCAGTCTCACTCCGCCCAGTGGCGTGCCTCCTTGGGCGCATACTTATCCGTCTTCTTAGAAGTTCTCGAAACTTATTAGCGTATCTTTCTTTTTGCCTCTCAGAATTGGTCTACTTGAATTCTTTCTTAAATAATGTCCTTGACTAGTTGATGGTCCATATAAGGAGACATGTGCATTTAGAAATATACATGTAAGTGTCCAATTCATTGTATTAAATGATGATATACATAAAAATAAGGAATGTCAGCATTATAAAATGCCTAATTACAAAAATGATTATTTTTTGTATAAGCATAGTTTGTAGGTAATACAATTGGTCACACACATTCATATGGTAAAACTCTAATATGGTAGTATTTGGAGTTAGGGCATTTGGGGAGAAATTAGGTATTGATGAGATAATAAAGATGAGACCCCATGATGAGGTTAGTGTTCCTAGAAGAAGAAAAACCAACTATTGTTCCCTCTCCATTCACCCACACTGTGTACACAGTGAGAGGGAGCCATCTTTTTTTTTCTTTTAATTTTTATTTTTTGATACTTTATTTACATTTCAAATGTTTCCCCCTTTCCAGGTCTCCACTTTGGAAACCCCCTATCCCCTCCCCCCACGCCTCTATGAGGGTATTCCTCCATCCACCCACCTGTGCACCCACTCCCATCTTCCCACCTTGGCATTCCCCTTTACTGGGGTCTCTAACACCCTCAGGCCCAAGGGCCTCTCCTCTCCCTGATGGCCAACAAGGCCCTCCTCTGCCACATATGTGGTCCGAGCCATGGGTCCCTCCATGTGTATTCTTTGATTGGTGGTCCAGTCTCCAGCAGCACCGGGGGGTAAGGCCAATTGACACTGTTGCTCCCTCCATGGGGCTGCAAACTCCCTCAGCTCCTTCAGTCCCTTCGCCAACTCCTCCATCTGGGACCTCACACTCAGTCCAACAGTTACTGTGAAGTGAAACTTGGGTATTCCAGACTTTTGGGCTAATATCCACTTATCAGTGAATACATACCATGTTCGTTCTTTTGTGACTGAGTTACCTCACTCAGGATGATATTTTCAAGTTCCATCCATTTGCCTGTGAATTTCATGAAGTCCTTGTTTTTAATAGCTACATAGTATTCCATTGTGTAAATGTACCACATTTTTTGTATCCATGCTCTGCTGAGGGACATCTGGGTTATTTGCAGCTTCTGGCTATTATAAATATGGCTGCTATGGACATAGTGGAGCCTGTGTCTTTATTACATGTTGGACCATCTTCTGGGTATATACCCAGGAGAGGTATAGCTGAGTCCTCAGGTAGTATTATGTCCATTTTTCTGAGGGTCCGCCAAACTGATTTCCAGAGTGGTTGTACCAGCTTGCAATCCCACCAACAACGGAGGAGTGTTCCTCTTTCTCCACATCCTCGCCAGCATCTGCTGTCACCTGAGTTTTTGATCTTAGCTATTCTGACTGGTGTGAGGTGGAATCTCAGAGTGTTTTGATTTGCATTTCCCTGATGACTAAGGATGTTGAACATTTCTTTAGGTGCTTCTCAGCCCTTCGAGTTTCCTCAGTTGAGAATTCTGTTTAGCTCTGTTCCCCATTTTTTGAAAGGGTTATTTGGTTCTCTGGAGTCTAACTTCTTGAGTTCTTTGTATGTATTGGATATTAGCCCTCTATCAGACATAGGATTGGTAAAGATCCTTTCTCAATCTGTTGGTTGCCGTTTTGTCTTATTGACAGTGTCTTTTGCCATACAGAAGCATTGCAATTTCATGACGTCCAATTTGTCAATTCTTGATCTTAGAGCATAAGCCATTGGTGTTCTGTTCAGGAACTTTTCCCCCGCGCCCATGTGTTTGAGACTTTTCCCCTGTGCCCATGTGTTCGAGACTTTTCCCCACTTTCTCTTCTATTAGATTCAGTGTATCTGGTTTTATGTGGAGGTCCTTGATCCACTTGGACTTGAGCTTTGTACAGGGAGGTAGGAATGGATCAATTTGCATTCTTCTACATGTAGACCGCCAGTTGAACCAGCACCATTTGTTGAAATTGCTGTCTTTTTTCCACTGGATGGTTTTAGCTCCTTTGTCAAAGATCAAGTGACCATAGTGTGTGGGTTCATTTCTGGGTCTTCAATTCTATTCCATTGATCT
>CM052716.1:45161007-45199435 GCA_028551405.1 Uromys caudimaculatus
TTGCAGGCAAATGGATGGAAAATATCATCCTGAGCGAGGTAACTCAGTCACAAAAGAAGGAACATG
The DNA here is from genome assembly GCA_028551405.1 of Uromys caudimaculatus. Classification (NCBI taxonomy): domain Eukaryota; kingdom Metazoa; phylum Chordata; class Mammalia; order Rodentia; family Muridae; genus Uromys; species Uromys caudimaculatus. The sequence continues at coordinate 45,161,074 of CM052716.1, forward strand.
GTATGTACTCACTGATAAGCGGATATTAGCCCAAAAGTTCAGAATGCCCAAGTTTCACTTAACAGTAACTGCTAGACTGAGAGTGAGGTCCCAGATGGAGGAGTTGGAGAAAGGACTGAAGGAGTTGAGGGAGTTCGCAGCCCCATGGAGGGAGCAACAGCGCCAATGGGCCTGACCTCCCCCCCCCCCCCGGGTTGTCCTGAAGTTTGGACCACCAACCAAAGAATACACATCTATAGACCCATGGTTCGGACCACATATGAGACAGAGGACGACCTCGATGGCCATCGGGGAGAGAGAAGAGGCCCTTGGGCCTGAGGGTGTTAGAGGCCCCAGTGAAGGGGAATGTCAGGGTGGGAATAGGGGGATGGGTGGGCGGGTGGGTGGGAGGTGGAACTCCCTCATGGAGGTAGGGATGGGGAGGGGATGGGGGCTTCCAAAGAGGAGACCCAGAAAAGGGGAAACATTGGAAATGTAAATAAAGTATCAAAAATAAAATTAAAAAAAAAAAAGATGCACTAATATAATGATTGGACTTTATTAAATAGCTAGTAAAAAATTCATATCACTTGTTTATTTATGTAAAAACTGACTCTTTCCTAACTCATCAAGTTGCCCTCATGCCTAGTCTTTCGACTACCTCTTCCCCCCCCCACCCTGTTTATCTCTGATACCTCAAAATGGAGGCACAGATAATCACTGGCATAGTTCCCTGCCGCTAAGGATAGCTAGCTTATGACCACTTAGGAATCAAGCACATGCTGATACTTTAAGACCAGTAAGCATTTGTTAAAGTAGGAAGGCAGGGGTGTGAGATTTGCTGTAGTTAACAGTAAGAGGAGAAAGTTAGTTCATGGAGTTACGCCAGAAATGTCATTCCTTTCTGCATAGAAAAACTCAGCCCCTCCCAGAAGACAGCCACAGCCCCACTTGAACATGACTTTCAGTTACTTTTTAAACGTCTGTTTGTGCATGCATACTTTTGTTCTGTTTATCACTGCTTATTTGGTTCTGGTTAATTTGCTAATGGTGCTGGAGGTTGAACCCAGGGCCTTGTGTCTGCAACGCAAATGCTCTCTGTTAAGGCAAATGAGCTGCACGCCAGCCCTAACATTTTAAGGCTGGATTTTGTTGCTGTTGTTGTTGCTGCTGCTACTACTACTGCTGTTGCTTTGCTTTGTTTTGTTTTGTTTTTAATGTAACCCTTGCTTTTGACCCTTTGAACCACTCAAAATACAAACATCAGATAGGTCTGGGTATTGGCTGGCAACTTGCTCCACAGCTGGCTCCCTGTGGTTGAGTGTACTCTTCAAAGAAAGAGAACCAAGTTCCAAATCCAGGTTTAGAAAAGTCCAGGGTAGAGATCATAGCCTCCCACCAGGGGAGGGACTCAAAGTGAGCATGGCAGCAGATGCCTAGAAAGGCAAAGGAGTGGAGCAGACAGACTCCAGGCATGCCTTCCAGAGTTTTGCTTTGTTTCTGTTAGGAAGTTCTGGGGACCAAGCCCAAGGCTTTGCGTGTTCTAGGCGAGCACTCTGCCACTGAGCAGATCTCTCCACCTCAGCCTTGTTTTCTGTGGAACTGCTCTCCAGGTGGGGCAAGCACTGCCTGGCTCCCTGTGCCAGAGAGAATGGGGTACAAAGTTTCTTTGTTGAGTCCCAGCCTGAATTCACTGGGCCATCTCTTCTCTTTAGGATGTCACATGTGCTCCAGTTTGAAGACAAAACCAGAAAAGTGAAAGATGCTAGCATGCAGGACTCAGACACGTTTGAAATCTATGATCCTCGGAATCCAGTGAACAAAAGAAGACGGGAGGAAAGCAAGAAGCTGTTGAGAGAGAAGAAAGAAAGGCGGTGAGAGACCATGATGCCAAAAGTGGTGGCGCCTGCGGCAGTGTCCTGTCACAGACAAGCTGTGGGAAGTGTGTCAGAGCCTGTGTTCTGGTTTTCAGAACACAGGTATCTCCTTTTGTAAATTTGGAATGATGTAAGCAAATGCTTTTGGTTACTGATACATTTTTTCCCTAATTGACCTTTTATATTACTAACTCTGAAATAAAATCAGTTTCTTTCCAGTTTAAATGTTAACCATTTGCAGATTGCGTAAGTCTGTCTGTGCCCCTCTACACTGAAATGTGTGAAGGGTCTTGTTCAGAATTTGTATAAGAGGTGCTCCCAGAAAGAATAAGGGAAACTTCCCTGATACTTTAATATAAAATCAAAATTATAAAATAAAAATATTAACATTGATGTTTTTTGCATATAAATATATGAAAATAGCCAGACCAGTAGGACTCCTGCTTTAATTCATGAAGAGCCCTCAGGCAAGTTAATATTCACTCTGTCCAGCCCACTGCCTGGATGCTATGAATGCTTCAGGACAGTAGCATTCTGATGCCATGCTCACCAAATACCACAGCCTGATGCTGGGCCACATGCCACTCTCTGCCCTCGCTTGTCAGCATGGCAACGTCAGGAGTAAGTGGGTGCACAGGACCTGCACCACCAGTAGAACTCATCAAGAACCTAGCCTTTGACACACTCATTCACACTGGGTATTTCTGTTACCTATATTTAGTTCTAAACTCTGAGTGCTAAAATTGTACGGCAGACAGACTAACTTCAGTCACCTAATAAAACTTCACTAGCCACATCTTTTCAGAAGAAGTAATGAAATCGGTTTCCTCTTCCGAAAGCACCGGTTCTTCGGTGTGATCCCAGGTGCAGCACTGGCAGCAGACATAGGGTGGAGAAATGCTAGCCCCTGCCTTGGCCAATCACCACAACCATCCTCTCCAAACTACCAGTGCCTAGAGAATTAAAACATCACAGCCTATGGCCAGTGAGTTAGAATCCTAGCCCTGTACACTAAAGAAATTTTCAGCCATTGTTCAAAATGAGTATGTGCTAACATACACCAAAGCCTCGTACAGTACAAATATGTCATTTCCTAGCCCACTGTGGGATATTTTATAGAAGTAAAGACTACCTAACTCTGGGCATGCATCTAAAGGAGAGGTGTTTGCCTAGCATGTACCAGGCCTGGAACTAGATTCTGAGCATGGAAAAAAATAAGTAAGCAGAACTATATTACTATTTCTTAAAAGGAACAAACAAAACCAGATATGTTTAAATGTTAAAGCATATAACACATCATTTATATTGTTGTAGTTGTGCACATATATAAAACAAAAATGTAAAAATAAGCAAAACTAGTGATTACTTCTGAGGATGAAAGAGAAATGCCTGGGGTTCTCTTGAGTTTCAGCTAGCTAATAGTGCTCGGCGCTCAGCCTTACATACTAGTATGCCCGAAACCACCACAGTCTTTGTCCTTCATGATTTTGAGGTGAGAAAACCTGAAGTGAGAAAACAGGACCCTAGTATCCAGAGAAGTCCTTCTTTTGAATGAAGACAGAGAAAATTTCAGAGAAAAGAGAGGTGTGGTAGAAGTACTCTGCAGCGTGTCAGTCAGCTCAGTATTGTGGACAATTGAGGCAGGGTTTGGTTGTGCCAACACAGCGCTGCAGTTATTTCTTATTGGCATATATTCATTGTACATAGTGGCCTTGCCCGTGTCTGCCCCGCCCTCCTCCCCTGCCCGTTCCATCCACTGGCAGCTTCACGTATGTTTTGGTATCCTATGTACATGTACAGTTGTATGTTTTTATATAAAATCTATGATCCACAAGTTAGAGAAAGCATAGTATTTACTTGCTAGGTCTGGCCTATTTTACTGACTGTGGTCTGCCACTGCGTCAGCTTTCCAGCAGATGACGTAAGTCTGTAGCTGATGACCCCGTCCTACAGCGTGCACACTTTCTTTACTCATTCGTCGGCTCACAGCTAGGCGGAGTCTGTCCTGCAGACACTATGAAATGTCTGAGGCCACGTGTGCTGGAACGTCATCTCTGCCCTTCTTCCTCGGATGTGGCCACTTCACCAATTCAGCATAAGCCCAGCAGAACTCCCTAGTGCTCTCTGCAGGGACCAGTCAGAACAATTTCAGTTTTTAAAAGACAGTTTATTTTTTCTTTTATTTTTAAAATTATAATTCAGTTATATCATTTGCTCCTTTCTTTTTCTCCCTTCAAACCATCCTATACTCTCCTCCTTGCTCTTTTTCATTAATTGTTAATATATATATAGGTGTGTATATGTCTGTGTGTGTGTATATACATCTGTGTATTTATATGTATATGTACATATACATATACACACTCGTATATTTCTAATCATAACCTGCTCAGTCTATATAATATTGTTTGCGTGTATATATATCCATTTGGTATTGGATAACCGATTTGTGTGTTCTTCCCTGGAGAAGAAAATTTCTTCCACTCTCACCATTTCTTAGTTCTTTGTGTAGGGTTGAGGCCTTTGGTCTCACCACCACCACCCTCATCCACATTAGCATATCTCTTTTTACTGTCCTTTAAAGCTCCTGTTTAGGCAGTCATATTGGTGTGACTTTGTCAGTGTAGCTTCTGACATTACTAGGAGACACAACCTTGCATAAAATTCTGTGGTCATCTGGCTCTTAGAATCTTTCTGCCCCCTCTTCTGCAATGTTCCCCAGGCCTTAGGTGTGGGAGTTGTTTTATATCCACTGGGACTGGGATCCACAACTCTGCATTTTGTTTGTCTGTAGTTTTCCATAATGATCTCTGTCAGTTGCAAAGAGAATATCCTCTGTATGAGTTGATGACTACACTTTATCTGTAGGCAGAAGGTCAAATATTTAGAATGCAGTTAGGGATAATGCTGTTTTAGTAAAGTAATGGTTGTAGATTTCCCTCCAAGCCCCATGACTTCACTAGCCCTGGGTCACTGACTAGGTTTTCAGTGCCAGGCATGGTTTCCCTCCTGTTGAGGGTCTTAAGTTCAAGTAGAGAGCTGTTGGTTACTACAAGATGTGTGTGTGCCACTGCAGCACCTTAGATGTATAGTGTCCTGCGGCTCTTGTAGTGCATAGGTGCCGTAGCTGGGTAGGACTTTTGGTTGTCCCCTCCTCTGGAAGCTTGCCTTCTGATACCATGAAAAAAAGACAGTTGAATGACAAAATGAAGATATCAGCTTAGCTAAACGGTCATCTTATGTTAACTGCAAGAAGCTTAAGGTTCTGAAATGTAGTAGTAACCAGAGTATTGTGGGATTCCACCATTACAAATTTCACTAAATTTAACTAAATAGATAATTTCCAAAAACTAGTAGGAAACTAAGTTTGGTATTATTAAATATGTTTGCAGTCACAAGAAAATGTTTAGGCCAAGTAAATGAACTGCAAAAAAAAAAAAAAAAAAAAAAAAAAAGTTAAATTAAAAACATGAAAGCATATTAAAATAGCCTTTAAACTTCACTTCATTGTTATATTTGGACTTATTTTTTGTTTATGTGTTTCGGTTAGGGATATTATCCTGAAACCAAGCAGCCTGTCCGAGTCCTTGTTCTTTGCCCATGACAACACTAGAAGGAGAAAAACAACTGGCATTTTGTTCCCACTGTGGCATGCCATGCCTTCCACTTTGGGTGAAACTGGTGGCAGGTTAAGAGATCAAACCAGCCCTTGGGTTTCCCTTTCTCAGAGGGTAATTGAAGTGCAGAACTGTCTGGGATTTTTAATGTTATAAAAATGCACATCGCCACATGCCCACAGGTTTGTTTCCTCTGAGGCCACACAGTCAGTAATGCATCTAAAAATGGGGACATCATAAAACGGGTCATTAAAACGTTTGAGGAGCTGAGTGGTTTGCTGCTGTTTTTAGAACACATTTGGTGACAGACAGTGAGCATCCTTTTCAAACTGTCACTGCAGGGTTCTTGATAAGATCGTATGTGTGAGGTACATACCCCTGTCATGTTGTGTCAGTGTGGCCTGTGTGGGAAGGGCTAGATAGAAGCAGAATATGGCTGACACATGCTGCTTTATCTCAGTGATAACCAGAAAGACGGGGGACGTGTGAAGTGAGTTACACTGAGGGTCCTATCAGTGTGAACAATTTGTTTATATGGCGTCAGTGTGGAGAAGGGAAGAGGGGTTACATTCTTCACTGTCATTCACAAGAGCAGGTCTGCTTTCACCAGAGCTGGGACAGCCAGCAACCTAGCAGTTTGTCAGGTGGCCCCCATTTCTGCTTACTGGAAAGCACAGTGCATTTCCGATCTTTACTTCTTGTAGATTTTAATGGAGAGATGTGAATCAGGAGCTACGCTGTAGAGAAATCCCTGCTAGATAAAGCTCCACTCCTAAGAAAACTGCTAAGACATCAGACCTTACCAGGCTGGTGTCAGAAGTCCTGGGCCTGTAGAAAGAGTAGTCAGTAACAGGACCACTACCACTACCCCTCCCCGACACCACACCCCCTCACCAAACCCGCAGGCCATGTCTTTGTCACAGCTACTGCTTCCCGAGGAGAGCTGGTTTTGGTGGCATGGTGTTGATGAGCTCAGAGAATCCGTGGTGGCATCCGTCATGCTGCCCCAGCCTAGCCTGCTGTGAGCGAGCTGAGGTAGCCCTGCTGTGTTAGTTCCTTTTGCCATTGGATGTCACTTCTGACTGATGCCTTTCTGTATACGTGTTAGCTCTGGCACCAGCACCACAGAGCTCACTGCTGTGACCCCTCTTCTAGAGCCATGGGCCTCACCATGCCCATTTTACGTGATAACCGCTTTATGATTGATTTGTACCTTTAGATTCTCCGTTGATGAAGTTTTCCAAAAGCCTTACTTTTGCTTGTTTCTTTTTCTCCTCTCCTTTTTTCCTATTGAATTCCAGTTAATCTTCTGCTCAGCTCAAAAGGTAACCAAATCTTATGGGGGTGGGGGGAAGGAGGTGTAAGAAATAGGATAGGTCTCTGATTTACTCCCTCTAAATGATAATGTACAAATTCATGACCTAACTTAGAGGAGCAGCGCTGAGTTAGAGGATGGAGATTCCCACCTGAGAAAAACAAACAAACAAACAAAACAAACCTGGATTCTAAAGGAAATGCAGGCAGAAGTCTGGTCTCTCCACATCTGCTGGAAGTTATTCCCTGACGATTAGATCATGGCATTAATTCATGTTACTTGATCAGCTAAACTGTCTTCTGCAGGCTTTCTTCACAGCACCAGTTAAGAAGAAAGACATTTTTTGTCTTTTAGAAAATTATTATTTTCTCATCCTTATGATGTCAAATGCGATCTTTAATGATGAACTGCTAGCTTTAAAAAAAAAAAAAAGTAATCGAGATAATTTTGAAATTAGGAAATACTCAACAGACTTTCATACATATTTTCTGTGCTTAATGTAGGTTAAGACTGTACCAGGATATTCAAATACTTCAATAAAAAAATTACACCAGAAATGAAGTGACCCACATATACAAAATGTATCATCCCACTTAAAATCCATGAGTTGCAGTTAGTTCCCAGCAGTTACAATGAACTTACAATCTGTGGGCTTCCTTCTCTTTTTCATGTGATGGATAAAGCAATGTTTAATTTTCACTTGGAGGAAAATATTTTGTTTAGGATAAGAGGCATGAATCATTTTTCTTCTATTCTAGAATTTTATTATAATACTGTATTATGGGTGCAGATGTATTATGGATGATATTTCCCAATCAGCTAAAGAATTCAGCAAGTGATTTTTTAACTTACAAAAGGGATACATGACTTGTAAGGTCTAAGTCCATTGCATAGGAAATCTCATGTCTGTCAAACCTGGCACATCCGAAGTTGAACAAAGCTGCTATTTCTGTCCTTGTCCTCCAGCCCTGCTTCATGGCAGTCTTCCCATCTGTGCCTTGGCAATGCCAACGTTTCCGTTGCTGAGGCCACATAACCTGTCTTTACCCCCCACACTCAAGCTGTTAGGATATTCTGTTGCTTCTTCCCTTCAACACAGACCCAGAATATCACCGTCTCCCACTGCTACCACCCATGTGACAGAGACCATCCTTTTTCACATGGGCTACTAAGAGAGAGTGGAAACTAGACTCCTTACTTTCACCCAGGTCCCTGTGACGTTTTATCATGGCAGTCAGTGGAAGTTTTTAAAGTCTGAGTCACAGTGTTATATTGTTTTAAACCCTATGTAATTCAGAGTAAAAATGCAGGCCCTTACAGTGGTGTATGAGGCTCCGTGTAATTGCCACCCCACTCCTCGGTCTTCCTGACCTCTCCACTCACCCCCCCCACACACACACACACACACTCTCCTCCCTAGCTGCTATCAAGTAGGCTCGATGTATTCCATCCCAGGGTCCTTGTAGTAGCAACCTAAAACAGTGTTTCCCGTGGCTGCCTGACAGCATCCCTTGGCTCCGTCAGGTCAGTGTTTAGTTGATGCTGCAGAGAAGTCAGCTCTACTTCAGAAATGCAGTCTTCTCCATTGCACACATCCCGTCTCCTGCTGCCTGCTCATTTGCAGTCAACTATTAACCACTAAGCACTTTGCCCAATGACGTATTTAATGTTTACACACGGTCCCACAAGGTCAGAACCTGCTATATTCATTTACAGATGAGGGAATTTAGTCTTAGGCTCTTTATTGAAGCTAAAGAGATGGCACAGCCAACAAGAGCACTTACTGCAATTGCTGAGAACCAAAATTCAGTTCTCATAATGCACATAGCTCGTAACTGCCTATAAAACTCCAGTTCTAGGAGATCCAACACCCTCTTCTGGCCTCTACCAATACCAGGCATGCACATAGCATGAACACATACGTGCAGGCAAACATCAATACACACAAAAAATACATTTTTTAAAGAAGGTTATTTTTCTTTTACTCAGTCCATTAAAATGAGTATTTTTGTTAACTTTTTTACTAGTGTCTCAGTGTTCAGAACCTAACAGAAAGCAGATATCTAATAAATATTTGTTAAATTGACAGATAAGCTACTACTTCCCAGAAAGAACTTTCTAAGGCCAATATGAGTTTATTACATGCTCATAGCTTAGTATCTTCACGATAAACATGCAGAAGGGTGCAGCCTCAGCTCAAGAACAACTCTGACAATGGATGAATAATCTTTAGATACTAGATTCCCTTCTCCCAGATGGAAACAACAAAATCCATCTGATCCTCCCACCAAAGCCCTGTCACAGCCTGGGAAAACACAGTCAGGAAAACTGCTTTCCCAGGTGAAGACCTATAATGCGAAATGCTAGTGCTTCAGGTACGCTCACTTATACCTGACCCTCTTCTAAGCACTGCATTAACTCATTTGATTCTTAAAAGCAACCTTGTGAAGCATTGGTATATATCCTTACTCTATTTTCCAAAAGATTTGGGCCCTGGTGAAGTTAAGTAATTTATCAGTGTCACACAGTGAGCAGAGAAGCTAGAATATCAGACTGAGCCCAGAGCTTCTGCCCCGATCACCGTTTACTGAGACTCTGACTACAGGAACCAAGGGGCCTTTCTGGTAGACATTCTACTGACTTAGAGAGTTTATGACCCAGTAAAAAACACAGGCTTCAGTTGAAAATAATTACATAGGTAAACATGAAATGAATGACCAATGAATGGGGTTAGTCAGACCAACCTAGAACCACACATGACAGGGAGTTTTGACTGTAATTTGAAAGGAAAGGAAAACATGCCATTGAGAAGACGGGTCAGTTCCAGGTGGGAAGAAAGTTGTGCAGACGGACTATTAAGAAAAATGTTAGGGACAATGATGTGTCTATGTAATGCCAAAACATCTGGTCAATTCCATTTTTTTTTAAAGCCAACCTCCATCGATGTAGTGAATTTCTTCAGTCAATCCAGATGTTTGGCGGCTTGTAGACAAAACATCCAGATGATTAACTGAAGATTTGACAGAGTTGACTGGATTAGCCAGATGCTGCAGCATTGTATAGACACTGTCAGGACGTTTACTTGGCTGGAGTGGGGTCCAGCTGTAAAGGAGATGGATGGTCTGGGCAGTGAGGGGAGCTTTGGAGCAGAAGACCTAGACCTGGATTGGATGCAACTGGGAGCGGCTACAAGATGTGTGGGGTGGAAATGACGCTTCAGGAAGAGATTCCGTGTGAAGAGAAGAAAGAATAACAGTGAGAGGAAAAGCTGCAGACAGGAAAGAGGATCTTAGGAGAGTGCAGGTGCACGTGAGGTAATTAAAGCCTGAACCAGAATGCTGGGAAGGCAACAGGAAGAAGCGGATCTGAAAAACATTACAGAAAAACAGCAGGAAGTGGTGATGGGCTAGACACGGGAGTAAAATGCATGTCACCCCGGGGCTGGAGACAGTGAAGCCTGGGAAAGCAGCTGCTGGCAATCTCCCCATAGGAGTAAACCAAGAGGGATCCCCAGAAGCCTCCATTCAGAGGCCGCTGCCAGACCTACAGTTAGCAGGTACCGAGAAGCCAGATCCTTCGACTTCTGGGTCCCAAATCAGTTCGGTGCTAGATTCACACTATTAGGTGGACAGAGCCAGTGAAAAGGATAAATTTTAATGGCATTTAAAATTTCATGTAATATGCAGTGCGAGCAAAGATATATAAAGCATAATTAGGTACAGTGAGACTGTGAGAAACTGCAGAGTGCCTATTTGATTTGACGGATTAGTATTTGAAAAGCCTGCTTATAAGCAGGTGTTAAAGGCTGAGAACAAGCGTTTACTTGTGTGACTTAAAGGGCTGATTTCTAAAAGTTCGGGGATCACAGGCCTTGACTTAGATATTTCACAGTTTCAATTTATTAGAGTTGGCACCATGACGGTGCTACAGTTGAGATCTTAAATGTCCCCCAAAGGTCCATCTGTTTAGGCTTGGTCCCGAGCCTACAGTGCTAAGGAAGGTGGTAGACGGTCAGGGCATCAACCTTGTGGAAGGAAGTCTGTCATGGAAAGTATGCTCGTGAAGGAGATATTATCTCTTTTTTCCTTTCCCACAGTCTTTGAGGTTAGCAGCGTCTGTGCTCCCACAATGGCCTGATTTGCTACCAGGCTTCACAACAATGTAACCAAGTAACCATGGACCAAAACTTCTGAAATCCTGTGCCACAATAACCCTTCCTTCTCTCCAGTGGATTCATCTCAGGTATTTGTCATAGTGAGGGAAAGCTAACACATGGGGGGGGGGGGGGGCGCTCTGGCTGACTAAAGATCATCCTGAGTACTCACAGAATTCGTGGTTGTGCACACATGCAGTCTCCAGCATTTTCAGCTCCAAGCCTATCAACCCACATAAACCAGCTGGGTGTCCTTTATAAACACACTGAGATGTTTCTCCAAATGCTTGCTTGTTCAATAGAGAAAAAAAAGCAAAGCAAAACAAGTTTTTTTTCATAGTTCGAAATACAACTCGGTGCTAGAGAGCTGCCTCACATGTGTAATGCCCCGGGTTCAAGCCCCAGGACCAACAAATAAAAATAAAACAACAAAAATAGCAAAAGGAAAAACCGTTCAGAGAGACTAAGTTTTCTTCAAGTTTTTTGCACTATCTCTCCACCCCCACATCACCCAACTCTGAAGTGGACATTTAAGGGTTCTTTGGAGAGTCAGTTGTGTTGGATGGTGTTTTGCTGGGGCAAACACATGAAGGAGTGTTTTCCTAAAGTGGACACAGGTAAGGCAAACTCATGAAAAACCCATCACTGAAGCAGACATAGGATGTTCTGCTAAAGCAAACATATGAGAGGACACGTGATGAAGTCTTTGCTAACAACACGCATGTATCGGTCCGCCTTACATTGTGTAGTTGAGCTCCATTTGTCGGGATTCTAAGGACTCGGGCTGACTGGATACACGTGCTGAGGGAAGGCCTGTGGAGGACACGTGAGGTGTGGAGGGTGTAAGTAGGACTCAGTGGAGTGACGGAGACAGGGCTTGGCTTGCTGGGACAGCCAGCTATGCAACACTTGTGGGTCTCAAGTCTTCACTGGTCTTCGCTTCCCTGAGAGGGGCACAGCTGAGAACTTCTCCTGGTGTTCCTGTTGGTCCCCCCTGCGAGTTTAGCCAAGGCTGAGGCCTGGCTGTCCCTGCTAGGTCATGTCTCTCCTGTTGCTAACCTGACTCTATGGAACTGCATTGCTGGTGTATCCGTGAAGTGTTTGCGAGTGGATTGAGCTGCCGCTGCCTGCTAACCTGTGAACTGAACTGTCGATTCCCAGACAATACAGACCTGGGAGTTGCTCCAAAGAACCTTTCTAAACAGGTCCACTCTCCCTCACTCCACCTCCACCCAGTATCCTTTCTTTCACACTACCTCTGGTGGGTTGTGGGCTACAAGGGAGGTTAAAGCGTTAAGAACCATCATTAAAAATTGGATTTGAAAAACTTAAAGTTACACCAGCCCCTACAAACACCCTAGAAGAACACAGAATGTAAGAGTGGAAATATATTGTGTTCCGTGTATTGCAGTCACCCTGTGGAGATGAAGGGGTCAGGGATCCTATTGTCATTAATTTCCCACACTCAGAAAGGACAAGCCTGGGTAGGTGTCCAGGGCCTGTCATTGTGTTGCTGATTTTGTTGGTGTTGTTGCTTATTAAGCTCCCCCAACTAATTGTGATGATTGGTTTGTTTTTCACTTCCCTGAAAATCAGTCCTGGACAGATGCCACTGCCAAGAATGAGAAGCGCCTAGCTATCAGACCTGAGGCTCTCAAACTGTAAACATTGATTTAATGTCTTTGCTCACCTAAGAGTCACATCGATTCCTTTATGAACTGAGCTCCTGGGCAAATTCAGTCTATCCTTTGAAGGTAGAATGTTTCACAGAAGCTACATGAAGTCTGATGCGATCAGCCTGAGAACCCAAGATGATAGTAGGACCTTTGTCTGTTCTCAGTTCCCAGCACTACTGTACCCCCTCCCAAACACTGTTAGTGCAGGACAGGAAATGTAATTAATGATCTTGATAAGTCTCCCAGTACTCCAAGGCTGAACAAGTCACTTATTTATCAACTAGAACACCAGTTGGCTTCTCTAAAACAATGAGTGAGTCAGGTGTTTCATGTCTGCCTCCCGTAGCCCTCCTATTATAGAAATGAGATTTAGCAGATAGCAAGTTACTTTTTCAAAAAGCTAATCAACACCAAGGTTAGAATGTTTGTTCTCTTAGATGCCCTTCTTTTGGCAGAACAAACTATACCCACAAGAAAACGTCCTGGATTGTTTTTTTCCTTGGTAGTATGGTTTTGTTTGCCCTGGTATCAACTCATTTTCCTGGACCTCTTTTCCCCAAGGATATAGGAGTAGACACTGGGAGAATTTTATTTAAAAGCCAGTAGAGTGGCACAGTGGAAAGTCGAATGTGTATTTGACTCACTTTGCTGCTTGTTAAATACACCAGACATCACACACACAAGAATTACTTTTGGTCTGAGTAGTGGCTATTTCCCACTTCTCCGGGCTCTTTCAAGTCTCTGCTAGCAAGCAGGGCAAATAGTGTCATGCCCCCGTGGGAGGACGGAAGGGTAAGGGAGGGCTGTGAAGGAAAACCCTTGGGAATGGTCACAACATAAAGGTCTTTTGTCCTGAAACAAATCAAAACAGAGAGATTCATTTCCATTGATCCTCTTATCTTCTATGTAAATACATTAATGTTCACCACCTTGATCTGAACCACAGCACTGATAAGGGTTAGCCCTTAACAGATGATTCTTTAGGTACTTCATTGATTCTGCTACCTTAGTATAACCGATCACATAGAAAGGCTTTTGAGTACTGAATGCCTTTTCTTCTTGAGGGAAACTGCCAGCTCATACACTGACTGGATAAGCTGGGAGAAAGGCACCATTCCCAAGACGCTTCCCACACACCAGAAATTCTAAGAACGAACTTTGGGGAAATCCTTCCCTGCATCTGCAATGTAACAAACAGTGCCTGTCCTAATGTTTTCTTGTTTCTCTGTTACACTCCAGTTCCCTGAGAAACCAGATCTTTGTCCCTACAACAACATGGGCCCTGGAATCCATATTAAGCAGATTGACCCTGCTTGGCCTGGCCTGTCTCTCTGTCACCTGAAGAGGCTCAGTGTTGGATAGATGGATGGATGGATGGATGGATGGATGGATGGATGGATGGATGGATGGGTGGATGGATGGATAAAATGTCCTGGGAATTCAGACTAGACAGGAAATCCTGAGCCTTCAGTGATCACCATCCCCACCACTGCCTCTGGCACTTTCTAAAGGGCTCTGGGGAAGGTAATTCCCTACCAAACTTGCCAACCAATGGCTGCCAAACAAAATGAGGAACAAAGACATTCTTCCCAGTCCTGAGGAATAGGAGTAGTGAATATTCTCCTTCTGCAAGCTGGTTGTAGTCTTAGGTCTTCACAAGCTACTGGCTGGGGTATCACTGTCTCCTTGGAAACATTCTGATACAGTTCATCCCCTGCGCATAGCACCTGGGGAAGCCCTCTTTATGTTCAGTGTGGGCTGCACATTTAGTGTCTCCTCTCCAGAGCAAATGCCTTCTGTGCTAACAAGGACAAGGGCTACTTAGGAGTTAAGTGCACTCCCATGAAACTCCTTGAATGTCCTAGTGAACATTTCCCCAGCTGTTCATTAATAACAAGGGTTTTCTCTTTCTCAACCATTACATCAAGAGCCATCTGAAGAGGAGGCAAACATTTAAAAAATCTGTACTAGCCAAAGAAGTCTTCTGCCCTCTTTGTATTTTCCTTGCTATTGGTAGTTAAGATCTTTTTCCCATCAATAAAGGAAGAAGTATTTTGGTTTGTTTTCCTTTTTACTAGTGAACTTTTCTCCCGTCACCTTCCATACTACAGATAAAGTACTGCATCTACAAATGCTAAAACCCAAGTTCTCACTTTTCTGGGCCAACACAACAGAGACAAGTTTTGGCATTCCCATCGTCCTTTAAAATTACTACAGAAAGAGAAAATGGCTCTGGTGGCCGCAGATCCGACATGTATACAATTAAACCTTAAGAAAACTGTTTCCAAGACAGGACTCACATGCTCCAGAATTTGTTGGAATGGATCAACAACAACAACAAAAGTTAAAAACCAACAATTCAAATCCTAGTCTGCCTGCAGGACCTCCTTGAGATGGACTCTACGGGAAACAGTTCCATCTTTCAGAGTGGATATTCACTTGTTTGCTTTTCCAGCCAGGAGTCTGGGAGAAGCCAGCAGGCAATGTAGTCATTTGGTAATGTCCTTCACTCTGCCAAGGCGGATTAATGCTGGGAGATCTTACAACTGGTGAGTAACGGGCAGTGTTTACAGATCCTCCGAGATCCCCAAGGTGTGATTATTTTCATCTGTAGACTTCTGTCATCCCCCAAAGGGCGCTTTGTCATTTCCTCTACTCTTCCTTCACTGGCCTCTCCAGGCTGTGCTTCAAGGACAGCAAGGCCCGGGAGTCATCACCGGTCTGGTCAAACCCAACTGGTAAACACTTCCCAGACCCTGCTAAAGTGAGAAGTTGTCCTGACACTTACTGCTGGCTTCCTTTCTGCAGAGTTCGGGATAGTTATTTATTAAAATATGATTTTAATAGCCATGTTCTCACTCTGGCACTGTTTTATTATGCCCCCGTGTCACCCTCAGAGTGGCTTTAGAGTGTCATAGACCTGTGAAGATCTCAGTCCATGAACAGCCAGCCCCACCATAAGGAAGGTGTGGTTTTAGAACTAATTGCTCTTTGCAGTTTAAAATTGTTCTTGTGGTTCATTGCCCCCGAAGCTCCTGTCACTGCCACCACCCCAATTCTTCAACTTGCATTCTGCTCCTTTCTGGATTCACAGATCCAGAAAAGCCTTCTGACATCAGGGCCATGTTCTAGAGTTTGAGTTCTGCACACACAATAAAATTAGTTAAATAAATTCTAAAGCTAAAAACAAGTAAGGGGTAACGTGCTTGTCGAGTATGCTTGAGGCCCCTGGCTCAAACACCAACCCAGCAGAAATATAAATGAATAAACACCAAAAAGAAATAAAAATAAAATTAAAAGCTCAAGTTCTGTCTGTGCCACCAACTGGCTTAGATCTCTCAATGACCTACCTCAACCCTGAGTTCCCTCCTCGGTAAGCCGGACATATTTCCAAACATCGAGGGTGTGTAGAGGCTGACTCTGCCCAAGTGTGACAGAGTGCTCCATAAGTGCCATCCACGGGTACTAGTATTCAGAATGGCTATCCTTAGGGTTCCCTTGCAGTCAATCAGGGCCGTTTTAGAACACTTAGTTAAAGATGGAGTCTCTGGGAGGGGTCTTTCCAGCCCTCACCGCTGGCTGGGCTTCTAATCAAATTGTGTAGCTGTCTCCTGGTTCTAATTCCTTGCTGCCTTCATTTGTGGACCTGAGCCCAAATCCTTTCCTGGGCCTTCAATACCTCTTTTTCCTCCTGGTCATTCAAGAGATCAGAGACCTAGGTTATCTCGAAGATCCCTTCAACTCTTGAGGCAAATCTTAAGGTCACCCATAACAGCAAAGCCAGAATTTTGGGCAACTGGGCCAAGTGTTTCTCAGAACCTGGGAAGTTCTTATCAGCAAGTACGTCCCTGGAGAGGCACTATGTTACTGCCTAAGCCAAATGCTGGGCCTGGTATTAGGTAATGGAGGCCATGAGCCAGACGGCCTGCCTTGGCTGGTGCAGAATCACACAGGAGCTTTGTTTAAACAAAATAAAACAGGTGGCTGCCTTCCCAAGCTGGAGACCCTGTTCTCTAAGATTCACAAGCTATCCTGAGACGGTGGCCCAGGTTGGGAAACGAAATCCAGCTTAGATCAGCCTCCAATCTGTTCCTCCCATGCTCTAGAGAGGGGCTGAATTCTTGATAAGTCATCCCGTGCTTCCAACTGATCACCAAGCCTCGAGCTGATAGCCACTGATGATAGCTTCCGAACCCCTTTGTTCCGCACCTTACTCCATCGGTCCAGGAGAGAACAAGGACAGCATATTCGAGCCAAAGTGATACAATCAGGAGAGAACAGGTCTTGGAGAATCAGCAGCAGCTTGTTTGGAACAATGGATATGGGTTCAAAAGATTTAAAAGCCGGAGACTCAACACTGATCAGAAAGCAGATAAAAGGACTGCTCTCTGCCAAGGCAATCTGACACGATACAGCATTCACTGTGCAGCTAACCCTAGTGGGCCCTTCGCTTTATAGAGAAAGGATACAGGAAAGAAAACAGATCATGGGGAAAGCCTCAATGTGGTTGAAACAAATGAGCAAGGCAGTAACTGAGGGCCATCTTGTTGGGAGATGTCAGTTCTGCCTAAATTCATCTCCAGGCCACAAGTCCTTTCCCACACCCCGAGCACTCCAGGTCAGTGCTCTACAGTTGACAGTCACAGCCAACTAACTAACTAAACAACACAGATGGGCACCGGGAAACTGGGAGGCACCTGAGCATGTGAGAATCCCTTGAACTGCAAGAGGAAAATCTCCAAAGGCAGGCCCAAGCTCCCTCACCCCCATCAGCGGCCCTGTGGCCTCTCCAGACAGAACCCAGGGACATCACCCTTCACATGCTGAAACTGTTCTTCCTGTTTGCTGAACTGTAAATGAGGTCTAGCCTTCCCCAGAATCCTTAGATTTTATAAAACCACTCCAAATATAAATAGGGGTCTCTATTGATACTCAGATGCCCTTCTGGAGGACACACTCTTTGTATAGATTCCACCTCTGACCTTTATGCAAGAATAGGCCAATCGCTTCATAATCCCTCACAAATTCATCCTCTTGCTCCTGTGTTCTTCACGGTCCCTCCTCCCTCATCTCACGAGTGGTCGGGAAAGTGAACAGCTATCCTGGCTCAAGACCCACATCTGCAGGTGGACAAAACATCCCCGCTACTCCCCCAAGCTATGGATTGCTGTGTTCTAACGAGATGAAATCATTAAAATGATCTTAATAAAACTAAAATCACTAATGACGTGTCTATGGTACAGATCTCATTAAACCTCGCAGTTGTAAAACCCTATACTTCAGAAGCGTGGCCTCTCCCTCCAAGTGACTTACAAGAGGTCCAGGATCTGATTTACCCATTTTGGCTCTGGTACCCAAGCAGGCCTGAGCCAAACAACTGTCTCCCCACAGTGGTGATACCCATCTTTAAGAGCACAGCTAGTAGATGCAACTGTAGCCAGCACAGAATGGACCAGCTCAGCCCAGGGAAGGATCTGCTGAGCATGCACACCCCATGAGGGTAAGGCGGTGCAGGTGATGGCCATCTCTTCTGGGACACTCTGGGATCTCACCGTGCCCTACTTTTCTGGGATTAGTCCTGACTTCTGATTAATCACCACCTTCTGGCCTTCTTAGGGTGATGTCATCTCTGCTAGAGACAAACCAGGCAGAGCTTTGATGGCTGCCAAGCAGAGACCTGGGCCACTGAGGCTGTCACACCTAAGCCTACAAGGCCACAACCAGGTCTACCCACAGAGCCCCTGTTTGCTTTTGTTAAGTGCAAAAGCTCAAATGATCCCTTCCTTCCTTTATAGCATAATTGTGAAACTAGATAAAACATGGGGTTTGTTTGTTCTGTTTTTCTAAGGTGAAGTATCAGGGCCCAGGAGAATCTCAGGAGTAGTGCCTTGCCTGTGGGCACAAAGCCCTGGGTTTTGGCTGAAGCATCTCAAAGAAAATAGTTCTCAAGGGGGAACGTTGTGTAATCACCCAAAGCCCTTCTCTCCAGACTGGCATCTGCTCTCTTTGACGTCCTCCTTCCCAGTCTTTTTTCTTTCCCCACGCAACAACATTTCAGGTGTTCAATATTGCGCAGCTATAGACATTTTATAGACATTTTTTAATTTTAGCAAAAACGTGAATTTTTATGAAATGTTGCTTTAAGGCTTTTAGAATTGCCTTAATTGATATGCTAACAATCATTTAAATGTTTCTATTTTGGGGTGTCCCCTATTCTGATGTTTCCAGTTTGCCCTAATACTAAGTACTGGGAGGAGAACCCTTTTACGTCACCCTCTGAGCATCGGCCTGTGTTTGATTGATCGCTCTTGGAGCATGCGCACCCAACACATTTACACCTAGTTAGCACTGGAGTTACTGAAACCTGAAAAACCTCTGCTTTGCCATATTGCTGATGGAAGGAAAGCGGAACAGGGCAGGTTCTTGATCTAGGCCCTAGCCTGGATGAGAGGGAGAGTTTTGTCTTGGGAAGAGGGGTCAGGGGAGAAAGCCCAAACAAGGTCTTAAGTGGACAACTCTCCGAGAAAAGTAATGAGTAGTGGTTTTTGGAGCTTTGATGACAAGCATTCAATATTCTCCGAGTCATGAGTGCCAGTGTTATTTGTGGAAATTGTACTTGTCTCTTTTACGGAAAGAACTGAAAATTATGGTCTGAAGAAACTAAGCCTAAATGAGCAAAGAATAGCCTTGCTCAGTGCAGTTCCACCCTCTTGAAGGCCCTGTCGCATGTCACGCAATGGCGGGACCTAGTTTCTACTCGATTCCGGGTTACAAGCCATTTGAAATGTCTGGGTTTCTGGCTCCTGCAAATTGACTTGATGGAAAGTGTTGGTGATGGATGAGAGGGGTGGCAA
Organism: Uromys caudimaculatus; assembly: GCA_028551405.1. Taxonomy (NCBI): domain Eukaryota; kingdom Metazoa; phylum Chordata; class Mammalia; order Rodentia; family Muridae; genus Uromys; species Uromys caudimaculatus. The sequence goes on from CM052716.1 coordinate 45,180,545, forward strand.
AAAGACCCTGGCTGGAAGATCGATTCCTGCGGAGGCCTTTTGTCCAGGTCTTAGACACCCTGTTGCTATTTATCCTGGTTAGTGAAGGGCATGCAATCCTGCTCATGGTGCCCCTGTCTGAGGATGTTATTTATGGCCGAAGCTTCAGCAGGAAGAACCTAACTTGGCATCGCCCTCCGTTTGCCATGGTTGTCTTTCTCTTTATGAGCGATGCTGTCACAAACTTTGTCTTCAGCAGAGCCAGCATTCTGAATGCAAATCTGTGAGGAGGGCTAGACTGACCAACAACTCACACTCTCTGTCTGGATTTATAAAGTAGTTGTCAAGTTTGTGAAAAAGTAATCATCAGTTCTTGAGCCATCTGAGACCTACCAGTGTAACAATGACATAAGGGTCTTAAAGAAGACAATCGTGGTAGTTCTCCCCACTCCTAGACACGATGACTAGCAATCTCCCCGAACTCTTCAGAACAACGCCCTTTCCTGGCAGTGTAGCCATCACCTGCTTAGTTCACTTGACTTTCGCTGTGACCTCCCCGGAGTCTGAGAGAGAAGACCCAGGCTTTTGATACCCCCCAGCAACAAACCTACCAGCCTCCAGATCTCCACACCCACTCTTTTTTTTGCCATAAGGTTTCTTGCTTGTTCCCATTTCTGAAGGATGGTTCCTCTCTTGCCCTCTAGCTCACCCAGGGTTGGAGGAAAGCCAACTCCATTCTCATCACATCCAGTGAGGTCAGCTCCCCTCAGTCACATTCTCTAGACACTTGTTGACCCTGCTATGCTGTCCCGGTAAAGGTCATCCAGCTTTTGAATTCTTTCCACCCCACCCCCACCCCCAGTTACGTGTGATACCTTCTTAGAAACTTAAAAATAACATTTATTTCCTCAGTGGTTTTGTATATTTCCATTTGACAAACTTTATTTTGTTCCATGTGTTTCTAAGGGAACAGAAACGAAAATGGTTTGTCGTACTTCCTACACTGGCCTGCCGTTGTCAGGACCGGAAATGCCCTCAGTCCAAAGTGGGTACACCCAACCACAAGCTCAGCCTCAAAGCAGAGGCTGTGTAAGCTACGAGGACAATGGGCATTGTTTGGTTGTTAGAACATCTCCTGCAGTGCACTTGCCTTAATCAGTGACTTTTTTTAATAGATTCATGCCACTTTATCTGGATATAATTATAGTGTAAACGTGGTTTGTGTTATAAATATTACTGCAACAACCGAGTCCTGTTATTAAAATGAAAGTGAGGACAGGACAAGAAGTCAAGATGACAGGCAGTCTTTACTGGGAGGGGCTCACGGGGGCTGCTGGAGTACAAGAAGCATTCTATTTGAGGAACTGGGTGGTAGTTTTCATTCTGCCACAATTCATTGGGTTTATTTATAGTCATATTCTTCTATATATTTGTCCTGCTCTAATAAGTGTAATTTTTTTTAAAAAAGCAAAAATAAGACAGGATTTGATTGAGGCAGGTAGCTGAGGTTATCACCCCTTCATCTGCAGCATTAGTTTAGCGTCTACTTTGTGATCCACAGTAAGCAAACGCTTGGACATATTACAGAGAGGACACACTTGGGACCACAAGGCCTGAGTTCAGGGAGTTTATAGTCCACAGGCAGTTACAATACACATGAAAAGTGCAAAAGTTAGGTAATTATTTTAAATTCATATATTAATTATAAAGAATAGTCATTTTCACTGTGACACTTTCATATGTATAAATATGTGTTGATCACATTCGTCCCCTTGACCCTCTCTTGTTCCCCTTCTACTCCTGCTGAGCCCCTCTTCCCAGATACTCTATTTGCTGCTTCTGTCTCTCCTCCTCCTCCTCCTCCTCCTCCTCCTCCCCCTCCTCCTCCTCCTCCTCCTCCTCCTCCTCTTCTTCATCTTCTTCCTCTTCCTTCTTCCTTCTTCCTCTTCTTCCTCTTCTTCCTCCTCCTCCTCCTTCTCTTCTTGTTCTGGCGACCCCATTGTATTTTATTTGGTTTCTTATTATATCCTAGATTAGCTGGCTAAAGATCACTTACAAAACTGCGGTCCTTGCCAGGGTTATACCACCGAAGAAAATGCCCTTCCCTTCTCTCCGCAGCCATAGCCGCCCATCGATTCTCAGGGAAGATGAAACCCCAGAGGAAGTAGCTGCCGCCTTCTTGTCAGTCAGCATAATCGTTTGAGACTGGGATTGTCTCGTTCTGGAAACATCGCTTTACCCCGCTCCGCTCCTCCCCTCCCCCATCACATTCCTTTCTCCTCCTCTTCCATGATGTGTCCTGAGTGCTCAGCATTTAGACTGAACTGATACTTCTCAGTTTTGGCAAATCTACCATACTGAGATACAAACATTAGGGAACTGGCCTAAGGTATATATAAGAGCCATCCATGCAACCTTTGCAGCTTTTCTTCATTGGCCCTATTTTAAATGTAAAATTATATTTTTTTTAAGTGTCACAAAAATGACTGTGAGCTAAATATTATTTTTGTATTAAGGGAATTGAAGGTGAGTTTATAGATAAAAGGACATTTCGAAGGAACCTTAAAGGTAGGGTGAGATTATTAGAAAAGGAAACAGGAAGGCCAGTGGGGGGTGGGCACACAATCCAAGGAAGACTGTGTCTTAAGATGATGGTGCAGACTTCTATAAAGCTGCACAATTGAGTGAGAAAGATGTGGAGAACGCGTGGGAAAGGAGCGGCACCTCAGAGAAATGAGACGGATCTTTAGTTTTAATTCTTTGACTTTATCTTGTGGTGTTGGGATCAAATCTTGCACATTAGACCAGTGCTTTTCCCACTGAGCCATACCCCCAGGTAAATGACTAAAAGGTAGGTCACACACACAGACACAGACAGACAGACACACACACACACATACACACATAACACACCTCTGAATTACTGATAAAATTCATTCCTTTACAATGTATGTACATTTGAAAACAGACAGAAAATAATACAGTTAAGTCAGCCCCACACACCATGTTTGTGACTCTGCACAGAGACGAAGGAACTAAACGGTTCAGAAGCATCCCCTGTGTGCCCTGCATGCCCCTTCGTGCCCCTGCACGCCCAGTGCTCATGGTCTGTTAGGTCCTGTAATCGCCCAAGAGCCTTATGGGGCAGCTGTTCTTGTTCTATTTTACAGATAGAAAATTGAGAACTTGTTTGCATCCAACAAACACAAAAGTCATAAATATAAGAAGTAGATACAGCCACCTGAGGTCTCGTTCTTTTCCAACAAACACAAAAGTCATAAATGTCAAAGAAGGTGGTATGCTTGGCGCCAGAATGTGCTTTAGCCGTTAAAATGGAACCAGCTTTATGCTTACATTTTACTTAAATCTATTTTAACTGAAGAGAAACTCATCTGGGACTAATTTAAGTTCTTCAAGACACAATGGCCTTGATAAAGCCATTTATCAAGTGTGTTTTATAAAATAATTCAGAGGAGTATGTTTTGGCAAGGGGGCAATTATTACAGAGTTCTGAAGTCCAGTGAGCCTGGCCTACATGGGGCAGACAAGGTGTGGAAGGGCTCTCTCCCCCATTTCAGAAAGTTGTCTCTTCTCTCTTATAGATGGAGAGCAGAAACAGCTATGCTGTATCACGTGTACACAGACATCCCAGCTCCCAGCTGCAAATGTGTCTGCGTCCACCTAAGAAAATGGAAAGGATTTAGCGTTACTGTTTGGGGTTTCTGGAAACATCATGACTTGCCTTCAGAAAAAGAGTCAATTGCTCTGTGCTTGAAAGTCATATGGCTTAACAATCCATACTGTCATTTCCCTTTCGCCTATGTGACAACTCGGAGAAGATACAGCAAGACGTATTTTGACAGGTTTGTGTGGGACTTTTAGTGACTCCCTTAATCAAGCAGAAATGAGTTCATCAGCAGTTAATAATTGCCAATTAGGAATTCACCTTTTGTTGCTTTCTAAGATGTCCCATCACCAAAATAAACCACAAAACCGTATCTGCCTCCCATATGTGGACGAAAACGAAATCCTCAAATGGCATTTTTGTTTAACTGCAGATACTCTGCACCCTATATCTGCAGTCTTGTGGTAGGCAGCCAGCCAGCCGGGCAGCAAGAGAGCATCTTGTTCTTGATCTCGCTACTCAGCATCACAGGGTGTGATGAAAACTGGAACAAATACGGAAACCGTAGAGGTGCCAGAAGGCTACATTCAGAAGACGGAATTATTTGAGTCAGTCGGGAATGTCTGGTTCTTTTGGGTTAGGCCTCATGGGTAGCATTGTGCTGCAGAAACAACTGTGGACGAGAATTCCAGAAGAGTAAACATGATCTCGTACCTTTGGAGAGAGATACTTATCTTTCTCTACTGTTAGCAAAAAGAGGCCAAATTCTTCCACCTTTTCATCTTTCAAAATGAAGCTTGTTCAGCTCAGTTCCAAACCTGAGTGGAATTTGGAACGAGAGGTGGGTGGAGAACCTTCCTCCAGTCCTTGCTTTATGCTGGGTTTTATTTGAAATAAATTCCCTGTCATGACTCAACATCCTCTAGGGTCACAGACATATGAGGTTGCAGAAGGCTCATCCTCACCACTTCCTGTTATGGGATTTGACAGTTACAGAGAAGGTCTCAGCAAAAGTTATGTACCCTGAACAAGGCACTCAGATCCACTGAGGAGACAATGACACTTTAAAAGACACTCGGGTGTTGGCAACCTCTGGAGGCAACTCCTAAAAAGTGCACCCCAGGGCTCAGGGGCTGCCATCCCTTGGAGTAAATCTGCTACCTCAGGAAAAGTCTCCATCAAGAGGCTGGCCTCACTTCTTGCCTGTCACCCACCCACACATACAACACGACGACACACAAGGGGCAATTGGACATTCTATCTTGTCACCAGTACACTAAAGTTAAGGGTGGTGGTAAAGCTGTAATAAAGGATTTGGAAAAATTTTTTTTAAAAAAATTGCAACCGTGGAAGGAAGGAAGGAATTTTAAAGTGTCCTCCAGTTTAAAATGGCTTGTCTGTCGTGGGAATAAATCCTTATGGACCTTAGGCCCCCTTCCTGTGTCGGTTAGTCTCACCCCACCATACTTGCCTTCCTGGTGCAGCACATATCTTCCTACCTGTCCCATCTCACTTGGAAGTTGCTATTGACTCCATCCAGATAATTCATTGTGTCATCCAAGAGTCTGGGGTCCTGTCCCTTGGAAGCTTCACCTTCAGTATGAAGTATAAGTTAGATATTTGCTTCTGATCTCTTCCTCTTAGAAAGTACACACACACACACACACACACACACACACACACACACACACACACACTTATCTAGCAATACCATTATGGAATAACAATAAAAATAACATTGATACAACTATGTTGTCTGTATAAGTGTTTGTTCAGCAAGTTCATCACTGGTGTGAGGACAGCCACTCAGTACTTCTACCAAACTTCCAGGTAATGCTACTGCTGCTTGCTGTTCAACAGCCCAAACTTAGAGCAGCAAGAGTCTAATGTACAATCTATATGTAGCTTTCTTCAGTGGTCCCCCACCCGTCCCAACTCAAGATCTAGGTAGAAGCCATGCATTATGCAGAACTGTCTATTTAGACCAGTGGTCCTTAATCTGTGGGTCTCGATTGACATCTTTGGGTTTGAACAACCCTTTCACAGGAGTTAGATATCAGATATCCTGTGTGTCAAGTATTTACATTACGATTCATAATAGTAGGAGAATTACCATTATGAAGTAGCAGCAAAAATACTTTATGGTTGGGGTCACCACCACATGAGGAACTGTATTAAAGGGTCACAGCATTAGGGAGGCTGAGAACCACTGCTTTAGACAGAGGGCACAAATTTTTCCCTGGCTGCTCTCTTGGTTGTGAAATGATCCGGTGATAGTGTTGAAATTTCTCCTTTCACAATAATCCCTTCCAACGCCTTTAAGCACTCGGACAAGGATCAGCTTCTCTGCCATCGAAGTGAGAGACAGAGTGCTGAGCTGCCCTGTTACCTCAGGGGGAAAACACCAGGAAGTGTGTAAAGTGAGGAGCGCAATGTGGAAAACTCTTTTGTGACGTTGTTTGGTTTGTTTTAACACAAACCGCAGACAACTGTAAGATGCGCAGTACCAGCTGCGTGGAGTCCGGAGCAGCATTAGGGGTGTGCTGGGGTTTTTTTCCTCACAGACTAAAGATCTTTTCTTTTCCCAGCAGAGACAATAGAGCCTGGTGCTGCACAGAGATGTGGCAATATTTTGAGTCCTGGATTCAGAGTTCAGATCAATTTAATTCCTTCTTGGTTATGCTGCTTGGTTTTTTTGTTTGTTTGATTGATTGTGCTTATTTTTTGTTTTGTTTTTGTCAACTTGACATGAACTAGAGTTTCACAGCGGGTGGTACCTTGACTGGGAGAATGCCTGTGATTGGCCTGTGGGCTATCAGGCTGCTGTTGTTGTTGTTGACATGGGAAGGTCCATCCTACTGAGGACTATGCACACGCTTGCGTAGGTGGTGTTGGGAGATATAAGAACGGTAGCTGAATGTGAGCCTGTGCGCAGAGCCAGCCAGTAAGCAGTGTTCCTCCCCTGCCTTGGTTAGTGCCTCCCTCCAAGCTCCTCTGTGAGCTCCCTTGAAGATGGACTCTAACCTGCAAGATGAAATAAACTCCTAAGTTGCTTTTGATCATGGACTCCTCACAGCGATTGGGAAGGAAACTAATACGTTGGCTAATTCTCTTAAGGGATTCAGACACTATGGATGAGCCCCAGGTACCTTCAGCTGTCCTCGCTGACTTGTCCAGTGCAAGCTCCACCTTGCCCTCTCTCACCTCTCACGGAGTGTGCTTGCTTATAGCTCAGAGCCTGCTACCTCTCCACGAAGACAAACACTGCCTGAAAGGAAGAATGGTGTCTGACTGTTTCTGGCTAATCTCATCTGAAGCCTGGGGACTCAGATGATTTAACAAGCTGATACAGAGCATGGTGCATGGTGTGCAGGTCACAGGGCTCCTTGGGGCAGGAGTAAGCATCACAGGGAAGAGGGCAGCAGGGAATGGTGGTCAAGAAGTTCCCTGTTCAGCAAACTCAAACTTCGTCCTAAGGTTACCACTGCAGGCTTCCCAAGCAGAGAAGTTTCCCCATGGGAGGAAAAGAAATCTAAGATCAGAGGATGTCCTCTGACCCCATAAGATGCCCCCTACAGCATGCTCATGGAGGTATTTTAGCGTGTCTTATGGAGGTTTTACAATATGCCCGTGTTCCCACCTAACACCAATAGAAAGCGATCATCAACTGCTTTCAACCAGAGCACCTTCTGGGGCTTCACATACATTTAGCCTTTAACGGCATCAACATCCAAATAGGTAGGACTACTGCAATGTCCACTTTACACTGGAACACTGAGAGGTCTAACAGCTAGCTCTAGGCTTCTGTGATGGTTTGTGTAGGCTTGGCCCAGGGAGCGGCGCTATTAGGAGGTATGGCCTTGTTGGAGTAGGTGTGTCACTGTGTGCCTGCGCCTAAGACCCTCATCCTAGCTGCCTGGAAATTAATCTCCTCATAGCAGCCTTCAGATGAAGATGTAGAACTCTCAGTTCCTCCTGCACCATGCCTGCCTGGATGCTGCCATGTTCCTGCTTTGATGATAAGGGACTGAAACTCTGAACCTGTAAGCCAGCCCCAATTCAATGTTGTCCTTATGAGAGTTGCCTTGGCCATGGTGTCTGTTTACAGCAGTAAAACCCTAATTAAGACAGCTTCCAAGGCCAGTGACCCTAACCATTGCTCTAAACTGCTTCCCACTGTTGCCCTGCAGAAGTTTAAATCCTAAATATGGAACATATAATCTATATCTGCTCACTTGTCTTAGCATCCTTACTATTTATCATGCTTCGCAATGTAGTTCTCTTTAAAATGTCTTGCCTTGGCTTTCTGCTTTTTCCTGTGTTCTATGTTTTACTTGTGGTGGGCTCAGCACAGACCTCCTGGGGAAAGACATTTGCCAGGGAGGAGAGATAAAGATTCCATGAATAATTCACTCTGGACAGGGAGCATCCCATGGCTGCAGGTGGGATTGCAGAAGGGATGTTGAGGGGGAGGACTGAGGCAGGAGACGGCTTGTTGGACCCAAGCTGAGAGATTTAACTGGGACCTATAGACAGCACCAAAACATTAGCTGGACTGTGCTCTTTGAGAAGAGGGTGAGACAGCACCCTTGGAGGCCTCTTTGCCACTGATTCCCACCCCCACTGAAACTCAACTCCCACTTCAAGAAGAACCCAAAAGTCATTCCTAAGTGCCTCCTGCCTCGTGGCTGTGCTATTTGCATCTCTCTCCAACCTGGCCCCTTCCCAAACCAGGAGAAAGTTGTCTCTTTCATTCAATTCTCCAATTTCACCCCATTCTCCCCCTAACATCCATCATTGGTTTTTTATTAACTTAGCATTGTTTGTTTTTCTCACTTGTGTAGGTGGACATTCGGGTGAACGCATGCCACTTCTCGAGGGGAGGACAGCTTCGGGAGCCAACTCTAATCTTCCACTCCCAGAAAGTGAGCTCAAGTCATCAGTCGAGCAGTGGACACCTTTACCCACTGACTCAGGTCACCGGACCCCATCTTCTCCTTTACATCCTATGTCCACTGGCTCCTCCCTCTTAGTGCACAGACATACTGTCATCCCTTCGTCCACTTTCTTTTATTCTTTGCCCCCTCAAGATGCCTCATGGAAACCCTGAAAATCTGTCAACTCATTGCTCTCGCTGGCTGCCCAAAGTCTTGTAGTGACTCTTATCAAACTTAAAAAATTCCTCATTGTGGTCAGCCACACTGGCAACAGGCACGGTCTCAGCCCCTTCTCTGGGGTATCTACCAACTCCGTGCTCACTTTACTCCTACCCTCAATGTCCCACATTTATTTTTCTTTGCTGTATTTTGCTCTTTGATTCCACTGCCTTTCCTTGTCCCTAACCCTGGGCAGTCTTTGTTCTCTAATTTCACCCAAATGCCCTTCCAGAAAGAGACTGGATACTGCCGAAAATTGCTGTTCTAAACTTAAGCATCACCCTTCATCTATTCTGATCTATTTTCCTTATGCTGTTTATCACTCCTCAAATCAGGTTTTATATTGCTTGTTTACTTATTTCTGATTTATTCTATTAGCTTAAATGGATTAGGAGAGCAGAGTCTTGTCTTATTCATAGCTTTTTCTTCACTGTCTGGCACAATGCAAGAGCGGAATTAATAATAATTTAATAAGGAAATATATCCTGACAACCCCTAAATTGGTTTTTATCCTTTTTTACTGATACCGAGATTCATATTTCTCACTGTCTTTGACTGTATGTCCCAAAGGACACTCAAATTCAGCATGGAGAAAGCTGAACTCTTTATTACTTCCACTGGCTTCCAGGCTGTCCTATCGCAGTCGGTCCAAACTCGGATGACATCACTATCATTCACTGAGCACACAAGACTCAGTGTCTGAGTATGCTTCCAAGTGTCTTCCTCAGCCCCGGCTGATTACTAGCCTGCAATTTCCATGGATATTAGGTCAGGTTCTTAGTGGCAAATAATAAAATGTATTCTAAGGGGGAGAGGGGTGAGGGAGGGAGGGGGGAGAGAGAGAGAGAGAGAGAGAGAGAGAGAGAGAGAGCTATTATTAAATCATCAAGATTGAGAAACAAGGCCCAAATTGTGAAGCAGGAGACCTGCTGTTGCCTCAGAGCCATGCCAAATCTAGGAAGGAACCAGCTCCTAGGACTGCTGCTCTTAGTAACCCACCACCACCCTGGAACAGACTCCATGTGCTATCTCCTTCTTCATAGCCCTGTCTTCCAAATCAAAGTCCTGGCAGCACCAGATATGCAAGGTCTGGGTCTCCGCATAGGAGACTGGGAAAGAGTTTCTGGCTTCATCCCATACAGACAAGACTCGTTAACTAGAAAATTCTTCAACATAGGAAGGATGTCCAAGAAATGCTTAGAACACACACACACACACACACACACACACACACACACACATACACACACACACACCAGTTATCAACTGGCACTTTCTCCTAAATCCCAGGTCAACTCCACTACTGACTTAGTTCTTGTCTTCAGTTTGTGGTCTTGGTGGATGTGATAATCACCTCTCAAATGGCCCCCATTCATCTTTCGTTCCATTTAGATTAATAGTAAAGCCGTATCTATAAGAACAAATCTCAAGGTGGCCTCCTCTTATCATGTTCAATTTTCAAAACTCTCTGTATTATCCACACATGGTGTTCAAATGCAAGCTCCCTGAGGTGTGGTTCTTGCCCATTTCCCCAGGATTCTCTCTTCACTGGGGTCCTATGCTTTGTCGATACCAAACCATCTGCCCATCTCCAAATGTCATTTTTCTCCATTGCTTTTGTTGCTTTGTATACAGTTACTTCTGCTCTAGTGGTGGTCCTCTCTTGGACAAATTGTGCAGTTCAAAAATCATCTGAAGCACCAACTCCTCTCTACATCGATGAAGGATCCACATTGAAGCTGAGATGCTGCCTCCCAGCATGCTGTCTTTGATATCTGTCACTATCGGTACTCACTTGCTTCTCTGCCTGTATTCAGGTCAGGCCAGCATTGGACCATGTGCTCGCGGTTAGGCAAAGCATTGCTCTCTGTTTGTTTCTGCTGTGGAATATGGTAAGAAGACACAGTGAGCCTGTGCTGGGGATGCAGAAGCTACCATGTAGGTACTGTTTAGTTAACCACAGTCTAAGCTCAAGGTGTGCTTGGGGGGCTGTGCCCACTACAGGCACTGGAAAAGAATCTGCTGTGGCCTGTACCTTAGGGCCATTCTGGCTGCTGCCAGAAAATCCTGTAGACTGATGAGTCTGTTAGCAATAGAAATGTATGTCCTGTAGCTCTGCAGACTGAGAATGTCTAGCCTCAGAAATCTTCAGATTCCGTGGCTAGAGAAGCCCTGCACCTGGTTCACACATGATCACCGTCTTACCATGCCTTTAGATGGCAAGGAGTGAAGGGGTTACAGGGTCGTCTTTTAGAAGGGTGTTAATTGCATTAGTAATAGCTCCAAGAAACCCCCTAAGGGGTACCCTCACATTGGGGATGTGAATGGGGGGGCAGCATTTAGTCTATAGCAGCCTCTTTCCTAATTGCTGGCAGTTCCATGTCTTGGGTCAGTATAATTTTGACCACAGGACATTCCTCATGTATGTATTTCTCTGTGTTCAAAGTTCCCCTTTTAATAAGAACAGCATTCCGAATGGATTGAGGCTCAACCTAAAGACCTTGTCCTATGTTGATCATCTACCCTATTTCTAGATAAAATCACATTTGTTAAAAAAAAAAAAAATAGAGTAATTGCCTGCCTTGCCTAGCCTCAATAGAAGAAGATACAATGTACCTAGTCTTACTGCAACTTGATATGCCAAGGCTGGTTGATATCCTTTGCTGAGGAGAAGGGGAGGAGGGGTAGATTGGGAGGAGGAGGTGAGAAGGAGAGACTGGGAAGAGAGGAAGGAGGGGAAGCTTGGGTTCAATGTAAATAAATAAATAAATATCAATTTTAAAAGATTTTAAAATTTTGGGAAATCAAAGTTTAACACATAATGTCGTGTGTTTGGCAAAGTGCCTTGAACTTATCAGATATTCTGTTAAGGTTCATTAAAAAGACCATGAAGGCCATTAACACCAGCAACAGCAATCCCTCCTTCCCACCCCACCCCCTCAGCTCCCCAAAAATCTACCATGGCTCTCAGCTTGTCTGTTAGAGATCTGGGAGTAATGAGAGGTGTCGACATTGCTTCTGCTGAATCTCTTCAGGCCTGGTGTGTAGAAAAGCACACAGTGAAGAGAACCATCCACACAGATTTGTGACAATCCCATGGGAAGAGTGGGGATAATGTCCCAGGTCTCATTTATATATTAAAAATGGCTGGTTGGGTTTATTGCAGTGATGAGAAGCCAAGGAATTGTAAACATACTGCCCTCTGCAACGCATCTGCCCACTGGACTTGGCAGATTCTTCTGGGGCTGGATGAGCTCCAGCCCATGTCAAGGTATCTGCATCCCACAGGAGGGGCCCAAGAGAAGATGCCTCTATCCACAGCCTGGTGCACTGTGACCTTCCATCATGCCTCCTGTACTGGTCATTGGCAAGTCCTTTGGTTTTGTCTTCGATTTAGACACTGAGAATCTCTTAGATGCCATGTGTCATTCAGTCTTTGCCACAGTAACATGAAACTGAGTTTTTATCTAATTGGGGGCTGTATTATATATGCATAAAATAACAAATTTTATCTGTAGAATTTAAAAACAATAAAAACAGAATTTTAAAACCTAGACTGTTGGCACTGTTATTGAGGCTTCTGTGTACCTCACTCTACATACCCACTCCACTCCAAAGAAAATCAGCATGTGGCTGGAAGTGGTGGCACACACCGCTAATCTACGTACTCTGGAGTCTGAGACAGGGGGATCTCTGTGAGTTTGAGGCCATCCTGGTCTTCATAGGGAGCTGTAGGCCAGCCAGGGCAACACATGCCTTTAATCTAAGTCCTCTGGAGTCTGAGACAGGGGGTTCTCTGTGAGTTTGAGGTCAGCCTGATCTGCATAGAGAGCTCTAGGCCAGCCAGGGCTACCCAGTGAAAGCCTGTCTCAAAAAACCAAAACCAAACAAATAGAAACAGCATGCGAATTTTGTATTAACCATTCCTTGCTCCTCAAAATAGTTTTAACCAAGAGTATTAAAATATGAGACTTAGTTGAACCAATTTTGTTCTTTGGATAAATAGAATTGCAGTGCTGGCAATCCAAGGGACCTGACTCTCTTTATCTTTATTATGGTTTCTGAGATTCTCCCATGTTGATACAGGCAGCAATAGTTGGTTTGCTTTTTCTGTCATGTATAAATGTATCTATTCTACTCTTAATAGACAGTCTGACAGGAACAGCCCCCATAAGCACTTACCTTGGGAGATGTTTTGTGCACTGTGTATTTGAATGCTGATTTCTATACCCAGAGATCTGGTTGCAGTCTGGACTTTGGTATTGTCATTATTACAATGCATTTCTTGACTATTTTGTAAAACACTGTCCTCCATCATCTTCTGATTGGTCAATAAAGAGCTGATCAGCCTATAGCTGGGCAGGAGAAGATAAGGTGGGACTTACAGGCCCAGAGAGGCAGGGAGGAAGTCTCAGGTAGAAACCAGGGGAGTTCCATAGAGACACAGATGAAGTAGGAGGCCAGGGCGAGACCAAGAAGGCAGGTAATGGGACATGTGGCTGGGAAGTAGTCTAAGGCCAGCGTTGTCTGGTTAGAATAGCTCGGTATCTGCCCAGCTATGTGTAAGAAGCTTTATAATAAATATATAGGTCTCCATGTCATTATTTAAAGCAAGGGCAGGCATAGAATTCCCCTTCTGTGACACTCTTTTACACTCATAGATTTGAATGCTTGATCACCAGGGAATGATACTGCTAGGGCTCTGAGGTTTCAAAGGCCCAGGCTAGGCCCAGTGCTTCCTCTCTTCCTGCTGCCCATGGATCCAGTTGTAGAACTATCAGAATTGTTCAGCAGCACATCTGCCTGCATGCTGCCATGCTGCCCTCCGTGATGATAATGGACTAAACGTCTGAGCCTGTAAGCCAGCCCCAGGTAAACATTTTCCTTTATAAGAGTTGCCATGGTCATGGTATCTCTTCTCAACAATAGAACACTTACTAGACCCACAAGTTAATTTTATGAGGCCTATTCAAATGCTTATATTATACCAAATTACTTTTTTTTGCTAACTGTGAGTTAGAGATTTCATTGTATCGCATCCTGGTTAATATTTGGACTTATCAAAATTAATTTTTTGCACAACTAGTTTGCATGCAATTGTAATTCTCTTATAGATTTTCCTGGCTTCTGAAAAAAGATACACACTAATAAGGATTGATTCTCCTCATTCCTGTTTTATTCTTCAATCTTTCTGCTAGGTTGTGTGTCTTGTGTGTGTGTGTGTGTGTGTGTGTGTGTGTGTGTGTGTGTGTGTGTGTGTGTGTGTGTAGGAAGCTTTATTTAATGTACTGGAATATCATATTCACTTTTATGGATTTTCTTTTCTCTTATGTGCAATGGCCTTGTGATAACAGATATTTAACAGAATTGAAATTTCCACTTTCCTACTGTAATTTATGTTTTTATTTCTTACTTAAAGAAATTCTTCTTTGTCATTCATTAAAACATCATGAAGATATTCTCCTAATTTGTCTTCTAAAAGGTTGTTTTGTTTTGTGTTTTGTCTTTGCTGTTTTTTTTTTTAAGTCTTTACTCCACTTTGCCTGGATGTCTGTGTGTGGTAAAAGGAGAAATCTGATTGTACTGCATAAGGATAACTGATTGACCCAACACCATGTATTTTTTCACATTAATCTACAGCGGCTAGTCTGTCTTGGAGTTTCCATGTATACTTTGGGAACTCTGTTTAGAGAGCTCCAGTTGGTTGCATTGGTCTATCTGTTCCCACACTTGTACCACACCAATTTCTGTTTGTAGTGGCTATTCCTGATTGTCAGCCTGACTATATCTTGAGTGAACTACAATCCAGAATTGGAGGGCTCACCTGTGATCCAGATCTTGAATCTGGAAGACACAAGTTTCTGATCTGGATCTTGGCATGGAGATCTTGAGGCATAGTGGCCATGAAAAGCTTAGGCCCAGGCAAAGTAGTACATGCCCTTAATCCCAGGAGACTGAAGCAAGATTCTGAGTTCAAGGTTAGCCTAGGACAAAGCAAGTCCCAGATCCAGGTGTGGTGGTACATACCTTTAATCTGGGCCACACCTTCTGCTGGAGACCTACATAAGGACACTGGAAGAAGGAAGACTCACTCTTCCTCACCTGTATGCCTTGTAGGACTGAGCAACTGCTAGATCTTCGGACTTTCATTCACAGCTGCTGCTGACCATTGTTGGAGAATTGGACTGCAGACTGTAAGTCATCAACAAATTCCCTTACTATATAGAGACTACCCATAAATTCTGTGACTCTAGAGAACCATGACTAATACAGAAGTTGGTACCAGGAGTGGGGTATTCCTGTGACAACCTGATCATATTTTGGGGAGGACTGTGGAAGGACTTTGGAACTTTGGGCTAGAAGATCCATTCGGTGATAAGAGCTTCGTGGGATGTTGTGTAGGAACTTGGAAGACAATGCTGTGAAATTTCAGGGGAAGATTAAAGACTCTTATCAGGGCCATGGCTATTTTGATTGTGAAGATTCTATGGTTTTGATTAGCTGGGGCTGAAGAATCAGCTGTGATTAACAAAATACCAGAACTACTAAAGCGAAACCTATGCATTACTGGAACTATCAATGCTAGTTAGCTGGAGCTAAGAACTTAACAGTGATTAAGAAGAGACCAGCATCATTGAGGTGACATCTTCTGGGAAGTTTTTTCTGAGAGCACAATGAGGCTGTGTTCCAGAGATCGCCATGGTTGTACCTTGTGCTGTGGTTGGACTTGGTAATGTGTAAGAATCACACAGGTGGTATTGGTTTTGAAAGCATGAAGAGGTCATGAAGAGCAGCTGAGGCTGAGTACTGTATGAGGCCATGGAAGGCCATTGGTAAAGGTGCAGCCTCAGTTGCAGTTGATGGTCCAGGACTGAAGGGGTCATGCAAAGGAGTTGAGGCATGGCACCATGAAGAGAGCCTATGAGAGGCTATTGGTGAAGCCTAGTTACAGTGGAAGACAGCAGTGTTTTGGAGATGTCAGTACCATGAGATGACCACCAAGAACAGCAGCAGCAGTGGAGTACAGGCATCTAGAGCCTAGAAGACAAGGTGTGTGCTACAAAGGGCAGAGCTGGAGAAGTGACTCAAGCCCTTGGAGGAATCCAGAAGATCGTGCATGGATCCCAGAGATTGGATGGTTGGAGTTTGATTTTGCTTTTGATTGTGACTGTGCCCTGATACTTTTCCTTCTTGAAGGAAGAAAGTATTTTAGTGGAGCCCACAGTTAAGAGACTTTGAATTTTTAAAAGACTTGAATTTTAAAAGATATTGAATATTTTAAAGGGATTGAACTTTTAATATGTAAAGACTGTGGGACTTTTAAAGTTATTTAGATCTTGGGGATGATTAAGAAAGTAAGGGTTGAGGCTTAATAGAGATGTGTTTGTGTGTCAAGTTGACAAGGGGTCAATTGTACTGGCTGGTTTTGTATGTCGACTTGACACAAACTGGAGTTATCACAGAGAAAGGAGCTTCAGGTGAGGAAATGCCTCCATGAGATCCATCTGTAAGGCATTTTTTCAGTTAGTGATCAAGGGGGGAGGGCCCATTGTGGGTTGTGCCATCTCTGGGCTGGTGGTCTTGGGTTCTATAAGAGAGCAAGCTGAGCAAGCCAGGGGAAGCAAACCAATAAGTAACATCCCTCCATGGCCTCTGCATTAGCTTCTGCTTCCTGACCTGCTTGAGTTCCAGTCCTGACTTCCTTTGGTGAACAGCAACGTGGAAGTGTAAGCTGAATAAACCCTTTCCTCCCCAACTTGCTTCTTGGTCATAATGTTTGTGCAGGAATAGAAACCCTGACTAAGACACTGTTATTTCACTGTGTTTTGGTATGTGGTAGAAAAGTCTCTCCAACTTGTCTTCACTAGAGACTGTTGGCTGTTCTCGACTTCTGCTCTACACAAAAGGATGTATTGTCAAGTTCTAGGGAAATCCATAGGGGAATGTGGACTGGGATTTTATTGAATATGTATTGTCTATCAATACAGGAATTATCAATTCTCCTGTCATAAAGGCTGCCACACAGATCCATTTCCTAGATCCTCATTAATCTATTTTAATAAAGTTAATTTTCTCCAAGAGTCATTTTTACATTTTCTGCTTGGATTTGCCTCTATATAACATCTTTTGGTGTTTCTAAAGTGTGCTAAAACATACACTAAAACATCGATTCCTTGGGTCTTGTGAGGTAGTTTCACTGACTGATGGAGGTCTGAGTTCTCTTATCAGAGGCTGAACATTAGGACACCTCTTCCTCCACCTTGTTCTGAGTCCTGACTGTCATCATTCTAGAAGTCCATTGTGCCCTGAGTCTCTTTTTCCAAACATTGACACATTTATTTTGGCTTTTTTAAATTTTTTTTTCTCTTTTGATATTTACTTACTTTTATTTTATAGGTGTTTTGCTTGCATGTGTCCTCTGAGACCAGAAGAGGCTTCAGAGTCCCTGGAACTGAATGTTTTGGGGCTACCACATGGATGCTGGGAATAGAACACAGGTCCTCTGAAAGAGCAGCTGGGCTCTCAAGCCCTGAGCCATCTCTGCAGCTACCTCTTTAGCTTCCTTTTCAGTCTCCCTTCTCATCCTTCCACAGTCTTCCTGCCCCCGTGTTCTAGGACTCTCCCTTCCAAACCACATGCACAGGAAACTTAATTTTACTCAGCATGTAACTTTGTCTTTTTACTAGGCATGATATTGGTCATTTAAACTCATCACAATGAAAACTAACATATTTGAATCTATCTCCACCACAGGGAGTGCCATCTCCTTAGGTTCCCCTACCTTTCCCAGCCCCTATTCTAATCCGCCTTTTAAAATTGTTTTGTTTTTCTTGCCCACTACACTTTTCACATTTAAACATTGTTACAATGAATTTAGACACTATAATTAGCTTCCATTTTCCTACATGCTTAATAGCAACTTTGTTTGTCATTCTTCTGCAGAAGGCCATTCTTATTGAAAAATAAGAATTAACTACTTTCAGAACATGGTTTTAGTCTGTCAACAGGAGACTAGAAATATTCCTCTACTATATCCTGGCTTTCTTTGTTGTAGCTGGAAAGAGGGAGTTATTGGAACTGCTGGCCCTTGGAGAGTAGCCGGTGTGTGCTTTGTCCGTTGTTTAAATAGTTGCTTGGGATATGGTCCGTGCACCATAGCCTCACTTTTCTAAGGCACATGATTAGTGGGCCCTAGTGTGTGTAGTAATGCTAACACAATTGCCAGCTATTAGAATGTTTTTATCAAACGTGGCCACTTCTCTTCTTCTGTGTCTGAGTTTGTATGTTCTGTTTGTGGAGTTGCACAGTATACATGGCCTTTTGTGACTGACTTCTCTCACTTAAGCACAACCCTTGCAATGTTTATTCACAAAGAATGTCAGTCCTCCCTCAGATATATTGATGAATAATATTCCTCATTGGGTAGATATTCTGTATTTGGTTTGTTTGTTCACTGGTTGCTGGGACTGTAGGTTGCTGTCTTAGTCAGGGTTTCTATTCCTGCACAAGCATCATGAAGCACAAGATGCAAGTGGGGGAGGAAAGGGTTTATTGAGCTTACACTTCCATGCTGCTGTTCATCACCAAAGGAAGTCAGGACTGGAACTCAAGCAGGTCAGGAAGCAGGAGCTGATGCAGAGGCCATGGAGGAATGCTGTTTACTGGCTTGCTTGCTTCTCCTGGCTTGCTCAGCCTGCTTTCTTATAGAGCCCAAGACTACTAGCCCACAGATGGTACCACTCACAAGGGGCCCTCCACCCTTGATCACTAATTGAGAAAATGCCTTACTGCTGGATCTCATGGAGGCATTTTCTCACCTGAAACTCCTTTCTCTGTGATAACTCCAGCTTGTGTCAAGTTGACACACAAAACTAGCCAGTACAATTGACCCCTTGTCAACTTGACACACAAACACATCACCAATAAGCCATGACCCTTACTTCCTTATTCATCCCCAAGATCTAAATAACTTTAAAAGTCCCACAGCCTTTACAAATTCTTACATATTAACATTTCAGTCCCTTTTAAACATCCAATCTCTTAAAATTCAAAGTCTTTTAAAAATTCAAAGTCTCTTAACTGTGGGTTCCACTAAAATATCTTCTTTCTTCAAGAGGGAAAAATATCAGG
>CM052716.1:45199935-45236967 GCA_028551405.1 Uromys caudimaculatus
GACCCTTACTTCCTTATTCATCCCCAAGATCTAAATAACTTTAAAAGTCCCACAGCCTTTACAAATTCTTACATATTAACATTTCAGTCCCTTTTAAACATCCAATCTCTTAAAATTCAAAGTCTTTTAAAAATTCAAAGTCTCTTAACTGTGGGTTCCACTAAAATATCTTCTTTCTTCAAGAGGGAAAAATATCAGGCCACAGTCACAATCAAAATCAAAATCAAACTCCAACCGTCCAATCTCTGGGATCCATTCACGATCTTCTGGAATCCTCCAAGGGCTTGAGTCACTTCTCCAGCTCTGCCCTTTGTAGCACACACCTTGTCTTCTAGGCTTCAGATGCCTGTACTCCACTGCTGCTGCTGTTCTTGGTGGTCAAGTCATGATACTGGCATCTCCAAAACACTGCTGTCTTCTGCTGCAACTAGGCTTTACCAACACCCTCCCATAGACTCTCCCAGTGGTGCCAAGCCTCAACTCCCCTGCATGACCCCTTCAGTCTTGGGCCATCAACTGCAACTGAGGCTGCACCTTCACCAATGGCCTTCTGTGGCCTCTCACAGTGCCCAGGCCTCAGCTGCTCTTCCTGACTCCTTCATGCCTTCAAAACCAGTACCACCTGGGTGACTCTTACACATTACCAAGTCTAGCCACAGATCAAGGTACAACCATGGCAATCTCTGGAATGCAGCCTCTGTGCTCTCAGAAATCACCTCTCAGAAGATTTCACCCCAATGATGCTGGTCTCTTCTTAATCACTGCTAATATCT
Organism: Uromys caudimaculatus; assembly: GCA_028551405.1. Lineage (NCBI taxonomy): Eukaryota > Metazoa > Chordata > Mammalia > Rodentia > Muridae > Uromys > Uromys caudimaculatus. Next base: position 45,200,709 of record CM052716.1, read on the forward strand.
TAGCTCCAGCTAAGCAGCATCAATAGTCCAGCAATGCAATGGTTTTGCTTTAATAGTTCTTGTATCTTGTTAATCACAGCTGATTTCTTCAGCCCCAGCTAATCAAAACCACAGCATCTTCATAGTCAAAATAGCAACGGCCCTGATAAGAGTCTTTAATCTTTACTCTGAAATTACACAAGCCAGGCCTCCATCTTTGTTCTCAACATCATCTTCCAAACTCCTATACAACATTCCACAGAGCTCTTAACATCCCAATGACTCTTCTAGCTCAAAGTTACAAAGTCCTTCCACAGTCCTTCCCAAAACATGGTCAGGTTGTCACAGGAATACCCCACTACGCTGGTAACAATTTGTCTTATCAGGGTTTCTATTCCTGCACAAACATCATGACCAAGATGCAAGTGGGGGAGGAAAGGGTTTATTGAGCTTACACTTCCATGCTGCTGTTCATCATGAAAGGAAGTCAGGACTGGAACTCAAGCAAGTCAAGGAGCAGGAGCTGATGCAGAGGTCAAGGAGGAATGCTGCTTACTGGCTTGCTTGCTTCTCCTGGCTTGCTCAGCCTGTTTTTTTTATAGAATCCAAGACTACCAGCCCACAGATGGTACCACTCACAAGGGGCCCTCCCACTTGCTTACAGCTGGATCTCATGGAGGCATTTTCTCAACTGAAACTCCTTTCTCTGTGATAACTTCAGCTTGTGTCAAGTTGACGCACAAAACTAGCCAATACAGTTGCTTACAATTTCATACTGATATTATAATTTTACTGTGAACAAAAAATCCTCTAGCCTCATGGGGAATACATGGTTTTGAAGTATATACTTAGACAGTGGAAATGTAGGGTATGTTTAACACTGTAAGGGTATGTCAAACTGCTTACCAAAGTGGCTGCACAGTTCCTTGATGGATTTTAAGGTAGTTTTTATTATTTGTATCCTTCAGTTTTATTATTAAATGTTTATGTGTGGATTTTTTTTCTAATCTCTCTCAGGCATTATTAGAAAATCTGGAACTAAACATGATAGTCTCCTATCGTTTTGTGAAGAAAAGAAAAAAAAACCTCAGCTAGTATCTCTTCTGTGTTCTACCCATTATCTCCTGAGGGCTACATTCCAGCCCTCAGTGACCCAGGCTCCGTCCACAGCACAGCACAAACTGAACATTGTGACACATGCCTGCAGTGCTAGCACTCAGAAGGTGGAAGGAGAAGGGTTAATAGTTCAAGATCATCCTTGGCTACATAGTAAGCTTGAGGCCAACCTGGGCTACAAGAGCCCATCACAAGAATACGAATAAATGAATAAATAAATAAACAAATAAAGCATGCTGAGCTTTCTATTCCGTTTCCCCTTTGTTGTTGCTCTCTTATTTATCTGTCTGCGCTACAGTCTGATTAATTCCTTTATTTTTATCTTCCAGTTTGCCAATTTTCTCTTTAGGTTCAATGCCTTCCACTTAGTTCTCACCCACTGAATTTTAAAGTTTAATTACTGTTTTGTTTTGTTTCATGAAATTCTTTCAAGATTCCTTTTCAAATCTATTTTGAATTGTTCCTTAAATATGTTCTCAATCCTTTGGTTTTTAAAAATCAATTACATGCCATTTTTAGAATTCTAAATGTCTGATTTTTCTGATAAGTGAACATTGTGGTTTTGCTTCTGTTGTTTTTATTGTGCCTTGTTTTCCCAGCCTGGGTTTTAAGTTTTATTTTATTGTGAGTTGCTCAGTTTCCTTGTAACTTTCTCTGCAAAATCCCTGGAGGGCAGGGCTGAAGTTGAGTTCCTCTCAGGAGGAATCCAGTAGTTTCCCAGGGATGGTGAACTGGCACTACTTAAGCTAAATCCCTCACTCAGAGGTTTTCACCCATGTAGGTGAAGTCAACTCAGATGGATCCATCTGGTGAGGGACCAGTTATGGCTTAGGTTCCTTGGGAAAGGATCGTCCCGTCTCCACCTAGGAACTAGGCCAAAACAGGGAAGTCTCCTTGACCTCCTTTCTGTGTGGCAGAGCTGTTGACTTTGGGATCCCAGTTTGTGCTAGGTTCCATGTTAGTCAAACTGTGGGCTTCATCTCCTGTTTCTCTCTATCCACCAAGCCAGGTCAAAGCCTCAGGATGAGGAGGGTCCATGTACCCTGATACTCTGCCTTCCAACTGTGGCTCCACTTTCAGGATTTGAAGATTCTTTAATCCGAAGAGAGCTTGACAATGTGCTTAAAACAATCAAAGGAAGGGTGACAACTGTTCCCCTGCCTCACCTGCATATTAGGTAGCATTCTCTAAAGAAACAGAAGTATCAGGATATATATACATATGCATGTACGCATACATACATACATACATACACACACATGTGCACACATTCTCTGCAAACATACACACATTGTTGGGGACATTTGAGATACATCTTGGGTAATCCTACAGTAGCTATCTCATGGCTGGAGAGGCCAAGAATTCAGTTGTTTGTACAGTTGATGAGTCTGGATGTCACAGCAGTCCCAATAAGACATAGAGTCTACTTTAGAATCCCAAAAACTTTAGTTCAAAGACCAGGGACAGACGCTGCAGCACAGGACAGATGAACTTGTCAGTGAGTGAAGGCAAGCAGGCAAGAAGCAAACTTTCCTTCTTCAGTGTACTTTTATTCCGGCGGCCAACAGAAGGTGCCACAGAGTTCAGAGTGGGTGCCACTGCTTTGGATAATTTGATGAAGATAACCCCTCACAGCAGTGACCAACAGCTTGTGTTTTCATTTATTCCAGCTGACAACCAAGATTTGCCATTACACCCCTCTTTCTTCACTTTAACTGCTTCTGTTGGACAGGCCGCTCTGCTTTCTTTTACTAATGGGAGCTAAAACCCCCTGAATGATCTCAGAAGAGAGGCCTGAGGCTGAGAAGCCTGTCCTGAGTCTAGCAGCCAATGCTGACACCTGGAAAGAACACAGGAAGCTTCACTTGTCAGACAGTGCTCTGCCTAGCACACAGGTCCAGAAGGAAAATTCAAGCCAGAGAGGAAAGACTTCTGTGTCTCTTGGAAAGTTGAATATATCCCTAGAAATGGCTGTTTCCCTCAATGACTCCCACTCCCACCCCCGTGTCATCCCAACACAGTAGCAAATATCTGTAATCCTAGCTGTGTGCATTAGAGGCCAGCCTGGGCTACAGAGCAAGTTCAAAACTAGCCTAAGCTATGTAGTAAGTTCAAAGGGAGCCTGAGCTACACAGGGAGACTGTCTAAAAGAACCAAGTGGGGGTGGTGCTGGAGAGATGACTCAGTGGTTCAGAGCACTGACTACTCTTCCAGAGGACCTGGAATCAAATATCAGCACCCACATGGCCACTAACAACTATCTGTAACGCACGTTCGAGGGGGTCTGGCACCCTCTTCTGGTCTCCATAGGCACTGCATACATGTGGTACACAGACATACACATATACATGCCATGGCCAGGTAGCATCTCGGTGGGTATTTCAAGGACCTGGAAAAGCTGATAATGGTAGGCAGAGACACATGGCAAACAGTTCATTTCAGTAATGAGCCAATTTTTTTCTCCCACTGCTGTTTATATATTGTTTAGCTGGCTATTAAGGAGCACTGCAATCAAGAGTGTGGTGGAACAGTGTCCTTCCCCCTTTATGTGAGCTCTTCTTTCTGTATTTCCCTGGCCTTGAAGCCTTGCTTTGTTCCAGAGGCTAGTCTTCCTTGGAGAGGCTTTATCTCATGCCTGCTGTTTTCTGCAGTCATGGGCCCACATCTGAGTCAGGGTTTGTGTCTGAGATAGGAGCTGCAGACCATCTGGACCACAACACATATGCATAAAATAAAAATACATCTTTTTTAAAAAAAAAATGTTAAATACATCAAATAACCAAGGGCTGAGGAGAGATCTCAGTGGCAGAGTGCTTGTGTAGCATGAACAAGTCCTCTGTTTGGTCTCTAGAACCTCAAGAACACAATAAAACTAACAAACAGCAGAAATGATTACCTATGAGTCTAGCAATTCTGTATTTTACCACCTAGGGAGAGACGGCAAAAGGAGTCTTCTGGAAATCAGTCAAGGTCAGAATTTTTACCTAACTGCATACATAGCCTTTATTTCTTCATTTAACAAATACTTGTGCAATCCTGCTCACCCTAGGGTATGAGTTAACACTGAGACTGGACTGGCAGGTGGAGCTTGCTGGAAGAGAGGCCGGGTCGTTGCCACAGACAGGTAAGTGCTGGATCCCACAAGAGCACTTGAGAAGTCAGGGGGTCAAGGGTCAGGAGACGCTGGCTGAAAAGTGGCATCTAAAGGCAGGTGTGGTGACACACACCGGTGATGCCAGCACTTAGAGGGTGTGGAGCCGGAGGAAGAGGATCAGGATGGTAATGTCATCTTCCAATACATAAAACCTTGCCACAAGCACCTCCTTCCCCCAAAGAAGTGATGTCCTGACCGTGCAATTTGAAATTTCTTCTTCACTCCTACAACCTTTTTAAATTGTTCATATTTTCCGGGAAAACTCTGACTTCTTAAAACTCCTCCAACGCACAAGATGCCCTTCCCACGTTTGCCCTTAATGAAACTATTCATAGCCACTGTTTTATCTACATTGTGGGTCTTCTGTGAACCTGGATCCCTCTCCCTGTCAGGTGTACCCCACAGATGAAGGTAGGGGCCTGGACTCCTTTCTGTGGGATGCCCACGACAGATGGCTGGGTCTGGTAGTAAGAAAGGACATCTCTGCTCCTCTTCACGTGTCGAGTTGGTGGCAGGGAGCCAGACAGCGCGCGCGCGCACGCGCACACACACACCCCCACCCACACCACCACCCCCTCTATCCCCCCCCCACCCGCTTACTTGTCAGAGAGCCTGTCTCTCTCAGCATGATTTGTTCTTTCCGCCTTTGAGGGTTGGTGAAGCCACCCAAATTTTCAGCCAGAAACGTAGCTGCAGGCTGATGCTGACAGAACACCCTGGTGATTTTCCAACATGAGGAGCCCAGGTGTGCTGCTCTTGCTCCTCCCCACCCCTCCTCCTCGCTCTCCTCAGGCCTCCACAACTGTCACTGGCTACAGTGAGCCAGTAGGGGGCCTTGCCTCCTCCTGGTCACTGCCAGGAAGTTTTCCAGAAACAACAGTGGGTGGCCTTCCTCGTACTTCCCAGAGCAACTGAGGGTCCCTGAGGGTTGACTATCCCCTGACACTAAAGTTCCTTCAAGTCAGACTAGGCAGCAGAGTGAATGGGAAGCTCTGGGAAGTCTGTGTTCCCAGGACCTGGGTTCAAATCCCTCCTTGGCCAATTCGGGTGTTGACTTTCGACAAGCCAAGACTTTAGCTCCTCACCCATAATACCCATGTGAACACGGAGATGAAAGAGACTGTTTGGAAGGGCTGTTGAAAGGATTAGAGACAATTATGGAAGGAGCCTATTATGAGGTAAACATCCAGAAATTGACAGTTACAGTCTTTTATAGGCACTGACTTTTATAGGGAAGGCCACAGGAGTTCAGAAGGACCCAGGGCGAAGTACGGACATGTTTCTTACTGTGCCGGGCAATGAGGCCAGTCCACATAGGGAGGCAACCCAGGCTAAGACTTTTCTTGAAGAAGAAGAGGATCTAGGGTATGGTGGAGTGACTGTGATGGAACAAACCGTGTGGAAATGTCACCGTGAAACCTGTCAGGACATGAGCCGCAATATTCTACACAGGATATGCATGTAATAACAGTCAGTAAGAAAAGAAGCCATGCAGTTAAAATCGAGCAAGAAGGGGTGTATGGGGGTGGAGGGAGGACAGGGAGGGGGAAATGTAATTATAATTATGCACAAACTGCCTTATCCCCAGGACTCTGTGGATATCATGGATTCTGCCGAACCTTCCCCACCTCGATGACCTCAAACATGAGCCAAAGTAACTGTTTCTGCTCTTACATTCTGTCAGGTATTGTACAAGAGAAACTAGGTCAAAAACCATCATTTTGTTTAACACACACACACACACACACACACACACACACACACACACACACACACACGCTTCCTTATTTTTGTCTCACTCTCCATGGATCAGCAGGAAGTCACATGGGAAATGGTTCACTTTTCTGAGCAAAGGATGGATTCCTCAGCTTCAAAGACTTCATCTGTCTTCTTTATGGATTTCTTTACAATATATGATTTTTAGATTATTGTTTCTTAGTCCTTATACCCAACAGCCTCAGGTGCTTTGTTACAGTGGGGGTTTCTATCCCTTCCCCCAGTGTATTTGACTGAGGAAGAGGGTTTTTCCCTTCAACCTTAAGAGGTCTGTTCTGGGCATTTCCCCCATGCGCTACAACTTGGTATCTCCATCCAACCACAATCTTTGTTCTGGAGTCATTCCAGACAGGGAGGATCAGATATGTGTAATGGACATACAATTTACTTTTCGGGCTTACAAGCTTCAAATCCCCATTGCAATGGTGCCTGAACTTAGGAGGGAAACAGGATGCAGCAAGGCCCCTTGAGGATAATCCTCAGGGATTTGAGCAATCTTCCCAGCCAGACGTTACAATGTGCTAACACCCTTGTGAGTCACGCGCTAACTCATGGTCAACTCTGTTTGGAGAACAGGATGAATAATTGACAGTAACTGAGTGTTTGCCTGAATCCAAGCCTAACCCAGAATTATTCTGTTTTCTTGTCTCTGTTTGCTTAAACCAAACACGTCTATTTTCCCATCTCCTTTCACATATTCTGTCTAAGCCTTCATTAGTTCTTAGGAGAGAGTCCAGACGCTTTGACACAGTCTGAGATCTCTATCGTGTGGTCTTGTCCATTTCCCCTGCATCTCTGGGCTAAGCTAGCAGACTCGACATGAGGGGTAGTCACATCCTTGGGGGTACATGTCCAAAAACCACAAATTTGATTTTCTTTAACTTCTTCTTCTAGAATAACATTAGACTTGCAGATGAGTCACAATAAAATAGAACATTCTTCTATTTCCCTAACAAGTTTTGTTGAATGCTGACATTTTATATAACCATAGTACATTGATCAAAACAAGCAAAATAATTGTGGCATAATCCTAGTATCTGAGCCACAGTCCTTACTTGAGTTATAGTCATTTCCCCTCGGTACATTTTGTCTGTTCCGGGTTCCTGTATTGCTTTAGATCACTCAAAGCTGTGACAGTTAGCTCCACCATTCACTGCTTTTCATGACCTCGGCTCTTTGCAAAAGTACCAACCAACAAGTCATCTTGTAAAATGCCCCTCAATATAGATCTGTCTGATTTTTTACCCAGTCAGATGAAATTACATCTTTTTGGCAGAAGTACATATGAGGTGTTGCACATAGTTTCAGGAAGTCTGCAATATTGTTATGTTTATTATATTGAACGTCACTGACTAGAGTTATCTTCATCTTTATGTTTAGGTTGTCCACATTTGTTTCTCTTCCATAATATTCTTTTGTTTATTTGATTGATTTTGTTTTTCAAACTGTTTTTGCCAAAAAAAGATGTGATTTCATCTGACTGTGTAAAAATATCAGACAGATCTATATTGAGGGGCATTTTAGAAGATGACTTGTTGGTTGGTACTTTTGCAAAGAGCCGAGGTCATGAAAAGCAGTTTGATTTCTCTGTGTAGCCCTGGCTGTCCTAGAACTAGCTCTGTAGACCAGGCTGGCCTCGAACTCACATGCCTCTCCTGCCAAGGGTTGAGATTAAAGGCTTGCACTGCCTCTGCCACCACTGCCAACACCTAGCTTTCTATAACATTCTTCTTATTCCTTGGTGAACTCATGCTTTCCTGTGGATTGGAGAATCTTCTGTTTTCATTCAAATGCACCCAAAATGCATGTCTCTGTTCTGGATTGTTCCTTTGGGCTTTAGTCAGCCATGTATCCAACAGCTGACTCCATCTTTCTACTTGGATGTCTCATAAGAACTTCAAACCTAACCTTCAAAACTAAGCTCCTCAGTTCCCAGGGTCTCCTCCATCTTAGTGAGTGGCAATCCACACTTTCAGAGCTCCAGTCAAGAATCCTGCTAGTGTCGAGTCTGCTCTGTCTCTCTGGCTGCATCCAATCGATCAGGAAACACTAACTCTTCTACTCAAAGTCCAGTCAGGACCTAACTTCTTACCGCCCTCTGAGCTACCACCCTGCTCTAAGTCACTGCCACCATCTTACCTGGGATATTGTAATTGTCACCTGTCTACTCTGATTCTGGCCTTGACCCCAAAACATTTTCTGTTTGCAATAACTATTGCAGTATTTCAAAAGTGTGATTCTGACCATATAATTTCTCTGCCTGAAACCTGATAATTTCGTAAACTGTCCAGATAAAAAATAAATAAATAAAATCATTTTGCAGTGCCCTTCCGTTCTTTGTGACTCAGACTGCTTCCTTCTCCAATCATGTTTTCTGAAATGTTTGAGTCCTGAAGTGTTTTGGATATCTGATGGTTTTTTTAACTTAAAATTTTGGACTAGTTGCATGTAAATAATGAGAGATTTTGAGGCTTCAACCCTGTCTAATCACAGAATTCATGTGTTTCACATACACACTGCTGAAGGTGACTTCACACAACTGCATTTTATCTGCAGCCTGCAGCATGGAGTGTGGAATTTTCCACCCGTGTCCTTTGGTACTGAAAAGTTTCAGATTTTAGGGTATTTGAGACACCACCAGATTTTCACATTATGGATACTCTGTGTGCCACCCCCTACCCAATCCTTGCTTGTTATTTGAAAATCACCAAGAATTCTCTTGCTTTAGGCTTTAAAGCTTTTGCTCAGGAAACACAGAGTAGGAACACACACACACACACACACACACACACACACTTTTAGTCTTCGTTTGCTGTATTTTCCCACTCAGTAACTGTGCAACCAAAACCATTGCTCAGACGGAAGGTCTCAGTCCTCCTTAACAATCCCCCCTCCCATTCACCTGGAAGCCTGTTCTCCCTTTCCCCATATATGGTACTCATTCCCTCCCCTTAAAACTCCCCTGTTAATACCCGATTATCTGTGACCTCTCCCACGCCATCTCTTTGGTCACCAACAGTCATATGTCCCCATTGCAAACCAAGAGGGGGCGCCAATACAAATTTACCCAACTGCTGTCTTGCTTTAAGATTCTTTAGTGACTCCCCTTTGCTAGTGGGATACAGATGGCAATTTTAGCACAGTTGACATGGCCCTCCCAGTGTGGCCTGCACTCTCTCCACCTCAGCAGAGCCTAACTTGGCTCCCCCGTCTCGGTTTGTTGTTGTTGTTGTTGTTTGCTAGCAAAGAACCTTGCTTTTTGCCTAAATAACATTCACTCTAGCGCACAACTCTAAGTCCAGCACTGTGGTTATCTGCCAAATCTTTATCTGTCCCACTACTATGTAAATTTTATTATAAGGGAGACCAAAACGCTTGGCACACAGTTGGCATTCAGTACATACTTGTTGGCTGAGTGGGTAAATAGATGTACTGCTGCAAATGAAACCATGTGCCTGAAAGACGAGTCTGGCAGATCAATTAGGAGGAGGGGGAAGAGGGAAGGGAAGACATCTGAATACTGAGGAGACCGGTGGGCAACGGTGGGCAGGAAGGAGGAAATGAAATCCGAAATGTGGGTATTGAAAGAGGATATAGGAAAGTAACTGTCTTTGGGGGGACTATGTTGGGCTACCTGGTAAACCACAAATAGCCCAGCAAGACCCAAGACTCCATGTTCAGTGCCAGCTGCTCACCCTAAGAGCGGGTGGGAAAATCAACAAACGCTGGCCTACTGAGCAGTCACAACGCTGAGGGAAAGGCACTGCCTCACAAAGACACTTTCTAGGACAACTTGTCTCAAAAAGACAAAGCCATTTGAACAACAGAGAGGCACCGGAACTGTCCTGCCAACCCCAGGACCTCAGGGATTCATAACAAAGCTGGCTCCTGTGTCTTGAACAACCTCTGGTGTATTTGACTACATTCAGAATTTAGATGGTCCCACTACTACAAGAAGCAACTTCATTACCAGGAGGGCCCAGAGCCCAGACTGCACACTAGCTCCCTGTCATATAATTCAGCCTCAGTCACACCTCAGACAATATTTATACAAGGTCACTTCTTCAGACCACGTCTAGCCTGCCCAAATGACAATATTATTTATGCCAAAGGCTTCTCCTAAGGGATGGAAAACTGCCAACTCTGGTTTAATAGGCTATATGGACAGGCTAGAAAAACATCATTTGTAGCACACACAGTTTAAGTATTTAGTGTATAGCTATGAGTACAGACTGATCATTGGAAACACGGATGAAAACTGGCCTCGGGAAGAAAGAAAAAAGCCACAGAAGCACCAAGGTTTGGATCTTTCCTGCCTGATATTAGTTTTGGAAGCCCTAGGTTTGGCCAGAATTATGAATGCACAAGAGAGAGCTGCCTCAGACTTTCGTGGCTACCTGAATATCCAAAATAGGAGGGGGAACCTGAAAAAAGGAAATTTAGCTTGGGCGTATGTGCCCAGCAGCCATCCTCCTGTGGGCTGCAAATTAATGTGACCGTCCAGTGGAACAGGCAGCCCAGAGGCTGCTGCAAAGAACAGTCTAACGCATTGATGTTAATTTACCAAATTATTCACATCCCACAATCTGGAATAGAAATCAGCAGCCCCCCAAAATGCCTCTTCTACACCTCAGTCAAAACACCTATAAAAATCTAGATACCAGGAGGCAAAGTCTGGAACACAAACTACTTCCTCATGTTGCCAGTGAGTTATTAAAGCACAGAATGAAGCAGCTGCTGGGGCAGCCAGCTACATTGGCTTTTCCAGGCTCTGTTCTTCATGGTGCCTACTAAGTCATTTGGTCAAAATATACCGGTAACAACTCTTTTCTTTTAAAATCTAGCGAAGGGTGCAAGTCGTATATTCCAGTCAACCCTGTATGGACCATTAGCACATTAAAACACCTCTCCAGCAGAGACTTTACAAACTTTGGAGTGCTTTCGAATAAAGTGGAGGGTGTCTATGTGTTGTCTGACCTTGTGATAAATATCTATCGTGATTTACATCTTCCTTTATTTAAACGTTTAAAATCTTCCACACGTGAATACTGTTTTTAGTCCAGATTTTAGAGTACACAAAAGTCGATTTCTTTTTTTTTTAATATTATGTATTTATTTTTATTTATATGAGTACACTGTAGCTGTCTTCAGACACACACCAGTAGAGTGTGCATCAGATCCCATTACAGATGGTTGTGAGCCACCATGTGGTTGCTGGGAATTGAACTCAGGACCTCTGGAAGAGCAGTCAGTGCTCTTAATCACTGGCCATCTCTCCAGTCCCAAAAGTCGATTTCTAAAGAGCTCTCAAAAACTCAGAATTGTGGTGCTGAATGGTTCTTGTTCTTTAAAATGCATTCTGTCGAGGCTTTTATCTGCTTTTGGTTCTCCACGGGAAGCTTCATTCATGAAACCTCAACGATATGGCTGCCTAAAGAAGACCTGAACAGGGGCAACACCGATAGACAGGGTTAACATGGAAGGAGAAAAGCTCACAGGGCCCTACTCATAAACAAAACTACAGGCAGCTAAGGAATGTTGAGACTGGAAGAAATCATCTTCTGCAGGGATGATTCCCCCAAATAGGTATTAAGCATCAAGTGGTCAACCCCGAAAGCAATACACAGGACCAACACTAAATGGACCCAGACTGTATTTATGAATGTATGTATATATAATACACGAACATATTATATATAAATTAAGAATTCATGATTTAAGGGGGAATGGGAGGGGTTGGGGGAAGAAAGGGAAGGCAGAAAATAATGTCATTATTTTAATTTTTAAAAATTAAAGAATAGTTGTCAGAGAAATTGAAACACATCAGTTCAGTGTTTAAAACATTCAATATTATTATAGTTACTGATTTAATGTTAATTTTTTTATGATGAACACCTTTGGTGAAACCCAGGCCTAGGAACAGAGATATGCACAAAAATATTTACCATAGCATTATTTATTATTGTGAGTATTTTACAAAAGCAGAGTAGGATAATACACGGTGCATCTGATTTTCATCATATAACTATAAAGAAATCATATTATAGAAAAATATCTTACCCATCAAAGAAGTTCACAGAACATGAGAAATGAAAAAGACCATGACAAGCCAGATATGGTGCATCTGCCTGTAGTTCCCACCTCAAAAGGCAGAGGCAGAAGGACTGAATGACGTTGGAGGTCAGACTGACCGACAGGCAGCCTTGGGGACTTTCCAGTGAAATGCAGACATCTCTGAGAAGCAGTGTGGGAGTTAGTGGGACTCAGCCATATCTGTAGCCAAGTGGTCCTGATGGAGACTGGACACTGCAAAGTTTTATTGTAGAAGTTGTTTGTCCCCCAAATATCATCATTCACCTGAAGGAAGGCTGGCGTGGGCAATTCTTCTGCTCCTAGCCCAATGGCGGCCTGGATTGGACCCATATAAAACTCTAGGTCCTCTTCCTGAATGTCTCCCTAAGCCAAGAGCATGAAACTTGACTTGGATACCGCAGTGAGAGCCTTGTATCTTTAACAGTAAAACATTATCATGTTCTCCTAAATACTGTAGTACTCATGGGGAATGTCTGAAATAGGCTTTATGTCCCCAGCATAGGGATTTACTAGGACATTGTAAATAAATCTTGAATAAACAGAAGTATGAAATGGGAGACTCTATAGGCTATTTTTTTTTATCAGAAAAAGAGAGCTGCTTCAAAGGCTCTTAGCGAGCAGAAGTGACCTGTGGGTTATTAAGACAGAACCGGTCCTAAGGAATAACTGTGGGCAAGACAGAGATGAAGATGGCCTTTTCTGGGAAAAATTAATCTACCACTATTTTTTTTTTTTTTTTTTTTTTTACAGAGTCTTATTATGTAGCCTTAGCTTTCACTTGGAACTTACAATCCTCCTGCCTCAGCTCTCCACACACTGGCTTTATAGACCTGCATCACTTTTGTTAGACTTTTCTCTTTGGACATCCTGTGGCTAACCAAACTTGACACTTTGAAAACATGTTTACTATTATTATTTTTTATTGTTATGTTACTGCTATTATTTGTGCATATATGGTAGAAGGGGCACCTGTGCCCCGTAGTGGTCACGTGGAGGTCAGAGGACAACTTTGTGCAGTTGGCTCTTCCTCCATCTTTTACATGGGTTCTGGGGGTTGAATTCAGGTTCTTGGCTGCACAGCCTGCATTTTTATCTGCTGAGCAATGTCACTAGCTCCAGACTCAGCACTTATAATGCAGGGATTATTTGGCTCTGTTTCTTAGCAAGTTCTTTATAATGCAGCTGACTAGTGGCAAGAGATAAAATAACAGAAATGACTAAGATCTCTGAGGTCAGGGTGGTTGAGACCAAAAAAGACTGAGAGACTGCGTGCACATGTGCATGTGTATGTATGTATGTATGTATGTATGTATGTATGTATGTATGTATGTACAGGTAGGTATGTATCTTTGGGCCAGTCTCAGTTGAGGAAAAAAGGGAAATAAGGAATCACTCCAAAAGGACCATCTAAGAAGTGGGTATGGAGAAGTCATCTTTGTATCAAGGCACATAAATGTCAGTGGCTTTCAAGTAGAAATTTCTCATCAAAAATACACTTTGAAGGCAACGAAGTTTTATTTTTTTGTGATGCTAATGGATCTTTGCCTAAGGGGAAAATAATCCAGATGTACGGGATAAAAACAAAGTAAAACTATGCTTACATCTTTCCAAGAGCTCAATTAGTTCACTGTCCTGAACAAAAATTTAAAGAAACAAACTTTTCAAAGAGGTAAGTAAGTGATCAGAGTCACGTAAAGGAAAGCTAGCAAGCCAACTGTGGCAAACATTTGATTATTTGAATGCACCTTAACCAGACCTATAGGCTTTACAGACCAAGGAGTCTCTGTCTGTCTTTCATCCTCCCCCCCCCCATGCATGTTGCTTGCCTTTTTCCTTCCACTGAGGCAGGGTCTTACTCTTTAGATTTTCTTGCCTCAGCATACAGAGGGCAGGGATTATAGGCGTGTGCCACCACACCCAGCTAGGAGTCTCACTCTTAAAGGGTACATGAACATTTTGGCTTGATTCCAGTATTGAAAGGTGGGTTTCTTTTGCTTCCTAGGTCTGAGTACTGACTGGAACTCTGCATTGGAATAATTCACTCACTCAGCAGCAAAGCCCAAGACCCTCCAGCACTGGAAGGCTGAAAACGGTTGCTCTGTGGTCCCTGAGACTGGGTTCAGACTAGAGTAAGTGTACAGTCAATGGGCCCATCTTGGGGACTTTGGCTCTCAAATGGCAAGAACTGTTCAGACTAAACTAGAGGTTGTTTTATAAGGACCATCAAAATCCTCATTTGCATGTGTGAAATTCCTGTGGAGAGGCTGGTTTTCTTGTATCAAGCTGTTTGGGCCTGATGACAAGTGAGGCATGCAGCCGCCAGCATGCAGCCCTTCCTTCCACCAGCTTTTCCTTCCCCAGTCCCAGGCACCAGCCAAGAGTCTCAGCACAAAGGATCCTAGCCCCTATCATCCCTCAGCAGGAGGCTGCTTGCCTTCAAGCTAACAGGAAGACCCCACGTTTGCTTAGCACAAATAACCAACTGCACACTAAACCTTTGCACACATCATCTGCTTAGAGGCTCAGAGTCGAGCTGGGGCGCTTGGTGGTAACATCAATCATTGGTTTTTCAGACAAGGTCTCACTATGTAGCCCAGGATAGCCTCAAATTTGCAAGTCTCCTGTCCCAGCTTCCCTCTTGCTGGGAATATAAGCAAGCGTGACTATGCCCATCTCCTCTTTATTTACTTCATTGTCGTATTTTGCATTTATTTATTAATTTGTCATGCTGGGATTGAACCCAGGACCTCAGCAGCACTAGCTAAGCACGTCACCGCTGAGCTGCATCCCTAGCAATTCAATGTCCACATGTTTTAGTCCTTATTTTACTTATGTTGGTGTAGCGGACTGGGATGTGTGTGGGTGGACAGGGAATGAGCAGGTATGTGTGGACACCCCGCAGGGCTCACTTCTTTCTTTCATGGGATTTGGAGGTCAAACTCACATCACCAGATTTGCACCACAATTGCTTTTACTTATCTAGTCCTGTTCCTTTGTCTTTAAGAAGAAATAAATCTAACCGAGGCTAAAGTTAACTGATGCTACACTTCAGTGACGGCCAGTACATGCCAGCTCATACAGGTAGTGTTATGGCTTAAGTCTGAAGTGTTTCCCAGCAGTTCATGTTTTGATACTTCTTCCTCAACTGTTCTAGGAGACTGAGCAACTTGAGGAAGTGGACCCTAGCTGGCTGAAATAACTAACTGTGGGTAGACCTTTGAAAGTTATGCCTAGTTGGTGTCCTCTCGGCACCTGAACCATGGTTTGAGGGACCTCTGCCACATGCTCTAAGCCACCACGAATTGAATGCAATAGTTCATCCTCTACTTCAGTACTCCACAGATGCTCTACCTGGTGCCATATTGCTTCCTTTTAGGAAAATGGGCTCAGTCTGCAACTAATAACATCATTAGATGCTAGCTGGAGTCCACACTAAGAAGCTCACTCACAGTGGAGCTGGGGAGAAGGCTCCACACTTAATGCACTTGCCATACAAGGAGGAGAACTGCATGCAGTCCAGACCCTCAGAACCCATGCAATGCTCCAGCCCAATGAGGCAGAGTGGGCTGTCTAGTGAGACGAGGTGAACTCTGGGTTTGACTGAAAACCCCTGCCTCCATGAAGAAGGTGGAAGGGGGGGCAGTTTAGACATCAAACTTGAGCCCCCATAGGAACACTCATACATCACACATATGTGCTATATGCATGAGAATGCACACACATCCTATACGCAAGTACCACACTCATACAAATGAAAAGAAATGGAAAAAGAAATCTGTTACCCACATCAGTCTGGTCTGACAATGGGGAAAGCCCAGCCACTGCTGAATGATGCTGTAGCTTCTACAAAGCCTGGGCCTTGGGGCTCTGCCTTCTCATTTCTTAGGAACGTCTTTTCTTTTATTCTAACTGTTCTGAAACTCAGAACTAACATCTCCTGCCGCCTGCCACACACATATGCTTAGTGGGAAGCTGCTAAATTCTGGCTATGTGGGACAGGTGCCCAGGGTGAAGAAGTTGAGCCCAAGTGCTGTTCAGCCTAGAGACTCAGTTCTGAGTCATCAGAACACGCTGGACTTGGAGGTGTGTAAGACACAGGTCCCAGTGTCCCTTCGAGGGAAGACCGCAGCACAGGAGTTTCCAGCACTTCATCCATCTGTCCAGACGGTCTTGCACATATGGAGCGGTGTGTCCTGTACTCATCACCTGGACAGCAGTCTGGCAAACGCTGGCCAAAGTGATTTATAACATCTGGACAACTGCTTCCAGATGTGGCCTTTCCCTGAAATACTTGATTAAAAGTTTCACACTCAGCATCTTGTAATAAACTGACATATTCAGGGAGTGTCTATCATCTGGACCCAAGGGCCTCTTCAAAGATGAGAGATAGGACAGTTTCTAGATCTAAACAGCAGAGTAGAACTGTGTGGCCAGGCTCTTTGACTCCTCATGACAAACCATCAATCAATCGAATGGAGCACAGGCAATAAGGAGGGCTGGACAGAACAGATGCTGAGGGACAGACACTGTTGATCACCAGCAGAGTCTTCAGAGAGCTGCTGTCCCTTCTGAGCCCTGGCTTCTGTGAAAGTCGAGGAAGAAGGACAACTCACACTAAGAGGTGGCCCCAGGAAGGCAATTACTTCATTCTTAATTGCTAGTTGAAGTCCATGAACATAGCAGACCATTGTACTTACTGCAAAACTGCTGGTAGCGAATGGGCTGTCAGTTCCTTTTAGTCTCCAGACAAAACAATAGTATGCTAAGAATTACATGTATTTATTTGGTGTGTGTGTGCACATGTGTGCATGAGCCGCGAGGAGGTTCCTCATGGGATTGGAGGACATTTCAGGAGTCGGTTTTCTCCGTTTACCATGCGGGTCCTGAGGATTGATCTCAGGTAGTCAGACCTGTAGGCAGGACCTCGTATCTGATGAGTTATCTCACTGACCTAACAACTGCATTTTTAAAACACACACACACAAACAGTAGCAAATGCTTATGACATGCTCCTTCAAAGAG
This sequence comes from Uromys caudimaculatus, assembly GCA_028551405.1. Taxonomy (NCBI): domain Eukaryota; kingdom Metazoa; phylum Chordata; class Mammalia; order Rodentia; family Muridae; genus Uromys; species Uromys caudimaculatus. The sequence goes on from CM052716.1 coordinate 45,217,849, forward strand.
TAGTTCAATTTTCCATCAAGTCGAAAACAACAAATCCGAGCTCATCTTTTGGAGCAAAGCATCATGAAGGTCCAGGGGGAAAAGGAAACCTCCTAGACCTCGGGTTAAAATTCTTGAAGCCTGGGGGTGAGGCAGACAGGATAATCCTCACCTAGAACATGGAGGAGGTTCTGTGACATTTGAGGATGTTGTTTGGATATTCAGTTCAGACCCTTTCACTCCTCAGCACTTTCTCCCATAACTTTGAAAATCATTACCAGCATAAATGAATTGTGTATAATGTGCAGAGCACCTGCAATACGTCCGGGCAGCGGTACACACTTAACCTGTTCAACTACTGGGAGATCCTCTTTACAATCTGCCTGTGAGTCAGGGAGCATTATTGTCTTTATTTTGGAGGACAAGAAAATTGCAGCTCAGAGCTAAATAGCTGACCACAAATCTTAAAACACAGACCTGGCGTTTGAAAACTCATAATCAGTCTACCTCCAAAGGTGTCTCCTAACAATAGCCATCTTATTTCACCTTAGAATTCAGTGTGGAAAAAAAAAAAAAAGCTTGGAAATTATTTTTTTGTTTCCTCCCACACTCTTGATAGTCACACCCGGAGTGTTCCTTGTTTACTATGCCCACAACCAAGTCTCTGTCCATTGTAGCGCATGCCCGCTCCCGACGACTGGACAGGTGTTTAGCACAATAGCCCCCTTTTCTCCCCATCTGCTTCTCCTTGCATGGTGGGGCCCCGACCCGTCACGGGCGGCTGCTTCCCACATGTGTTTGCAGTCCCATTGATGAGAAATGGCAGAAGCAGGTATTAAAGGCAGAGGTTCTGGCTTATTGCTCCAAATGTATTAAAAACCATTCCCAGACTCCACATAAAGAGTTTTACACACACAGCACATATGATACAAGGGAGACAGAGAAGCAGACGCGGGGCTAACCACAACGAGACATGTAACCACAACAGAAGTCTGGGGAGTCGGGTGCAAGGAAAGCTGCTTTTACAGACTGGGTGATGGATCTTCTCTTCAGCAGACAGACAGACAGATAGAGGTACTTAGTTTTGTTAAAAAAAAAAAAAAAAAAAGAAAGAAAGAAAGAAAGAAAGAAAGAAAGAAAAGAAAGAAAGAAAGAAAAAAAAAGACGTTGACAGAAAGAACTCCAGACATCCAGGCCTACTCTCTTTTAATTCTCGTGTCCAGAACTGACTCAAGTCTGTCTGCTTCCCTTTGCAGGAGGGTGAGTTATTCCACGCACTCCAGCTAATTACCCACAATCCGCTCTTTTCATTTCTCACAGGTCGTTTAAATGTCTACTTGTCTGGGTTAGAACTAGGGTGGGATGTTGAATTCCCTTCTGCCGTCCTCCCCAGTGATGGATTTCTCATACCTAGGGTATTGTTTGTGGGGGAAATTCTTTCAATTTAAAGGCCCTTGTGCTGACTGCTTGGAGGTTTTGTTTCACTAGGCTCTGAAAGAAGGTACTTGCCATTTATTAAGTATAGAGCAAGTGCGGAATAACTTCCATAGGCCATCCCTTCGAACCTTCTAGCCATCTTGGGGCAGCTACAGTATTCTTTCCTTGTCCATAAGGGATGCACCAATCCTCTCAATGGATATCTGGCACTGTAGAGAGAACCACATCCTATATATACTGATTACCTACACATACACGCCTATGGTAAGGTTTAACTCATCCATTAGGCATAGTAGATATTAACAACAATAATCAGTGTAAAGTATAACAATGTTATACTGAAATATGTTATAATAAAAATAATTTGAGCCGGGCAGTGGTAGCGTGCACCTTTAATCCCAGCACTTGGGAGGAAGAGGCAGGTGGATTTCTGAGTTCGAGGCCAGCCTGGTCTACAGAGTGAGTTCCAGGACAGCCAGGGCTACACAGAGAAACCCTGTCTAAAAAAACAAAAAACAAAAAAAAAAAAAAAAAAAAATTGAAATTTATGACTGGAATCTCATATTTAATATTTTTTGGACGTGATTGACCACAGGTAAGTCAAACTGTGGAATACAAAACTTGCCTCAGCAATGCTTCTGTCTTTGCCCCATTACATGGATCACTGCCACATAAGACATCACGGAGACATTGAGGAGAAGAAAGGGAAAAAAACACCCAGACTGCATTGTGATTTCCTCAGAGCACATAAGCCAACATGGCATGGTGTGTGGTGTTGTCCCTGCCCCAGGAAACTAAGAAACTGCCTGGGCATCACCACCATGCAGCTGTGAAATCTGTGAAGGGCAGTTTACGTCTGTGTACTTGCATTTATCTTGTCTGATATATGTGGAGGAGTGTGCAAAGACCAGTGGCTAGATTGGATTGTTTCCACATAAGGCCATTCTTCCTAACTTTCAATGATTGTTGCCTATTTTCAAACCTATATTTTTTTGGGGGGTGGTGGTGGAAGTACTAGGAATCAAACAAACCCCAGACCTATATACTAAGCAAGTGCACTGCATTCCCTACCATGGCACACCAAGTTAGTGTTTATAAGTTGGATGGTCCAAGAATAAATTCCTAGTTTTTAGCTAGTTCATCAGTGCTAAACTCTGGTTCATCACCACCAAGTTCTGGAAACAACACAACCACATCTGCACAAATAAGCTTTGCCCTTTCTAGAGTGATGAGCATGTCATATCCTTTAAAGCCAGGTTGAAGTTTGAAGTAGACTTTCGGATCACAGATAAGAGTTGCTTTGCTACTTAATATCACAAAGGTTTTCTTATCAAACCTTTCCTTTTGCTGGGTCTGCTATATGCATCAACAATTCCAGCCCAAGGGAAGCTGAGGCTGGAGGGTTGAGAGTTCAAAGTCACAATGAGATCCTATCTCAAAACGCAAAACCAAAACAAATAAATAAAATACATATTTGGTGTCTCAGTGGTCTGTTGCTGCAAAAGGAACCATGCGCAAGCCTAGTGGTTACAGCAGCAAGTTCATATTGACTTCTGTGGGTCTAGGACTCAGACGTAAGGCTCTCTTCTGAAGTCCCTCACACAGAGCATCTAGATGAGAGCAGACACAGAAGCCGTAGCCGTCCCCATACTCCTGGGACGAGGATCAAACCTAGGACCGTATGTGCAGTTTCTAAGCTACCCCCTGTTGCAGGAAATAAGAAAGAAGGAATACAGCAAGTTCCTGCTCTACACCCAGCTACTCTCTGCCCTGGCGGGCTGGCCGGCCTGTTCTTATCTCGTGGAGACCCTCTGACTCAGAGTTCTAAAACATCTCCACCCAGCTCACTAGGTTCCCACTGGCGGGTCACTACCATACCAGCCCCATGCTTCAACACCCCCACGCCTTTTGTGGTCTACATCAGGCAAACTCACACTTTGACGCTGTATCTTTCTCTCTGGGACCTGGTTGAACCACCACATGAAGGAAAACACCACACAAACTTAGTTCAGAATCAGTGGTAACTCAATCGCTGGGCACATCAACTAAAATCCTAATCTTGTAAGCCATATTAAATCTAAATCCTCTGGTGGCGAATCCTGGTGGATCTGCCATTGAAACTGGGAGACACTAGTAGCTACATCTTGTCCTTTCCCTCTCCCTATCCAAAAAGCCCCTAACTCTCTCCTGCTTCCTCTCTTCCTCCATTCAACCCGGAAGCCCCACCTGCTCACCCAGTGATTGGTCCCTTTATTCACTGGGGGAAGGTTCACAAGAAGTTACCTGAGTAGTTACAGATAACCCCTCCTGGAAGAGCAGAATTAACATCAAAAAACAGGCAGCACCAGGGCCATCTACAACAACCCACCTGCTCAATCACTCCCATGTGTGGCATGTGGGCAGGAGTAGAGATCTATTGATCATGTTTCTGTCAGCACTGCTTTTCCATGTGGCTATCTTGGGCTACCTCATGGCTTTTCCTTGTGGCTATCTTGGGCTACCTCATGGCATGGTGGTATCAGGATAGCATGATTTCTTTTATTATGACTGGATTTCCCTAGAGCAAACATTCTAAGAGAGTCACAGAGGCCAGCGAAACAGTTCAGTGGGTTAAAGACCTTGCTAAAGCCAGATGACCTGTTTGCTCCCCAGAATCACATGGGGGAAGGAGAGAATTGACTCTCACAAGTTGTCCTCTGACCTCTACATGTGTGGCATGGACCATAGGCATACACGTCCTCAAATGCATAACCAAAGAATTCGTAAAGCTTCTTATGATCCAGCTTACTTTTGTATTCTATTGGTCATGATGCTCATAGGTCAGTCCAGACTCGGAAGCAGAGGCATAAATGTCACTCTTTGATGGAGATAAGTGACAGCTATCTTGGAAATAAAGGTACTCTATTTGATCTACCTCGGAACAAAATGAACAGAAAGTAAAAGATAATCCAATCCTCTCTCCCTCCCTCCCTCCCTCACCCTCTCTCTCTCCACACACAGGCACACCACATTCTTATAGTACCACACTTGCACAAAAAATGTTGACTATCGAGACATAAAGTTAGGACTTATGGGTTGATTTTCACAATGAATGGCAGGTGACAGAAAGGACTCTTCCACCGATCTGTGAGACATTAAAGTCCTGACATGGATGAACAACAACAACAACAAAAAGTAACTTAGGGGCATGTTAAAGATGTAGCTATGTCTGCCAGGGTGGATATTGATGTTGAATAATCTCAAGACAAACACAGATGCCCACTTGCAATCATCCGGAATGAAGGCAAAACCAACTAACTGCATGGAGTTGCCAGACCGTTCCAGACAGGCACACAGATAAGCAAACCCAATGGGTGGCAGTTTTGATGGGCGAGCTTAAGAATGCGGAGGAACAAACCAAGGATCTGGACAGTCTCACTATCAGAAACCTCAGAAGGTGACAGAGCCCCAAGGAAAACAGCAGCCAGCTGCTCCTGCCAGCTGAGAACCTAAGAGAGCTGGGGGAGAAGCCCAGAGAAAAGTCTGGCTAGCACGCTGGAACCCAGTGCGGATGGCACGCACCCTGGAATTAAAGACCCTACAGGGCTGAGGGGCGTAGGGAACGGTCAAGGAAGTTGCACGGTGAGCCCTGGGTCACAGATGCCAGAAGCAAAGTTAGAATTACCGTGGCTTGGAAGGTGAATCTAAAGGCCCCTGAAAGAAGCATTTCTTTTTCTTCATGACTCAGAGAAAGTCAGGAATGAATTCCCTAGACATGAAATTTAAGGAGGTTTCTGGCCTGTATCTGGACTATTTACAGTTGTCAGCCTTGCAATCTGATGGGCAACTGCAAGAAGCTCTCAGTCTACAGGGCAGGGAGCTGGAACAGAAAGTTACTCTCCTCCCTTGCTCAGCCTCCACATGGGAGAACGACTAGGCTTGTTCTTTACGTTATAGGCAATTAAGGGCAGAGAGCCCCAGCAGGTCAGTCACAATCCACCAGCCAACAAAAGGCTCTAACCGAACCCATCGTAAGGGGTCTAGCGTTTGGTCACACTCACTCCTGGGGACTTTTGTTTTGTTTTGCTTAAGGTTTATTTATTTGGGAATGGCAGATGTACACATGTGTACCACAGTGTGCTACAGCAGGCAGTTAGAACAGCTCGCAGACATTGGTTCTTTTCTTCCACCTTATGGGTTTCCGGAATTGAGTATAGGTTGTCAAGCTTGGTAGCAAGTGTTTTTACCCGTGACAGCAATGACATGTTTATCCATGTCAGTCTCCTCGGGGCTCTGAAAATACTGTCCTAAAATTCTAGTGCATAGATTTTCCAATTCTGCTGAATTCAATTTTACTTCTCGGAATTGAATACAACTGAGCCATCCACAGGCAGGCCATGCATACGCCGTTAGAGATGTGCACAGATGTGTTATTCGTAAGTGGATTCACTCGGTGCCTCCACAAGTTTAGAGTGCCTTCCTTGGAACCTTGGAACCTCAGCAGGCCTGGGATGCCTTTGCATTTGCTAGAGGTCTGCAGCTCACACGCTGAAGGGCCAGTTTCCTCTTAAACAGCTAACAAATGTATAGACTGGGGAGATGGAGAGGGGGCTTCCAGAGGACTTGGGTTTGTTTTCCAGCATCCATATAGTAACGCACAACTGTCTGTAACTCCATCCCTCTGTGGGCACTGGGCACACATGTGGTGTACAGACATGAGGGCAGACAAGACATACACAACCAGTAAAATTTAAAAAGCCCTGGCAGTATAGAATTAAAGAAAGGGTTAGGACAGCACCTTACAGTAACCTGAAATGGAAGCTGAAATACTGCTGAAGCATAGCGACATGAAGAAATATATACAATACAACCCTGTCTCTAGCCAAAGGACCTTTCATTAGCTGATAAATAGTGAGGCCACATTAAATGTTGGCCATGTCTAGGGGCCACAGGTATGGTTTCTCTGTTACTTCAGAATACTTGGAAAGCCGAACTGCAAGACTGGAGGGAGCACAGGGCAGGTGGAGAAGTCAGTGGGCTCGCCTGCTCTTTTCGAAGGGAACATTTAGTCTGTGACACAAGACCCAACAGCGCATGTGTTGAAAATTCCTGAAAAACAAAAAAAACAAGAACTAGGAACAAAGCAATTCCCGTAATCATGTGTTGTGATTTCAAACTCCTTTAGGGAGCATTTTCTGAATGGCTCTCCTATTGCCTGCTGTGACTCTCGGATAAGCCACTGTCCCACACATCTCCGTGCATGACACCGTCTTGTCCCGACATCCCCAATGCATGCTTAAAGCAGTTGAATACGTTTTTAAGTGAGAAGTGACCTTTTAGGTTGAAACCTTAAAGCAAGAATTGAATTAACCAGATACAAACCCAAATTCTTTTACAATAAACCCCTGCCTACTCTTTTATTGGAATCACATTTTATTAAGTACTGGTTTTCAAATCCTGAACCACCAACTACAACTTGGAAAATGTCAATATAGTTTCTGTTTTATTTTATTAAAATTGAATTTAACATGTAATGCTATTTTCTTGGTCTCCGTCCTACATCAAGTTTTCCTTCATTCTTATGCAAATTATACTGATAGGTACACACAGACATCTCACATATATACAACAGATCTTAAACCGCAGCCTGACATGTCTGTGGTATTGAGTGCCTGTCTGCTGGGAACTAGGTGGGGGTGGGGGGAACAGCAAGAGAGCGAAGGAGCCCGTGATCCTTTGCTCCTGTTCACATAGATTTCATTTCACCTGAACAGTGCTAAGTTTGTAACACAATGACAAATAGTAGCATGTAGGTGACAATATGTGACTGTCTGGAGTAGAGCTATTCAGTGTGTGAGAGTCAAAACTGCAGATGTTTTAGAAATAAATACCACCATCAACAAAATAGGAGCCCTTGGACTAGATAGAGGACGTTGGATTTTTGTTGTTGTTGTTGTTGTTTTGTTTTTTTGTTTGTTTTTGTTTTTAAAGGATTCATTAATAGTGGAAGAAAGTGAGTGAGGGTCAGAGAATAATTTATCATTCCAAGGACTGACCAAACCCTATACAGACTACAAAGCAGTCCCTTTAAAAGGATACATTATAACAGAGAGCGAAAGAAAAAAAAACAAAAAAAACAAAAAACAAGACAAGTGTAACTAAGTGTGGATGAACTCAAGGAGAGGCTTTTAAAAGTGCTTTGGGGACAAAGCATTGGCAAAGGAAGGAAATCTTAGCTTGTGAGACCTAATGAGGCAAGGAGATAAAAATCTTTTGTGCAATCAGCAAACAAAAGCAAGGAAATATCAATTTTCAAGCCCCATGGAGAGCCTAGAAGGGAAGTACTCGAGACAGTGCTGAGTGTGCAAGTTGGGAGGATAAATCAATGTCTTTTCCTCACTCCACACAGAAAGATAGCAGACCAGGGATGAGGTGCCTTTTCCAATGTCTGGGCAGAGACTGATGCAAAGCCTTCCCTTTACCACAAAAAGCCAACGGAATGCCTCCGTTCAGATGAACGCTATTCTCAAAGACAATCTGAAGGAGCAACATGGGTGCTGGAGGATGCGGAAAGAGCGTGTGCCCTCCAGTACGCACAGACTAGTGAGATCTTGGTGAAGAAAAATCACTGAGGCTAGTAGGATCTGCTAAAGTCTTCTTCCCATGAGAAAAGCTTTCAGTGTTTTCTCTCTGTGAGTAGCTGGGAAGGTAAAGATTCCTTGGCATTCCAAAACTAAGAGTTTCTCGCCCATAACCACAATTATGAAAGAGAAGTTAAGATTGATTCAAACAATCAAATTTACTTTCAAACATTTACTTTAAAACAACATTTATTTACATGTCTCAGCATTTACTTAACACATATACATACACAAGACCCTGAATTCCAGGAAGTTAGAGGCCCACTAAGGTCTTACAAACTTAAGAGAAACATGTCTGGCTCCAAATTGATGCCAAACGTGTTTTATCTAGGCCAAAAAGCACTTAAAGTTCATTCCTCATGATAAAACGTAAGACTAAGGAGACTTTGCACATATATGGAATGCTTTATTAAAAAAAAAAAGTTGGAAAAATCTGTAACCAATGCTTGCAACATTGATGACTGTGATAGACCAATTTCTCAAGATCATACATGGAAGTAGGCCACTAGCAACCTTGACTGGCAGGGGTAGTTGTGAGGGGGAGGCTCACAGCTGGATCTCAGAGCTGCCAGTAATTTTTCCACCTAAAACCAAGTGGATTCAGTAACACTATTGGCTTTCTTTTATATGGAATTTGTATTTAGACTTGTGTAATTTTTTTTAATCTTTCAAAAAAAAAAAGCTATCAATGATTCTCTGAAAAGTGATTTTGAAACAGCAAGGTAATTTGAAGCACGTTATTTTTTTTTTACACAAACTTGGGATTCAATGTCTCAAAGTAAATGAGTATTGGAAAACAAGAGCATCTTTCTAAAGTGTCTTTTATGGTTACAAAGAAACCACCCAGGAGTTTGATACACTGTGGAGAGTCTGGTTAGTGTCTTGATCTGTCTCCTTCAGTTTCTTTTCTGATTTGAACATTTCCATCTTGGGAAGGAGAGACACTGGGCAGTAAGTACAGGCCAACACAGCTTCCCCCCCACCCCCGGAGGACTCAGGTGTCTCTCCAATTGTCTAAGGCCTTAGAGACATGATAAGGTCTTCCCTCTAATAGTAGCAGCGAGAGTTGAAGTTTGATAAGAGTTATAAAGGACATTATTAAGAGAGGATTGCGTGTCATATTTTCATAAAGCAAGTATGAATATAAAAAGTTGTTATCACGCAAAAAACATAATTTTTTTTTTTGTCAAAACGAGAAAAATTGAAGTTGAGCTGAGCCTGGTGTCAGACATCTGTAAAGCTAGCAGGCTGAGGTAGGAGGACCATATTAAGTTTGAGGCCAGGCTGAGCTACAACCTCGGGAATATAGTAAGGCCCTGTCTCCACAAATAAACAAAGGCGAGTGAGTCAACAGTTAAAATAATATGAAGTTTGAGAAAATAACAACCCAGGAGGTTGCATTTCCTTAAGAATGTGCTGAGATTAGGTGAACATGCATCTTATTAAAATTTTTTCATTTTTCCTTCCCCCTCCCCCCTCTCTCTCCTTCCATCCTTCCTTCCTTCCTCTCTTTCTTTGATAGCACTATTATTGGCCAAAGGAATAACCCTTACTTTTATGACATGATAATAACTTTTTATATTTATTTTATGAAAGTCTTTGAGTCAGTTGTAAATTTCTTTCAATTTTTTCCTCCTTTTTTCTTTTTGTTTTCAAAGACAAGTTTTTCTCTGCATAGCTCTGGCTGTTCTGGAACTTGCTCTGTAGACCAGGCTGGTCTCAAACTCACAGTGGTTCACCTGCCTCTGCCTTCTGGGCATTAAAGGCATGAACTACCACTTTTCAGCTCAAATATGTTTTGTGTCCTGTGATTAGCTCTAAACTCCAACATTTTGGCCTATTTAACTAATCATAAAAACTTTTGGAAACAAAATTAAATTTAAAAGTAAGAAAAGACGCAAAGCCTGCTGCCCCTGTTTCCCTGTGGTCGTTGCTTTGCTATTGAAAGTCTCAGCCATGCCAGGGAATCCTGTTAAACTCAGAAGCAAGCATCTCAGCTTATCTGAGGTTGGTATACTATCAGTGGATCAAGGACCTATTTATTCAAAGCTATTGGAAATGGAAGAATCCATCCTAGACACAGCCCTCATGGTTGGTTTGTATGTCTGAAAGAATTGCTTTGCAGGTCTGATTCCTCAAGCAGGAGTCAGGCTGCGTTTACAAAGTCTGCTTTGTGAGGTGAACCTAAGGCCTGTCTGTAAGTGATGATGGAGAAGAGCTCCCTTCCGGTGAAGCTCTCCTTCGCTTACGGGAAAGCATCCCTGGCAATCACAGCGGGTCTGCTGTCCAGAAACACAACATTCTGGCCCATGCGCCTTTCTTATCTTCTCTGTGTTTCCTTTGTTCACTTCTCATTTCAAGAAAAAGTATAGCATATTTGATACATAGGCATTTATTAAATTCTTTTCCATTTTAAAAACTATTTCCAACATTATTATCAAATTTAAATTCAGAAACAGCAAAAAGGTCATAGAGATAACTTTCTAACAGATATATATCCATATGTGTGTTTTAATTCATATATATATATATATATATATATATATATATATATATATATATATGTTCATATATTCATTTGTGTAACTGTTCCGTTTCAAACCTGGGACAAACAGCAGAGGCGCCTACTTAACATATCAAAGTGGACCTGGTCTCCGTGTTCTCCCAGCATTCCCCAGTACCCTGCTGCAGGTCTGGCTAGCATACCCCATCCTCTACCTGAACTGTCTAGCTGAGGGGCTGGGCTGCCCTTCTCCAGAGGCTCTTCCATAGATGATCCAGAAATTTTGGTTACCCGCTCCTTTTATATCTTTGCCCTCCTGGCTGCTGCACCTGGTTCTCCTCTCTCCCCTCTCTTTTCCCCTCCCCCGTGTCCTCAGGTGGCTCAGGGTCATGACCACTCTGGAGTCTTCCAGATGTGTCTGCCTCTAGATAGGCCCTCACCAATATCCATAATAAACCTCTTCCACCATAGCCAGGAACAGTCATGTCCTTTCCCTTTTCTTTTCTTTTCTTTTCTTTTCTTTTCTTTTCTTTTCTTTTCTTTTCTTTTCTTTTCTTTTTTTCATTCAATATCTATATGAAAATTGACCTTATTAATTAGGCATTCATGATAATCTAATTTAATTGAGATTAATATTCATCTTATTGCTTAGGAGCTAATTTTAGAGGGAGTTGATAAATAGGAATTATAACACTAGGGTTACTTAAGGTGAACACCATCTAGGAATAATTTAGAGACAAAAGGTATGGTTAGTGGGGATACATCCAACCAATCTTAATCATATTTTATGAGCAATTAATTGCAATTGCTTCTTTACTTGGAAAGCAAAGTGATAGTTGATCTTGTGTTCACTGACAGTCAATCTGCTTTATCTTCTGGATAAGCGGTCTTTTGCTGACCACTGAAGCACCACCATTAAGGCTTGTGGATAGCACCCTTGTGCTGAAACTCACCCATATTGTCAGATGCTACTGAGATACGCTGAGCTATGAGTCTCCATGTTATATGACCTCAGATTAGGCAGTCATGAGCCATGTCTCATTGTTATCATCTCTCTCTAGTCTTCCTTCTTTAAGTACACTCACTTCTTCCCTTTTGCTGTTGTTGACAAATCTGTGTCTAACTTTGCCCTGTGTTTAATTTTTTTAATTAAAATCTCAAAGGTGAGACGATAGACATGCAATCTTGGATTTACATATATATTTATACACTATGTATACTAAAGAGAGTAGACTACGAATTGACCATCAAGAGATTTCCTTCTGAGTTAATGCATAGGAATCAGCGCTTTTTGGATTTTTTAGTTTTACATTTATGGTATGGAGAAGCAGGTGCCATGTATGAGGCACATGTGGCGGTCAGAGGACAACTTACAGAAGTTGGTTTTGTCCTTCAACCTTGCAGGTCCCACGAGTAAAAACACAGCTGTCAGGCTTGGTGGCAAGTGTCTATGCCTGCTGAACATCTCGCTGTCCAGATCCTGTCCCTTTTAACAACTGTTTTTGATGCTCGGACAATTTTGTTTTTCTCTTGGTTCTGAACATTATATATTAAAGTTATGGTCAACTGAAAAATGACCTATATAAAGGTATACCATACAGTATGTTAGCATTCTGGAAGTCAGTAGAAGTCATTGAGACTTCCTCTTAAAGAGTTCCTTGGTGACTGTTAGATCTTTAGCATGACCCTTGGCCCTAACTTAGACGGTAGTTATGCATTAGTGTGGCAAGCTGGGGAAAGAACAGGAGGAATAAACCGTGTGGTGCATCCAAGATGAGAACGTACAGAAGGGGGGGACCTACTTGTGGATGTGTGGTTCTTCCTAATGATAGTCGGGAGATGAGGGAGGGAAGCAGAGACCTGGTAGAGAGTGAGGCAGGTCTTAAATGTGATGCCAGAGGAGCGCTTTCAGTCTGTAGGTGAAGAAAAATCAAGAGAGGTTTTACCCCTTGCTTGTATAGCAGGTTTGGGCCTTGGAAGTAGGTTCTATATGACAGGCCAGCCTGTGTCTGTTTGGGGGATAGTGTCACCAAGCAACGTCACTCTCCTTCTCTGACCTCTTCTCCCAGCATCCTCTTTGTCAGCCTAAAAGGCATCAGCAGATCAAAGATTCATTCAACACACAGGCAATGTTCAGACAGAGCTACAGCTGGCCAAACACTCGTGACTCCCCAGGCGTTCAGATCAAGAAGCAAAGGGGAGGAACCCACACCGAAAAGTTGTTTCTATCTAAGTAGAAACTTTAGAAATTCATGTAGAGTCTCACCTTTCCCAATTCTCAGAGGAAAGCCAGCTTGTAAAGAAGCATATTTGGTTTTTAAAAAACAACACCAAAATATCAAATATCTCAAAAGATCCTGCATTAGGTGCGTCCTTCTACGCGCCAATCTCACTTTTGGCAAGCTGGCTCTGGACCCAGTTCTCATGGGCACAACCATGTAGGTGGTGGCCTGAAAGTGGTGAGGAACCCACGAATTACATGTGTCTTAGTTGAGTTGAGTTGTTTAAGTCAAAGCAAAAGTCATCTGCTGGACCTAACAATATAGAAGGACATTAGACCTGTCTAAGCTGGCAGCAAGTGATAAACGTCTCACTATGGTACCAGCACGGCTTCTGGAAAGGTCAGGTATAGTTCAGGTTTAGTGGGCCACATAGAGTTCTTGGCTAATATTCTTGTGCATTTTAAAATAACCTTTTAAATATGGCTCTTAATAAGTATTTTCACTGTATAAGTCATACAACAAAAAGAAGTCAAAAGATTTGGTTTGCAAATCTCTAGTTTGGAGCAGTCTAAGGTTCACAAACAATAGATAAGCAATATTTAATTATTTGAATACTGGGATTTTCTTCACACCTCCTCCCAACATGGAGTCTGATTAATTGGACTCTTGCTGTTAGCTGACTTGTTTGACTGCTCTCCAAAAATTCAGGGGTGAGGCTTGTGTGGCCACTCTGATGAACACACACCTTGAAGTCTCAGAACTAGCTTGTCTCAGAACTAGCTTGTCTCAAAGTGATTGATGTACAGGAAGCAAATGGCCTCTTGTCTTCCACTGACTGCAATAAAACCATCAGTGCTATTTTGGAAACAGGAACCCCACTGAGAAGTAGAAGGGCTGGGTTTGCCTCTAGGATGGTGTGACTATCTTTTTCAAGCAGCGGAGGGTTGTACTTCCAATTAGCTCGGACCTTCACAGCATCCTGTGCAGCAGCAGCTCTTTCGGGAGCCTTTTGGCCTGTTCATACAAGTCAGGTGTTATATTAGAAACACATATCACTGTATCAATGGAACAGGCCCAGTGTTTGCTCTATGACTCACGGACAGTTTCCATGAAACTGCCACACGTACCGCCAACAACGGGTTGCTCAGTCTTTTCAAAGTATGGATTCTTTTAGGGGTGTCTGGTCTAAAGGAGAGTGGAAAGAGGAAACTAGCCTGAGAAAGCAGAGGTTTAAGAACAGTATCAAATATAGATGGACCTCAAGTGCAAACCCATGTCTCTCTCCTCACACCATAAAATGCATAAACAACTGAGTGCAAAATGGAATGAATTAGTCTCTTGCACATATTCAAAGACAAAAGCACTTGATGTGTGTGTGTGTGTGTGTGTGTGTGTGTGTGTGTCTGTCTGTCTGTCTGTCTGTCTGTCTGTCTGTCCTATTTCATTCCAGATTCATGGCCAAGGAGTTTGATTAGAGCCTAAGATATGTAAAGGTAACTTTTTTGTTTTGTTTGTTTGTTTTTTAACCTGGTGACATTGCTTCGGTCACTGTAATTTTCTTTCTTACTCTCCAATTCAGCTTAGCATTCAGGTGACTACTGGTTTTATAATAAACTTCTCAACAACCAGACAGATGTATTTATCGTCTGAGTGTGATTTTTTTTCTTTAAGCCACGTGAGTCCAGACAAAGCCATTCTCTTCATGGCAGACAAGGCTGCTAATGAGAACGGGCTGTGTGCTCTGTTCTAAGTTACTCCATATTGTGTAAAACAGTGGTTTTCAGACTGTGCCTTACCCTGAGAGACTCTATTTTATAAATAGCTTTTGATTCCATTTTGAGTCAAGAGAGATGACTCTGAACCTTTGTGGGCCTGTTCAGTACCACCCACGAGGCACAAACTGATCCATAACATTCTTAAAAGTAAAAAGGGTGTGACTCTATAAATTAACTTATCAAAGAAAATGAGGACCATATATGCACATTGGACATATTAAAATCACAGCAGGAAAAGCAAGCATGGGAATCTATCAGATGCACCAAAGTGCAGAAAGGTTGCAACACCCTCACCTGGAGTCCATAAAAAGGACACTCAATACCGTGATGCCAAAGGGCCAACTGACCTGTCACCTGACCACTTGGTGTGTGTGTGTGTGTGTGTGTGTGTGTGTGTGTGTGTGTGTGTGTGTGTGTGAAGGGAAAACCCCACAGTCCCAGGCAGGGTCCTTGGCTCAGTTCAACACCCACTGAGAGAGCCTAGCTGAATAGCCATTGTCATCTGCTGGTTCATCTGCTATGTAGCCATCAGTGTAGCCACTCACCTAGCTAGATCCAATCCAGACCTTCCTTTTGCCTCAGCGCTCCACAGTCCCACATCTTGTCTCTGCAGCTCAGCTCAACTGAGGTTCTGCTAAAGCCTGTGACTCTTGCTGCAGACCTCCTACAGGGTTCATTATCTAAATCCCCACCACACACATTCTTTGCAAATTCCTGTCAGCCTCCTGCTTCTTTCTCTCTTGGGACTTCTTAAACTCTGCAGTGACCTTTTTAGCCCTTTGTACCCCCCCTCTCTCTCCCTCTCCTCTCCTCTCTCTCTCTCTCTCTCTCTCTCTCTCTCTCTCTCTCTCTCTCTCTCTCTCTCTCTCACACACACACACACACACACACACACTTTCTCTCTCTCCTCCTCCTCCTCTTCCCCCTCCTCCCTCCTTCCCCTCCCCCTCCCTCCTCCTCCACCCTCTGTGAGAATACAGCTCAGGGTAGAGAGCTTGGCTAGCAAGTGTGTGTATCCATAGAGAGATTTGCCTGTGATGTGGAATGCATAAGCTGAGAGTTAATGTTAGCAATGAAGCTTGTAATAAAAGAACTTGCATTTGCTCTGGCAACTATCAAGGAAATCTCGACTACTTGGCCAATTGTTGCCAAAAATCTACTGCAACCTTGTGAATTTATTGTTAGTCAATGAATTCTGACATTGTAGAAAGACATAAATAAATGTGTTTGTCTCTGTTCCTGGTGTAGAATCCTGGGACAGATGGACCGACTGACAGACAGACAGACAGACACACATACCACACATACATATCTGGGCATGTCACAAACTGAACTGAGCTTGCATTTGTGCTAAGATGGGCTCAAGTGAAATTATTATATTGCTGGCTTCTTTTATATCTAAAAGATTCTATTAAGTAAAGAGTGTAGCTTCTCTTTTCAGTGCTGGAGAATGAACCCAGGGCCCTGAACAAAAATATTTTATTTAGATAGGGCATTTGTCAAACTTCACCTGAAAAATTCCCATTAGAATATGTTATCAACCTCTTGGCTTGAGATTTCAATATATGCATGAGCTTCTATTGAACAGTCCAAGTAGAGAACTATCTACTGGAGATGCAATTGACCAATATGGTAGGAACTTACACATACAAAAGCAACGAAAGGCAAATTGTCTTTTAAATTGTTTTCACTTTAGTAATTGAAAGCACCGTAGTACCCATAAAAGACTTTACGAGTCAGTGTTTTAACTGTTCTTTCTGGATGCACAGTTCCATGTGTTTCATGCTCTAAAATGCTATAACCCAATGTCCTGCAAACACTGAGACAGAGCAGGTTTTGAGTTATGATGCTGGACTCTGCCATGCACAGCTGCTTTCTCAGAATAGTACAGCTCAGTGCCAAAATAAATGAACGGTATCTTTTTGTGGGACTTACTGTCAGAAACTCTCTGGTCTCACGTCTGCAAGTATGATTGGTAACAGAAGCCAACCAAGGAAAAATATGTATTGCCTGCATCCTGCCTAATGGTACTGTCTGTGCATTTGTTATTTCAGACCTAGCTTTTCATAGCAACCGCTGAATATGCAAAATGAATTTAGGGATGTCAGAGTTAATTAACACCAGCCCCATTGGACAGACGAGCTTTGTAAACAAAAAGGATTTTAACTTCTTTCGACTTGAATTTGGAAACCTGACAATTTTTATCCCATGAAGTCAGGAATTTTGAATAAAATATAAATAGACGGTTGAGTTCAGGTCGCTTTTCTTGCCAAAAGATGGAACACAGATTGGCAAACAGCTTTCACGCCCATAGGCTACTGGGTGTAGGAGGCTTTAAAATTTTAATGGCCAGCATGATTCTTCCCTTAAAGAGATGCTTGTTTTCATCTCCACAGAGGTGACAATAGTTTAGTTCTTAAGCAGGCTCCTCAGGACTCCTAGGTAGGTACTCATTTTTGCTGAATTTTCTTCTATGTGTCTTCATGAATGACTGCCACACTGTTGTTCTCACAGTGCAATTGTTTGGACAGACAGAAGAAATTTTAATTTCTTCCATGTTACGCACAGTGCCTTCAGTGGCACATACTGCCAAAGCCAAAGTTTCTCCATATTCTTCTCCAAGCTACTTATTTCACAGATCCACGTGAGTCTTTCCCCCTTACAAATTTGTCCATAATGCTACAAAAAAATCCACCTCATATTTTATACCTTGCATCGAAGGCTCCCCGCTCAGAGGTTGTAGGAAGCAGACGAGTTCTAATCTCTGAGACAACTGTGGACGTCTGTGGATTTTTCCTTTCCACTGTGTTTGTATCCAGGCCTCAGGTCATCTGCCCCTGGCCACTTGCCTTTTGGCCCTGTGCAGCCCACTCACACCTCTACCAGAGCCTGAGCAGGAGAAGTATTTGAAATTAGACTTCATATCTGCCAACCATGTTACTTCTTAGGTACTGCTTAGAGAAGAACTTGGCCATAAAGAATGCCAAAATGTCAAAATCATTTAAAAATATAAATTGTATATGGATTGGAGGCATTTGTGTTAGTGACTAGAAAATAATCCCACATTTAGAAATGGGTGATTTGGTCTAATATCCTGGGAGGAATGTCAAGGAATTGTGATCCAAATAAAATGAATTCGGAGCAGAACACCAAGGAACAAAACATAGTCTCTGCCATCTAGGAGACTAGAACGTATAAAAATGACAACTGTGATAATCATTACAGGAAAGTGTGCTGGTATAAAAAGTGATCATTAATATTTTATATATATTAATTAATGCTGGAAATTAATATGGAGGCAGTTATTCCTTAACCAGCTAGTTCCCTAAATAACCACATAGAGACCTTTTAATAGTGCAGAGCTTAGGCCTTAGCTGGGGCCTCATCTAAGTTAACTTGACCACCTAGCCCCATCCAGCCATGTGGCTAGCTGTATCTTCCAGGCCTGTGGTCACGTCCATCTCCTTTGATGTCTCCTGGCGAAAGGCCTTTTTCCTCTTTCTTCTTCCCAGAGTTCCTTTCTCCTTCCCAGGAAGTTCCACCTTCTTCTTTCTATTGCCCAATCACAGGCTTTAGCCTTTTATTGACCAATTAACTTGAGGATTAAGGTTCACACAACAAAAGCTGGTGTATATGATAATTCTTGGGAGCAACCAGATCTTGGGGTACAGAATTTAGCATTTTAATACACAGCAGCATCAGAACAACCCCAATATGCTGGTACCTAGGAAGAGAGCTACACAAGGGAGCAACTCCAAGGAAACTCTGAAAACATCTCTCCCGACATTTTTGTCAGGCCTGGAGGGGAAGGTGAGGGTTCTGTACTCAGAGGAAAGGTGAGAAAGGCCTCCCTGGGAAGTGAACTGGGTAAGAAAAACAGAGATTGAAGGAGATGGGAGCCAAATGGAGTGCAAAGGCGGGGGTTTGGAGGTGGGAGAGCATGAATGGAGACAAGACTAGAAGAATGGATTTCTATGCACCATTGAAGAGTTTATGCACCTTAAATACTCACCAATTCTTATGTTATCTTTAAAGACATGGGTCTTGACTAGTAATAGTCATTTTGATGCATATAAGAACCTACTAATCATTGCCTGCAAATTGAATATATTTTATGATCTTCATGTTAATACTATTAGCTAAATATATAACATTATAAAATAAACCTAAAGTTGCTGAATCGAAAGTGGCTTATGGCTTGCATAATTTCTCATCAACAGGCCTTTTTTTATTTTTATTTTTTAAATTTTTTTCCTCCTTTTTTATTTTTGATACTTTATGTACATTTCCAATGTTTCCCCTTTTCTGAGTCTCCTCTTTGGATACCCACCCCCGTCCTCTCTCCAACCCGACTCTAGGAGGGAATTCCACCTCCCACCCCCCAACCCCCTTCCACCCATTCCCATATTCCCACCTTGACATTCCCCTTTACTGAGGACTCTAACATCCTCAGGCCCAAGGGCCTTTCCTCTCTCCCTGATGGCCATCGAGGTCATCCTCTGCCACATATGTGGTCCAAACCATAAGTCCATCAATGTGTATTCTTTGGTTGGTGGTCCAAAATCCAGGAGGACCGGGTGGGG
>CM052716.1:45237467-45258187 GCA_028551405.1 Uromys caudimaculatus
TTGGAGAGCTGTCCCTCAGGGTCCGCTCTGGGGTGCAGAATGGAATCAGAAGGATCTTGTTCCCAGCTGTCCCTTGGTTCCTATGTCCCAAAGGTTCTGTAAAGGTCTCTCTTGATCCAGAAGTGGTGGTTTTGCCTGTGCTCAAAGGTGTGTCAGCACTTCTGGGATTCCCTGTTCCGTGGAGCCTTGTGGCCCAGGCTGAGGTCCCCAGGCACAGGTGTAAACTGGAAAGTTCACAGTTTTTCTGTCCCCGGGTTCTCAGGCCCTCGATCCCGGCAGATCCGGGTGGGTCTGGGTGAGAGGTGCTGCTCCCCTCAACCCCACTCACGTCCCTTCCAAGCTCTTGGGAGGTTACCTTTCTATGGCGCTTGTTGGCTAAGGTCTCCTGCTGGCCCTGGCAGAGGTCCCCAGGCACCAGTGTAAACCGGAAAGTTCACAGTTTTTCTGTCCCCGGGTTCTCAGGCCCTGGATCCCGGCAGATCCGGGTGGGTCTGGGTGAGAGGGATTGTTCTCCTTAACCCCACTCACGGCCTTTCCAGGCTCCTGGGAGACCCCCCCTCTACGGTGCTTGTTGGCTACTGACTCTTGGCGGCCCAGGCAGAGGTTTCCACCCGCAAGTCAGTCAACAGGCCTTATAGGAGGATCTACCATGTTTTTGACACAGCTTAAGGCTCTGTGGAAAAGGAATTGAAAACCATCATTATAGATAGCAGCAAATAGTTACACATTTAAAAACAAGAATGTAGTACAATCAGGGTGGCATTTAAAATCACCACTCTAAAGCATGCATTGGCAGATTGGTTTGAGGTGGAGAAAAGCAATGGAATTGGCTAGAAAGTTGATCAAAGTAACACCGATTGCTACTCTGGACAGTGGAAGACAGATAAATACCAATGACTTATTTAGAAAGCAAAAATTAAAGGATTTGTGGTATAATTGGATATTGATGAGAAAGGTTTTGTCTTACCTTCATAGGTTTTAAGTTCAGACTGTGAAATAGGAATGGAAATGCCCTGTATAGGAAACAGCACTGTTGGAGAGGCTAGGGGATTTGATTTGGGATACAATGACTTGGAGACACACAAGAGATAAAGAAGTGGAGTTTAGAGACAGAGGGAAATTCCGAGTTGGATCCTGGAAAAGAGGCAAAAGCCGTGGGAGTTTGGGAAGCACTGGATTAATCAGAAGGAACAGTTGGTGACTAAAGTGTAGATGACATAACTCAGAATACACTATTGATTTAAGAATGGAACTGAGAAGAGAAGACTATAAACATCACTTACGTACAGATAGAAAAGAACCCTACCAGGTCACTAAAGGCTCAAAGGCCGGCAGGGAAGAGTGACCTAAACAAATAAATAGCAAGTGCCTCAGAGGCAAACAGAAGTGTAGACAATTGCCAAGGGATTCTGCTCACCAAAGGCCAATCACTGCTCACTTGTTCAAGGATCATTTTCGGGGAAAGAATGGATTAAGAATCCAGTGCACTGTATGTAGCAGATGAGCAGCTTGGTATTCACATAGTTCCCAAACTGCAGCGGGCGCTATCTCAAAAACTGCTGCCTGCTCATAGGATATGTTCTTCTAGCTGGCCTGCCTCGTACACCCTCAGTGGGAGAGGAAGTGCCTAGCCTCAGAGATTTGATGTGCCAGGGTTGGGGGAATACCCTGGGGTGGAGAAGGGCAAGGAGGAAGGGCTGTGAGGGAGGTGACTGAGAGGGGGGCAATGAGTAGGATATAAAGTGAAAAAAAGAGGTAGATATCAATGGATCCCTATGAGTTCAAGGTCAGCCTGCTCTACATAGTGAGTTCCAAGACTAGCCAAGTCTACATGGTGAGACTCTATCTTGAGAAACCAGTAAAAGTAATAACAAAGTCACGTCAAACATTTAAATCAAGCTTACTCTGTGCAAGGTACTGATCTAAGGAGCTTACATATATTATTTTGATTCCTCCTTACAACAAGCTATGAAGTAATTGATAAATAAAATTCACTGGGATTTGGTCATTGATTCAGTCAGGCATCCCTTTAATGGTAGAACCATCAAGTGAAGACAATTCAGCTAGTTTCTGAGTGGCCCAAAGGGTCTTCAAGCTACTGTCATCCCTCTTGAATCAAGAGCTTCTCTTTGAACAAAATTTGGCCTAAAGTAATATAGCAGCTCTGTCTAGGGAGAGGGGCATGAAAGGACTCTGCAAACATTGCTCCTGATGTTTTTTCAGGAGACGAAAGCATGGAAAAGCAGATGAAGCATTGCTCCACTAACTCCTTAGCACACGAGAAACCATAATGAACAGTCAGCATTTCAATGGCTACATAAGCGATTTGCCTCGGAAGGTCTCCAAGAACTTGCCTTCTTGAAGTAACTTAGTTCCGTCCCTTAAGCAATTCCTTCATGTCTCACCTCAACCTTGTACTTGATTAGGAACATGCTCTTAGCAGGCTATCTTTGATGGAGACTATCCTCTGAGTTTAGCTAATACGGAGAAGCCGTGAGAGGTTTACACTGCCATGGATGTGAGGCTGACAGGGATGTCAATGATGAGACTGGAGGGTGTCTGAGTCAATCCAAGGACAGTCAACAAGCGACATTAACTTGGGAAGAACCGTGATGTTAAATTTCTACTTTGAAGTATCTCCTTGGCATGTTAGCTGCAATATGCACTCTCCCCTATACGTGGCTTCAATCCAGAACCTTCAGTACATGTCAACATTGAGTGTGGTGAAGAAGAGGGAGGAAAGCTACTGGGATAAGTAAAACCCAGGGTATAAGGCGGATCAAGGGTTCTGAAGAGTCACAAAATGGGATAAAGAGGTAATGACTAAAACAAATAAGCCTCCCCAGAAGCCCAGGTATCTTGAGAAAAACTCTTGAGTTTGCTGCTCTACACAAGGATGGGAATGATATGACTTTTATATGACACTCAAAAGACAGTGTGTCCACATGTGTGTGACATTTGGGTTGGATAAAGCCATTGTCTAGTGATTCTATTTCTTCCTGGTCCATAGTCACTCTGGTGGACTCAGATTTCCCATCCCTCACCTTCATTTGAACACTGGTGTTTGCTCATCTCATCCTGACCATATTATTCTTTTCAGCTCCTCTCCACTGGTGCAGCCTCAGAAAAACTTAGTTCATTGTGAATCAACTTCTCATGGTAAAGATTTTTTTATTATGTTACCTCAGTCTTCTTGCTTCAAGTGAAGACACCACTCCTGCACGCACTGGAGACCCTCACCTTCCCAAATCCCACTCCAGGGCTAGCTTCTCTTTCTCTGAGGCAATGCCATCCCATGATATCCCTCTTCAACTCCTGCCACATCATTTCTCTCAGCAACCACTGAGTCACGCTCACACCTACCTCTTTCTGTATTCAGTTCTGCAGTTAAATGTCATGAGGTACCACTAAGGACAAGATCCAGATCTGCTGCACAGATCCTATCACTGATGGAGAGAAACAGATTTGCTGGGTTAATGCTCTCGGGCTTAACTTAGAGGAAGCAAGCTGGAAGTAAAGCTAAATGGTTGTGGAGTAAAACCCAGTCTCCTTCCACACATTGATAGCTTTTCCTTCCAATTTACCACTTTCCAAATTACAAGAACATCTTCCTGTAAGTCAGAGTTCCTCCCATTCTTTTTTTTTTCCCTGCAGTGATAATATTCTTTCAGTCTCCCAGAATAAAACTCATCAAAGCCCATTCATTTCTCTTTCTCTCATTTGCCATGCCCAGTACTTCATACATACTTTGTGCTTCCTTTGGGAGAAACTGGTTTACAGATAATGCTTCCCACTCCATTTCAAATGTCTCCAACGACAAGGAGGCTCATGGTCTCAAGCCCAGAGAGTCACCATTTAGAGACTCACATGCCTCCAAACATTCTCTGTAAATTCATCCTTTTAAAGCATGACTCTAGTCCCCTCAACTCCTGGTCAAAATTAATTAATTACACAGTGGCCTGGTTAACAATTCCTAATGACGGGTTTTTTCCCAATTGGAATGGAATAAACCAAAGAGATTGCTACTTTTTTCCACTTCTTCTTCACTGCCAGACATTCAGGTATATACAATGAAAAGCTGGGTTGTTCTCACTGTGCTGTCTGCTGCTACTTTGGGGGGTAGCACACTGCAGTCCTACTTACCTACATTCTCGTAAAGGCTTCTTCTGGGTCCTCCTGGGATCATGACTCCTTGGATATAGCAGGATGGGGAGTTTAAGAAGATCATCCCTGCCCTGATGCTAGATGGAAACAGGGAATCTCTGCTACCATGTGGCAGAGACTCCCTCTCCCTCCTAGCCAACTTAGAGCATTTAGGTGTTGATGCTTCTTTAGAACTCAGAGCAACAGATTCCGGTTACCTTGCTCTTCCCCAGCCTGCACTCCGATGGCTCCTGGAGCTTGCTCTGTCTCTCTTGGCATTACTGGACTCTTCCCTCTGCTGGAATTGCTGTTTTTGAGCCTTCTATGCCTCTCCCACTCGCCTCCCTACCTGTCTTTCAGCCCACTGAGACTTTTCTGTCTCTCTTGCTTGCCTGCTAGATCTGGAACTCCCTGGGCTCTCACTAGACTGCTTAACCTCTCTTCTCTACCCTCACTCCTCCTCAGACTTGAAGATCTCATTAAAGCCTTTTTGTCTTACTGCAAATGGCTTGGCCTAGATGAAACTAGATAACCAGTCCCAATGACCAGAAGTGAGTCACTTTCCAAGTTCTCACAGATTGTGACAACTTCTGCCACTGTACAAACAAGTGATTGACAAATCCCCTGTCTTTCAGCTTTCTCTGTTCTCCACTCTCAAAGATCTCTGGGCTCTAAGACTTCTTTATTCCCTGTCCTTGTCTTATCTACAAGCCTTCTCTACTTTCTTTCTCTACTCTCTGCTCACTCTAGTGTCTCCCTCTGGTCACTAAATTCAATTTTATAGATTTCAAGTGCCTTTTGGGTATGGATAATATTAAAAATTGCCACATGCTGTTCTACTTCATTAAGAAGTCTGGTTCTAGAACTAGAATTTGGCCTTCCCTCTCCAGACTCAAGCTTGTTTCAAAGTTTTCCCCAGCTTCCCCTTCTCTGAGAGGGAGATGGGGCAGTGGGGGAAGGGGCATGGGAGGAGAGGAGGGAGGGGCTTCAATCGGGATGTAAAGTGAATTTAAAAAAAGGTTTCTTCCAATGAATCCGTCCTAGGTCAGGGAGGCCACCTGACTATGAGGAGGTGGGGGAGGGAGGAGGGAGCAAGACAGAAAAGCCAGGAAGGACACTGCTGCTAAGAACAGCTAAAAAGTAAACGCTCCCAGGAGGGACTACTGCTGCTTATTGCCTGCTCCTCTTCTTGGTTTGTCTTACTGTCTTTAAAAATAACTAAGTATAATCACAGATGTTTAACTCTCAGAATACGCCCCCTTATATTTCTAAAAAAACCTTTACTAAAATATAAACTCTCTTTTATCTCAGGATTTGTAAGACTAGTGTATAAACTTTCTATATTTCAGGATTTGTAAGTTCATTGAGTGTGGTTTAAAAGATCTGTAAAATCTGTAACAAAAAAGTTACAACCAAAAGGTTGGTAGTTAAAAAGAAAACCATACATAGGTAATCTTAATTTGCTACATGAGTGTATGTAACTTTGGTTCAATTCTTGCTTATGGAACTAGAACGTACTAACAAGGTAAGTTTAGTGATTAATGTTTACTATACATTCATTCCTAAGGTCTACTCAGGCCAACAGAAACTGACTTAGAGACATGTGTCAACCTATTTATGACTTTACTGTGTTCAACACCAGGCTTTTAAAATCTTTTAGAGAAAGAACAACACATATTTGATAAATAAGGTTTGTGAATTCCTAAGGTCCATTCAAGCTAACAAAAACTGACTGAAAGATGTGTGTCTAGCCTCTTTGTTTTGCTAACTTTGTTAAGTTTTATCTGTTGGCTAAACTAAGTCATACAAAAACACTGTAATATTCTATAAAGACACACCATGAAAGGGTCAGAAAAATAAGGTTCCCAGTCTCTTTGTGGGTTATATTTATGGTTTAAAGTTTTATTTTGATGCTAAAGGATCTTCAAATTTTTAAGGCCCAAACGTTATAGTGATAAAACTGTAAAATCCTAATCTTTTAAAAGCTACTAACTTGTAACTATTAAAGACAATTAAGACATGTGAATGGTCAGTCACCTTATAAATGATCACATTCATTAATGAGCTGAGAAATATGCTTGTAGTCATACTAAGTGCAAATGCAAATTTAATTTAGAGGGACAAGCTTTAGCCTTCTGTATACGTTGTCCAGGTTAAGCCTGAATCAAGTAACTGAAAACAAGTGAAGTTTGTTTTAAGACCAGGTATACTTAATATATTACATTGACCCTCAGATTCTCAGAGATATCTATCTGCTGAATATGGGATTTAAGGTATTGAATAAAAAAGGCTTCCCAAGAGACAGAAATACGAGTTTCTGGTAGCAGCAGCTGAAGCTATCTCCAAAGAAGACGGGCAGCAATGGACTTCATCTGGACCTTGCTTTGAGTGTGGTAACACTGACCACTGGGCAAAGAGCTGCCCTAGACCTTGCCCACCACCATGGTCCTGCCCAAATTGTGGACACTGTTGTGTTGACTGCCTGTCCTGCTCTGCCTCACCAAGGTAGGCCAGTCCCCCATGTTCCTTCACAGAAAAAATCTTTCAGATCTTCTTGGTCTTAATGCTGCTCTCTGTGGCTGCCAAAGACTGACAACCTCTGTCCCCAGCAAAGCCATCAAGATCACCATGGAGGAGCCCAGATTGGCTGTCCAGGGAAAACTTCTGTCATTTTAATGGATACAGAGTCCATGTGCTCTGTAATTCCAGCTCACGCTGACACTTCTCTGACCTCTGTGATGGCACTGGTGGCAAGCCCTAGCTTTATCAGTTTAGTGGAAGCCGTCAGCCAGACCCTCCCACTAGGCTATGCTGCCTGGTCAGTCCATTAATAAGTAGAACATTCTGGATTTACAGTAACTTTGGGTGCAAGAGATTGACATGATAATTGCTCAAGACACAAATTTTAAAACTTTAAAGTTTAAATTACCTGAATGTCTTAAGTAAAAAGTCATTGAGACTGAGCCACGATTACATGCCAGCCTGGATTAGTTTCATGTGTAGAAACCAGGCCTTGCTTTTTCTAGAGGTTTACCTTGCTGACAGGCTTCATGCTGAGAAAGACAAACTCGGACAAGCTACCATGCTGTTGTCACAATTCCTTTATTTAAAAAAACTTGTCTTTCAATGACTGCTCAATAATCAAGCAACCATGTCTCAGGGTAAACGATTAGGCACTTCCAGATTTAAAAAAGAAAAGTTTAAAGTTTATATAAGTTGTAAAGTTCTGGAAAGGTGATTTAAGGTGTGTGAATACTTGTGAAGGTCTGAGAAAGTGATTTAAGACATGTGTGAAATGAGATTGAAGATTGTACATATGATGTTAAGCTTTAAAATTCAGACTTGTAACATATTAATCGATAGAGTTCTGGTAAGATGGCTATTAATCTAGCCTTGGTAAAGCATAGAAAAAAGATCAAAATTCTTGCCACAGGTTCAAAAATGTTAAATTTCCTTTGGCTGTTTTCTGAAATATAAATTTAAACCATCTCTGTCATATGTATGTATGTATGTATGTACACATGTATGCACACAGGTACATCCAGCCCTCTGGATATAGGAATGCATATTCATGCTTTTAACCTGGAATCTATGTTTGGGTCCTCAAGCTCTTCCCATTTGTTCTTTCCTGCTGAGAAATTTCTCTTATTACTGTTAATTCTGAGATGCTCTGGAGAAAAACCAGTTCCACCATTTTGGGCCAAATTTAAAGCAAGCTTTATTAAATATGAAATACTGACCAAGAGATGGACTTTGATCAGGACCTTTTCCTGGAATTTCCCAGGTGAGAATGGCCCTGAGCCACATGTTGCAGGGGTTTATAGGGACAAAGCTAGAGGCCACCGTTCTTTTCCACGAGGCTTTGTTATTTTCTAAGAACTACGACTCCCAGCATTCCAGGAAGTTACCTGGTCTTCCGCAGGTGGGGCTTACAGGTTAATTTTGGGCACTGCATTGCAAATGAATGTTTATGCTTCTATTATATGCTGTTAATAACTTTTTGGCTTGGCTTTGCTATGGCTCAAAGGTGTGAGTCTACTCAAGCTGTTTATAGACCTTTAACTGCTTTTTCTAAGATTTCAGTGTAGATTACAGACAGCAGTCATGGTACTATATGGAAAACTTTTATCAATTTTTGTAAAAAATTTAAAAATAACGTAAGTTTTAGGGAGTCATGGCTTGGATCCATCTGTCACAAATCAAAAGGACTCTGGGATCCCTTGCCTTATAAATACTCCTGTTAGTCAACAGCCTATCCCTAACGGTGGGCTTTTTACTTTCCCTTGGTCTTGAGACTCCTTTCCACTCCTCCAGCCACCAGGAACACAAGACAGGTCGGGAGTCTCAAGTGTACACTCAAGATTAAGTCTTCCTAAACTCCTTAACTTTACCTTCTGTCTCTAGTCTCTATCTATCCCAGTAGATTTCCATCCAGATGACAGACATCATCCAGGAATCAACTGCAGCCCTGCATGGGCTCACTTCAATAGCCTAAGGTGGTCCTGCAGAATCCGTGAGCCCTGGACTTGCTCAAAGCGTATGTAAACCGATCCAGTCAATGTGACTGTTTCCTGTCTTTTCAGGTTCAGTCAATGAGCCAGATACTTCTGACAGAATTTCCCAAGTCTCCTGTCATTGCCCCAATTTTCTCCTGCTCCTGTACTTTCACCAACATTCCGGCCTCTCCCGGCTCTGCAATGGCCCCGCCCAGCTTCAATGGCCCCGCCCAGCTCTTTAAAGCCCTACCCCTGTCAACTCTCACTAGCCTCTCTCTCTTGTCCTCCGCACTATTTTCTGCTGCTCTCAAGCTTTCCTGTCCCTGACCATGTCCAATGTCACTCAACTGTCCAGCATTCTAGTTTTGCGTCCTGAGAACACAGACCATGGCCTACATACAAAGAGCAGAACACTCGATAAATCCTAGGTTCTTAGAACGTTTTGAAGAACTTGTCAGTCGTGGTCTTTGGATTCTAACGTGAGAGAAAAATAAACGTCTTTTATAAGCTGCAGTAATTTTCCCTCTGTGTCACATGTTGAACGGGTCCTGATTAATTCTCTATATGCACTGGGAATTATATTTGTCATGCACCATATATGCTGAA
The DNA here is from genome assembly GCA_028551405.1 of Uromys caudimaculatus. Taxonomy (NCBI): domain Eukaryota; kingdom Metazoa; phylum Chordata; class Mammalia; order Rodentia; family Muridae; genus Uromys; species Uromys caudimaculatus. The sequence continues at coordinate 45,246,713 of CM052716.1, forward strand.
TATCCAAATATGCGCTGGGAATTTTATTCTTCATGCATCATATATGCTGACTATCCAGGAATCAGAAAGGTGTGAGAGAAGGGTTTAAGGATTCAAAGTCTTAGGGATTGGATTAGAGAGTATACCTACTGATCTTCATTGCTGCTGTGACCCCGAAGGGGAAATTCTAGCACAGAATGAATAGCACAAGGGAAATTTCATCCATTCTATTGGCCAGCACCAGATCTGGCTCTCAGAAGAGAGAGAAAAAAAAAGAAGGAGAAGAGGAGGGAGAGGACAAAGAGAAGGGGAAGAGGAGAAGGAGAAAGGGGGTATGAAGAAGAGGAGGAGGGGGGAAGTAAGAAGGGGAGGAGAGGACTATATTTGTTGTGGGAAATATTTAAAGGAAGGAATATAGCAAGTTCCTGTGCTACACTCTGGTTCTCTCAGCCCTGGCAGGCTGGCCGGCCATGCACTGACTAATAATGGCTGACCTGCTTTTATCTCGTGGAGCTCTGACTCAGAGCTCCACAATCTCTCTACCCAGCTCGCTAGGTCCCACTGGCAGGTTGCTACCAAGCCAGCTCCATGCTTCAAATCCCCCATGGCCTTAGTGGGGCACATCAGGCAAACCCACGTACCTTTCTCTCTGGAACCCAGACGAGCCACTGTGTGAAGGAAAAGGCAACACAAACTTAGTTCAGAAACAATAGTATTCAATCTCTGGGAGCAACAACTAAAACCTAATCTTGCAAGCCTTATTAAAATCTGATTCCTCTGGTGGCGAATCCTTGCAGATCCGCCATGATACCAGGAAACTATCAGCTACATCTTACCCATTATCTGTCCCATTCCAAAAGGATTCTCTCTCTATTCCTCCTCTCTTCCCCTGTCTGACTTGGAAGTCCCTCCTATTAGCCCAGTGATTGGCTCCTTTATTCATTAGGGGATTGGTTCACAAGAACTCACATGGATATGTAACTCACTCCCCTCTGAAGCCCCTCCCAGGAGCGCAGAATTAGCATCAAAATACAAACAGCTCCAGGGCTTTCCACAACACATATCATACTCGTATGATGTTTTAAACCAGGCAAAAGTAATTGATCATGACAATGGTGGCGGCTAGGATAGTGCTTACCTTAGAAGATGGCCCTGCAGAGAGTATGACTGACATTTCTCTTAGGCTGGGACTGTTCTCTTTCTTGATTTATGGGTGTCAGTTACATCATGAGAAAATCCATGAGATTCTTTACAAGATATGTGCTTTTATATACACCAATTGTTAATTAACAATATATTTCTAAAAGTAAATGAATCTAAAATTACTTACAGGGTTTCTTGCTGAAGCAGATGACTTGAACTATAAGGATAATCGTGAATAGTCACTAAAGCTGGTGTCACTAGTGTCAAAGGAGCACATGTGTGCTATGAAATAAGAACAGGAAATATGGCCAGAACAGGGTGAGGGGCAAGAGAAGCAGCTTGAGGGTTGATTATTATTATTATTATTATTATTATTATTATTATTATTATTGACAAAAGAGTGTTGGCAAAAATGAAATATACATCCTGGTATAAAATCTGCACAGATCACGTTGCTGAAAGCAGAGTAAAAAGCAAAGGAAACATGCTGCTCCATTTTCTGAGTTTTGAGAAGGCAAACTATCTTTAAAAGAAAATACCATCAACTAAATTCTTCAGCTTTATGGCATGTACCAAAATCTCTTCTAAGTATACAGGAAGCAGACAAAGAGGGAAATGTTAGTGACACTCATAAGGGGTAGAGTCTGCACTTGAATCTCTAAAGTAATTAGGTTCCTAGAAATGGACCCCAAACACACAAATGTATAAATAACTAGAAAAGACTCTCCTACATCAAAGAAGAACTTAAAATTTCATATGAAAAACTGATAAAGTTCAGATAAATCAATAAAGGAAACCAATATATCTTCATCAAAATGTTGATAGGGATGAGAGCAAGGGAGAGAAGGCAAGAGAGAGAGAGAGAGAGAAAGAGAGAAAGAGAGGACACAGGAGATTATTATATGTTATGGTTTGAATATGCTTGACCAAGGGAATGGCACTATTAGAAGGTGTGGCCCTGTTGGAGTAGGCATGTCCCTGTGGGTATGGGCTTTAAGACCATCCTAGCTGCCTGGAAGCCAGTAGTCTCAACAGCCTTCAGATGAAGATGTAGAACTCTCAGCTCCTCCTGCATCATGCCTGCCTGGATGCCACCATGTTCCTGCCTTGGTCATAATAGACTGAACCTCTGAACCTATAAGCCAGCCCCAATTAAATGTTGTCCTTTATAAGACTTGCCTTGGTCATGGTATCTGTTCACAGCACTAAAACCCTAGCTAAGACATTATACAAGAATGAAAATTGGATTTGTTATAGAACAAACAGTGCTAGTCTGGAATTCTCTTTTATTCTACTAAAGGATAATTAGGAAATAGATATAGAACTTTTAGGAAACATGAGGTGGGTGTACCACTAACCTTAGCACTCTAGAGGCTGAGACAGGAAGACTGCCAGCTGTAATGCCAGCCTGTGGTGCCTAGCCTGAAAACTGGAGGAGAGTCTGAACTATACAAGGAAACTCTGTCTCAAACAACAAACAAATGAACAACAGCAGAAAAGAATCCTGAGGGAACATTTCAACTAAGTTGTCCTTAATCACATTGAAAGGGACACAGTCTATGGTGTGCATGGGTTTTAAACCCTCAGTAATGCTTTATTCATGCATGTGGAGTGGTTCACTCAAGATGTTTACTTGAAAGTAACTACTTTAAGTCATATATCAGCAGTCTGATAAAAACAAAATTAAACCTAAAAATCACAGCAACTGTTACATAAAGGGAACTATTAGAAGAACCAAGTTCAATTTAATAGAGTTAAGGTAAAATGAGAGCTTTAGAAATGATTACAAAATAACATACAAAGTAAAAATATATTTAAAAAAAATGAACCTTGGATAAATGATTTTTTTAGGCAGATTTTATACAGTTAGTCTCACCAAAGTGGGGGTGACAATATTAACCCCAAATGAAATAGAATTTAAAAACTTACAAAGGACCAAAGAATTATACTTCTTCCCAAGCACCAACAATGACGGAATTTTACACTAAATAACAGCATCAAAATGCATAATAGAAACTATTAAAAATTACAGTGAAATCAATAGGTACACAAGAAGTGGTAATAAACAACGTTTAAGACAGATCTAGTACATTTAAAAAGCATTTATTTTTATTTATATGTATCTGAGTTTTTGTGTGTATCCATGTACACCTAGATGTTTGTACATGGTGCTCATTGAGGCCAAAAGAGGGCATCAGATCCCTTGGAACTAGAGTTACAATGTTGCCAGCTGCCATTTGGGTGCTGAGTACAAAACCTAAGTCCTCTGGAGAGCATCTGGTGCTCCTAACTGCTGAGCCATCTCTCCAGCCTCTAATTCTGGAACTAAAAGTAACTTTAAAAGACAAATGATACATGGGAAAAGAGGTTCAACAATAGAACAAAGACTAACATAGAACATTTCCTTACAAATTAATACATGTATGCTAATATTCTGTTAGTGTTGTTCAACTAAACTTTCTGCTATAATGGAAATGCTCAAAGTCCAAGCTGTTCAATATTATAGCCACTACCCGCAAGAGCACTTAAAAGGACACCAGTTCCAGAGTTGAAATATAATATCTTGAGTACATTTGGTTAATTTCTTTGAAAACTTTTTTATTAATTCTTGCAATTTCTTTTATTTTTGATATCATAGCATAATTATATCATTTCCTCCCTCCAAACCCTCCCATATACACCTTCTTGCTCTCTTTCAAATTAGTGGCCTATTTTTCTCTAATTGTTATTACATATACATATGTATATATATATATATTTTCTAGTACATAAATACAACTGTCTTAGGGTTTCCTTTGCTGTGAAAAGATACCATGACCAAGGCAACTTTTAGAAAAGAAAACATTTCATTGGGGCTGGCTTACACTTTCAGCGGTTCAGTCCATTATCATCATGGCAGGAAGCATGGCAGCATGCAGGCAGACATGGTGCTGGAGAAGAAGCTGAGAGTTCTACATGTTGATCTGAAGGCAGCAGAAGGGGACTGTGTCAAATTGAGCGTAGCTTGATCATATATGAGACCTCAAAGCCTACCTCCATAGTGACACATTTCCTACAACAAGGCCACACCTACTCCAACAAAGCCACACCTCCTAATATGGGCCATTCCCTATGGGCCAAGCATTCAAACACATGAGCCTATGGAGACCATATCTATTCAAACCACAACAACCTTTCTGGAAAGCCCTTCAGTGATGTGAATCAAGACTTTAGAAACACAAATATCTGTACTTTTAGTAATTCATCTGAAGAAAATAAGCTTTTCAAAAGCAGCGAGAGTTTCTTGTATAAGTGAATTTCACAGAGTTACTTCTAACAGTGGAAGCATGAAACCTCACTAGCTAGTGGTGGAGAAACTGTTACATAAATGAGGGTCCTTCTACTTGCCCATACGCTATAATTTTTTGCCTGTTATTGCTTAGTAATAATGAATGCTCAAAAAAGAAACAAAAAAGGAAGAACATATTATGCAGTGCAATCATAACAAACATTATAAGTACATTGCACATATATGAGCACTGTATTTCATGAACTAGGATCATAATACATTTCATAATACATACAATCAAAATTAGGTAAGACAAAAAACATTGTAGGTCATTCATTGTCTAGAGGAGGTGAAATTATTTTATCTTTATCTTTTTACTTTCCTGGTTTTCCTACTCCTACAAAATACTCATGAATACTTTTTACTTTTAAAATCAGAAAAGAACAATAACTTTTGTTAAAGCATTTAAGATCGGTCCACAATCCCCTTTCTTTAGGTTTTAAAGTCTTGCATAGACTGAGTCCCTTTACCCTTCCAAATTATTTCCAACTGCTGGCTATTAGTCATTCCCAGCTTCCCTCTGTGAGGTGTCTGTTCTTGCCCGTCTTCCCCCGATGTGGTCTGATTTCCTATGGAGCACCAGACAGTTTTGGAAACATTCACAGACACTCTCATTTATCCTGCCGAACAAGCCTGAAAGGTAAGTATTACAATCCACACTTTAAGGAGCAAAAGGGGAGGACACTGTTTGCTCCTACCCTGTACCTTCTCCTGTACAAATGATTTGACCCTGGAGATGTCATTTACTTACAGGGGGACCTCAGTGTTCTTTACTATTTAAGTCTTATTTTCCTATGTACAAAACAGGGAGCAGGGGACACAGTATAAAGACCATGGGGAAAGGGGCATTTGAAGAGGAGCTGAGGTGAGCTCCACCTGTCAGCACAGTGTCTGACCATTATTAGTGCCAGGAAGTCATTCCCTGAGCGGAAGCGGCAGGTCTCAGCCCAGGGGCCCTAGGCTTAGAAGAGGGAAGCCAAGACAGAGGAAATCCCAGGTGAGAGGGTTCCTGCATGGAATAGCATTTTCACAAGACTGTAGTGTGGGTGTCTGTCTGAGGGAAGTTTTCCTGGAAGACTTGTGACATGGCAAAGGAGCATGGAGTCTGTTCCTTATTCAAATTTTTAATCAAAAGTGCTGTAGGGAGAGAGGTGTTAACTTTTTCTATGGCTTTCCTTGAAGAGAATAAGGCAACAGTGGCCGCCGGGAGACAGGGTGGCACAACTCACTGTCTGAGGGCCCTTCCATTTTGCCGCAAAGTCTAGCCCCACAAAGCCTACAGTCACCCAATCAGTGGAAAGTATTCTTGGTTTTATGTACCAAGAAGAATGTGTAACATTCAGAGCACAGTAAAGCCCACACCCACATTGTTCTGTGAGAGTCTTCCTTACTAGGCAGTAGGCACCACCAGCTTCTATAAGCCTAGCATTATCAGGAAATAATTCAGAAATGCACACTGAAGGAGTTCTGCTACAAATGGTATTTATTACTTCAAAAGGGAGAATTGTTTTCCCTTTTATGGTATCTAAGATATCCTTTTTTTTTTTTTTTCTTTTGAAACCGTCTTCCCAGCACATTACAAATGACTTCAGAGTTGGGAAATGCTCCTTGCTAGGAAGGCAAAGTTTGGTCCCTAAGTCCTGAGGGGACGATTGTTTATTTGGGCAAACTGCATTCTTCTGTCAGTAAGGCCTAAGGAGTTTACTATTAATCCCAAATGTAAACCTTACTTAAGAGACAGTGCTTACAAAGGGAGATTACTATTTAACTCTGGTGTTCAGAGCACATCTTGTAAACTCCAGAAAAGGAGAGCGCTGCTGTTAACGCGGGGGCATCTCACGCTGGGAATTCCAGTGGCTGCCTTAGGTGATCTGGAATCATTGTATCTTCCATTTCCACCCCATCAGACTTCCCCCAGCTCCTTTGAGGGTTTCTCCTGTAGCTGAACATCTGTAAAGTTTGGAGGGGCAAAGCAGGAGACCGGAAATGGTAGCTGTCCTCTCTGGCCTGGGAACTTTCTCCTTCCTGGCTTTAAAGGGTTGCTGTCTGGACGAAATGAAGTCAGAAATACTGAATTAAAGGTGGTTAGGTTTAGCAATACAAGCAAAACGTAGTGAACTGGACGTAATAATGGGATATATGACTATTCATCATCAAAATTGCCTATATTTATCTGATACTCAAATCAAACTGGGAGTTCTTGGTTCTCTCTGGCAACCTGGTGTGGCAGCGGAAGAGCAAGGACCTCCGATCCTTGAGGAAATACTCTCAAAAGTTCCGTTCCAGAGAACCCAGGAGACCGGAAAGGCTGCAACAGCAGGCTCACTAGTCTTCTGAACAAAGAAGAAGTCTGACCTACTGCAGGGAGGCCCATGTTGGAGGGGCACGAAGGTGGAAGGAAGCAGGGCTTAGGTGCTTCCTCCTAATCCCACAGGTTCTCTAGGCAGTTCCTTTTTCCTTCTCCCTTCTCCAAGTCTCCTTCCCTTCCTTCTTCTTCTCCTCCCCCTCCCATCTCCTTCCCTCCTCTCCCCCTCCTCCCCCTTCCCATTTTCCCCCTTCGAGGCTCAGATCCCTCCTCTCCCTCCTATTTCCCTCCTCCCTCCTCACCATGCCTCCTGTACCCAAGAAACCCAGCTAGAAGAAAACTCCTTGCTCTGTAGTTTTCCTGTACCTAAGTGTACTTGTAAGTGAAGGGCTGGGCCTGGGGGTGGGAAGGAAGGAGTCCTTCACTGGGGGCAGAGTCCTTAAGAAGCCTGGCAGGAGGGCTTGCCAGCCTGTGGTCTTGCCTCCACCAGGCACTCAGGCTGAGGCCTCTCAAGGTATCTATAAAAAGCAGAGTGGAGCACCTGGCTGAGAAACGAACGTTCCGGGGCAGCAGGCACGAGCCCCTTCCCACCCCGTCTCTGCTCCCCCCTTTGCAGGTCTGTGGGCCAAAGACCTGCCACCCCTCAGCTCTGTCTGCTCTTCACCACAGGAACAACCTCTTGGAATTTAAAACTCTTTTTTTAAAAAAGGTTAGATTTATTTATATTTTGTGTGTGTGAGTGTTTTGCCTGCATGGCTGTATGGGCACTATGTGCTCAGAGGTCAGAAAACGACATTGGATCCCCTGCTTCTTGAGTTAGGAGATGGTTGTGAGCCACCTCTTCTTTTTTCTTTATATGTCCAGATGCCCAAGGAAGCCCCAGGTGTGTCTCCATGTCAGCCTTCTGCAACCCAAACATCTGGCTTTCTCAAAGCCAGTTTAACTTCTACCTCTACAGCCTTAGAGTAGTGTTCAGCCAAAGTTGTGTGTGTGTGTGTGTGTGTGTGTGTGTGTGTGTGTGTGTGTGTGTTCCCTTTTCAAAGCTTAATAAAAAACAAGACCAGTGCTTTCCAAAGACTCAGACTTTTGAAGGTTTCTATCCATAGGGTGATAACCGATCTTGAAACAGGATCTTTGTCATCTGTTTGATTTCACATTTATCTGCATAAAGCTACACAGTAAGGGCCGGGGGCTATGAAAACACTTAGGTAAGAGAAGCTAAAGAGGAGATAGAAAGGTTTGTTAGAAGCAGAGATGGAGCCCTGGAGTTGCATCTTGAAGACTCTCCCAGCCCAGCAGGCCATAGCACTCATGGCAGGCTGCAGCCTAATTCTGGGCAGGCTGCAGCCTCTTCCCTTCCAAGGTTGACTTACACAAGCTTAGTTGCAATTTTCCAGAAACGCAGCCTGGTCCTGAGCCACCTTCTCCAGTAAGAGAGACACTCCCCCTCCCCCACCCCTTCTCCCTCACCTGGGATGCTATCTGCCTGTGGCCAACATGATTTCCAAGCTTTGGAGCAGGCCACCTGGAAATACAGAGATAACCTGGTGGGATATGGGATTTACAGGGGCCAGGGTGCACTGTGTGGGTGGGTGGGGACAGCGGTGTGGTGTGGCTGCACATGTCCCGCCATGGATGATGAAACTGGGAGGTAATATATGAGCCCTGTGAGACCACGAGGGGAATACTATGTTCCTCATTGCCTCCCAAGGAAGATGAACATAATGAGCTGGCAGCGTTTCAGAGAAGAGCAATTAAGATGATTAAGGGACCAGAGGGAGTGACTTAGGGGGAGAGATTAAAGGTATTAAGCATGTATACCTTGGCCGGGCTCAAAGCAGAGGGAATGTGGAAACTCAGATTATGAACATCAGGAGAAGTGGAATTGCTTCACAGGGTCCCCGAAGGATGTTACTGGAAGGAATAGGATAGAAGAAAGGAAAACAACTACCTGTCGCAGGCAGCTTCTGAACAGAGCCGGAGGCCACAAGCGCAGGGTCGCAACTAACACTTCGTTTCTTTTTATAAACAAATAGAGGCACAGTATTCTAGGGAAGACCTTAGATTAGAAAGCAGAGACAGATCTCAAAGAGGTGAGGCAGACATCTTGAAGGAAAATTCGTTACACTAGACAATGATTTTTTTTAGGGTCTCAGCAGGAAAGGCTCCCTGTTCACTGACATTAGTTATGAGTTGTTTTAACATAGCATTTGAAGTGTTACTCTGTTGCAGTTTGCCTTCTAAAGTGGTCGAACAAGGCCTGTCTCTTTATACTCTGCAATAGTCCCACTTTGTGCATGAAAACCCCAACCTGTAACTCCTTCCCTAGCCCCACTCCCTAGCTGTTAAATCTTACCCACTTTTCCAGAATCTTCCCCTTGGGGCCTCTCCAAGCACTTCGTCTCTTCCTTATTTTGGTATCATCTATCCATCACACACTGTTTGACTTGATTCCAGTATAATGGCTGTCAACTTGATTGGATTTGGAGTCAACAGAAAGGCCAGACGGGCACTTCTGTGAAGGGTTTTTGTCCATCAGATTACTTAAAGTGGGTTGACCTACTGTAAGGATTGGTAGCACACACTGCACTTTCCAGTGGCAATCTAGACTAAGGGGAGAAGGGAAATAAAAACTGCTTTTTCTCTGCTTGTCTTCGAACATGCTGGCAAATTCACCCTTCCTTTGCTGTCATTGCCTGGCATGGTTCGAATATGCTTGGCCCCGGGAGTGGCACTATTTAGAGGCCTTGCTGGAGTAGGTGTGTCACTCTGGGCGTTGGCTTTAAGACCCTCCCTCATCCTAACTGCCTGGAAGTCAGTATTCTGCTAGCAACCTTCAGATGAAGATGTAGAACTCTCAGCTTCTCCTGCACCACGCCTACCCATATGCTGCCATGCTCCCCCCTTGATGATAATGGACTGAGCCTCTGAAACTGTAAGCCAGCCCCAGTTAAAAGTTGTTCTTATAAGAGTTGTCTTGGTCATGGTGTCTGTTCACACCAATGAAACCCTAACTAAGACATATCTTTAACTGATATTAGAACTAGCTTCTTTGAACTTCCAACATAGACCAGGTCTTTGGGGCCATATTAAAACTACTGAGACATCCAATTACTGGATTCTCGTATCATGTAAGCCAATCTGATTTCTATAGTATCTGTGTCATTTTACATTTCTGTCACAACATATAAAAATTATTAGCTTTTCCTATTCTCGCCCACATGTGCTGTAAGTTTTATTGTATTATTATCATTATAGCCATCTTAGTAGGTGTGACGTGATGTCCCCCTGAGTTAGTGTTTTGCTTCCTTGTTGACTAAGGATTTCTAGCATCTTTTCAAGTGCTTCATAATTATATTTTTGCACTCTAGAAAGAATGTCTGCTCAGTCATTTGCCAGTTCTTAAGTTTGCTTATTGGTTTCACGATTGCTAAGTGTGTTTATGTATCTGAAAAACTGACATCTATCAAATTTCAAGTTTTTATTTTGTTTTGTTTTGTGGGCCTGTGTATGCAAAAAAATGTATTTGATAAAGACCAATTTATTCATTTTTAATTATTGATTTTATTCTTGGTTTCCTACCTAAAATAAAGACCTACTGCTAAATCCAAGGATGAGATGGAGTCACTGCAGGGTTGCGCTCTTAGAACGGGTCTTTGACTCATTCTGAGTTAGTATTAGTGTAAGGTGTGAGGTAAGGATGTGGTTTCACCTTTTGCTTGTAAATATCTAATTGACTCATCACCATTCTGTGAGGAAATGTATTCTCTCCCCATGCCACAGTCTGGCCACTCATTGTCAAGACGCCACTTGACCATGAACTCCTCTCATGGGTTTGTTTCTGAATTCCTGTTTCTCATTAATTCCTATGTTTATGCTGATACCAATCCCGCATGCTTTTTTTTTTTTTTCTAGCTGTTTTTTAAAAATTCTTTATTTACTTTTTGGGTTTTTTTTTATTTAATACTTTATTTACATTTCAAATGTTCTCCCCTTTCCAGGTCTCCCCTTTGGAAACCCCCTATCCCATCCCTCCTCCCCCTGCCTCTATGAGGGTGCTCCTCCACCCACCCACTCACTCCCATCTTTCCTTCCTGGCATTCCCATATACTGGGGCATCTAACACTCTCAGACCCAAGGACCTCTCCTCCCACTGGCCAACAAGGCTCTCCTCTGCCACATATGTGGCCAGTACCATGGGTCCCTCCATATGCATTCTTTGGTTGATGGTCCAGTCTCTGGGAGCACCGGGGGGCCTGACCAGTTGACACTGTTGCTCCCTCCCCATGGGGCTGCAAACTCCTCAGTTCCTTCAGTCCCTCTTCAACTCTTCCATCTGGGACCTCACACTCAGTCCAAGAGTTGCTGTGAATTGAATCATCAGTGTTCCAAACTTTTGGGCTAATATCCACTTATCAGTGAGTACGAACCATGTTTGTTCTTTTGTGACTGAGTTACCTCACTCAGGATGATATTTTCAAGTTACATCCATTTGCCTGTGAATTTCATGAAGTCATTGTCTTTAATAGCTGAGTAGTACTCCATTGTGTAAATGTACCACATTTTCTGTATCCATTCCTCTGCTGAGGGACATCTGGGTTGTTTCCAGCTTCTGGCTATTATAAATATGGCTGCTATGAACATAGTGGAGCATGTGTCTTTATTACATGTTGGGGCATCTTCTGGGTATATGCCCAGGAGTGGTATAGCTGGGTCCTCA
>CM052716.1:45258687-45277973 GCA_028551405.1 Uromys caudimaculatus
TTTAATAGCTGAGTAGTACTCCATTGTGTAAATGTACCACATTTTCTGTATCCATTCCTCTGCTGAGGGACATCTGGGTTGTTTCCAGCTTCTGGCTATTATAAATATGGCTGCTATGAACATAGTGGAGCATGTGTCTTTATTACATGTTGGGGCATCTTCTGGGTATATGCCCAGGAGTGGTATAGCTGGGTCCTCAGGAAGTATTATGTCCAATTTTCTGAGGGTCTGCCAAACCCGAATGCCTTTTATTGTAGTCAATTGTGGTTGGTTTAAAAACTAGAAAGCATATTTGTTTCACATGCATTAAACCAGGTGTGGTGGTGTACACCTTTGATCCAGGTACTAAAGCAGACAGATCTCTGTGAGTTCAAGGCTAGCCAGGGCTACATAGTTAGAATCTCAATACCTCTCCCTCTCTCTCTCTCTCTCTCTCTCTCTCTCTCTCTCTCTCTCTCTCTCTCTGTTTTAAATAAACTATCTATGTGGGGTTTTTTGTAATTTCAAATAAATTTTAGAATCTTTTTATCTCTTTCTAGAGAAAAACTAGAAATTTTAGTAAGAGTGTCATTTGATTTGTAGACCATTTGTAGGAAATGGTCAACTTGACAGCATTACTTGACTCAATGGACAAGAAATATCTGTAGTGAGTGAGCTCTTTAGTTTCTTTCAACACTGGTAGTTTTCAGTTTTTAAGTCTTACATCTAAGTTATTTATACTTTTGTTTTTGTTTTGTTTTGGAAACCAGGTCTCATATATCAGACTGGCCACAGACACGCTATATAGCCGAGTTTGAGCTTGGACTTCTAATATTCCTGTGTTCACCTCAAAGGCTGACACACAGGTGTGCACCATCACACCACGTTTACGGAGGCTTTTCCTAAACACCTTTTATGATGTTACAAAAGAATTGCTTTTGGAGTTGAAGAGATGGCTTCTTGGATAAGAGCACCTCCGCTCTTCCAGAGTACCTGGGTTGGATTCCCAGCACTCACGTGCTGGTTCATAGCCATTTGTGGATCCGATACATTCTTCTGACCTTTGAGAGCACCAGGCATGCAAGTGATGTCTCTATCTCTATCTATCTATCTATCTATCTATCTATCTATCTATCTATCTATCTATCTATCATCTATCTATTTCTATCTATAGATATATGTAAACACACATAAACTAAAAAATAAGTAGATATAATACTTTTTGTAAAAAATAAAAATGCTTCCTCAACTTTATTTTTGTATTCCTACTGCTATTATCCCACTGAGAACACAAATAACACTAAAAATCAACAACAGAATGACTGGAATTCATACACACATTTCAGCAATAACTTTAACTATCAACGATGGTTTAACCATTTAAATGATACAAAATGATTGAGTCAAGAGACAGAATCCATCTATCTGTGCCTCCAAGAAACATATCTTAGTTTTAAAGATAGGTACCACCTTAGAGAAAGAAAGATGTACAAAAGTTTTCCATTCAAGTGGGAGGAGGAAGCAAACTTTAATTTTCCTAATGTCTGACAAAACAGGTTTGCCTCTAGTCTTTTTCTTTTTTTAAACCATATATATACTTTAATTGAGAAAGCTTTTTTTTCTCTCTCTTTTTTCTATCTGTTTCTTTGAGATGCAGACAACCTTTGTAACCCCAACTGTCCTTGGATATGTAGCCCAGACTACCTCAGACTAGGCTTTCTCTTATCTCTAAACCTCAAGTGCTGGATTACAGGCATGTGCCAGGATTCTGGATAAAAGAGGACTTCCTCATTTGAAAGGAATATTGGTCATTAACATGTAATGGGATTCAAGTGTTTTTCTGGATCAATTGAGATGATCATGTAGTTTACCTCTTTGTTCTTCATCAGCATGGCATACCACGCTGGATTTTCATATATTGAGAAGCATTTTTATGCTGAGGTAATTATGAATCTATATTGAGAGGAGCCATATGCTTAAGAGTTTTGTACACTGCTGGCATTAATTAAAACTAGCTTTTTTTTTTCTAAAATGGTACACTAGAAAATATACAAATAATGAAGTAGTGAAAAAATTAGAAACAACAACTACAAACATAAGAGAAACACACACACACACACACACACACACACACACACACACACACACACACACAAGCAATGGGGTGAGTATGGGCACAGGCTAGCTCCCTGGCTAGCCACCACAGCAGAATTGATGAGCTTTAGGTTTAGTGAGTGATCCTGTCTCACATAATAAAGGTGGAGTATGATTAAGAAAGACCCTGGATTTTGTCTTTCCTACCCTCTGGCATCCCCCTGCGCATGCATATACACCCATGTGCACACCCACACCAGCAATACACAAACCACACACAGAACACTACATATATGCAAAAATAAATTCAGATACAGTAGTTGATTTTTTAAGTCTTTGTCTAGTATGCATAATATCTGGGCTTCTTTAGCAACAGTCTGTATTAGCTTTTTCCTCTTGTGTGCAGGCCTTAATTTTTCATTTCATATCTAATTTTTTTATTGAAAAATATATTTCTTAAGGATCATTCTACAAACTCTTTAAATTAGGTCTATCCTCTCCAGGATTTGTACTTACTGTTGCAGCCTGTTGTTTATTGTTGTTGTTACTAATTTTGTAAAGCCTGTAATTTTTATTGAATGTGATTATAGAAGTCTTTATTCCTTTAACTTACTTATTAGTTACCTAATAAGTTGACAGCAACTATTAAAAAGATTTGAACAAAAGAAAAATAAAAACCCACAGTCCTGGCAGAGAGCCTATGTGTACGCATGGGGCCATGGCTTCAACACTTAGCCCGGCAGTTAACTCTGTCTTAGGGTTCACTTCTTGCTCTCAACAGAAATGGCAGTGAAGCCTAGGAGAGGACGTCTCAGGTTTCTCCTGAACATTCACTGAGTGCTGAAAACATCCCTGGTCTTCTAGATACCCAAGACTACATCAGAGTTTTACAGAGTTACCAGTTTCTAGCATTTCTTGTAGAGCTTTTTCGTTTGTTACTGTTATTGTGCTGAATAATAAAGGTTAATATATTTGCTTTGGAATGCTTTCAACAAATGCCACCTCTGTAGCCATGTTAGCGTTGACAAAGTTGCTCGTTGGCTGACAAAAAGGCAAGCTTTTTGAACCCCTACTTTGGAGAACCCTTAGAAATACCAAAGCAAATAACCTCCAGACATTGAGTGCAGGCACCGTTTTGTGATCTTCCCTTAAACATTCGAAGCTGGTACCAGGGTGTGGGACAGCTGTCTTCAATGCTGACACCAAGTTGAGACATAGTATCAGGGATAAATTAAAACACCAGGAACTGTCTTATAAAGATTGAGAATCTTCTTTTCCCTTCACTGAGTAGTCAGCTGGTGTTGTGTGCCTTTGGTTCATGTCCAGAGTCTCACTCAGCACAGCTGCTTTTGACACTCTTCACCAGTTTGTTTTCTGCTTTGGAGGAGACACAGCTTCTCTGCAGCTATTTTCACTGACACTACTTCCTTAACTAGCCTTTTGATAACTGATTTCATAGCAGTTAAATACGGGACTTAGAGACTACAAGTTAGATGCATTTCGAAGAGACAGGGAAAGAGTCTACACATTCTTTTAGAACATGAGTGGTTAATAATTGCATGGATGTTGACAATATGCGGTAGAGCAGCAACTGGCAGCTGCATGAAAGGTGGACCTAAGAGATTGACAAGAACAGGTCCTGTGCAAGTTACCAGGAACTACATAGAGGACAGGGAGGTAAGATCCCGAGGGGCCGTCTTCAGAGGGAACTTACCCGGGCTCATCCAGAGGGAACTTCTTCAGGGACCATACATATAAGGACTTTGATGGTTTTTCCCTAAATCTGCATTATAGATATAGGATGCTCTCATAGCTGAGTAGGAGGCCAAAAGACTTGTGAGACTTGGGCTTATTCTCTTGCATGCTAGAAGGGATGATGCTATCCTTGGAAGAGTACAAGAAGCTGTTTTAAAAAAAATTAAGGGAGAGGGGAAAAGATGGGTAAGAAGGACTGTTATTTGATTAGATTTTTGAAAACTGGAACACTGGAGCTTCCCAAGTTATTATCATGACAGAAGCACCTGGCTCTTGCCCAGAACACAGGGGCCATGTTGGCTGATGGCTCACTGCTCTGAGGATGCTCAAAGCAACCTTGGCTGTGAAGTCTGTAACTTGAGCCCACCCACGCCTGCTGATTCATGTGGCGAAAGCTAGATAAAGTCAGAAAAGGTGTGAGAAGAATTTCTACCAATTCCTCGTGATTGAGATGCTGGGTAGAAGAAAGGATTTAGAAACAATATTCTAAAACAATCTGCTCTTGTCTCATTCCGACAGTGCAAAAGTAAGCAGACAGCCTTGCCAATGGTGTCAAAAACCAGTTCACTTTCCTGGACTGTGAAGCAGAAAGCAGTGGACAGATGGTGCCATAAAAAGTCCGGCAGGAATGCATTTGGCAAAAGATTCACAAAAGAAATCAAGAGAGTCATAAATCAAATTTTAAGAGCAAATCATTTTAATAACAGCTAATTCTTATTAAGCTCTCACTGTAGACTGGCTTCAGTATTTAAAAGATATTCTCTAATTAAACTCTGAAAGCAATCTTATAAAATAGGTACTAATATTACTATCATTTTATAGATGAAACTGGAGCATAGAGAGGTTCAGTATTTGTTTTTTAAAGGCCCTTAAAATAAGGAAGTCAGGGTAAAAAAAATCTGAACCTGAAAGTATCTAATAAAAACTAACAAAACTATATCTAATATTTCCTATGGAGAAATGTGCCCTTAGAACAACAAAACATAATAAAAAAAAAGTCCCAGTGGGGCTGAAGAGATGGCTCAGGGGTAAGGAACACTCGCTGATCTTGCCGAGGACCCAGGTTCAGTTCCCAGCACCCACATCAATGGCTCAGAACTGCAGCTCCAGTTCCAGGGGTCTAATTCCATTTTCTGGTCTTTATGGACACTTGCCCACAAGTGGTGCACATGCATATACTCAGGTGTATGCACCCATGTAGTAAGATAAATTCAGTCTTAAAAGAAGTCACCCCTAAATTCTCTGTTGAAAACAACAAGAAAAAAGGCTGAAGAATGTTGGGGTTTGTTATTGGTATAAAAATGAATCGAAGGTGGCAAAAAAAAAATGTCACACGAATAAAATACTAGATACAAATTTTCGAAATATACTCTTGAGTAACAATTATTGGAACAGTGGAGAGAATTTATATGGAGAATATCTAAGGACATCACTGCCATGAACTGAGATGTCTTGAAAGACAACTTTGAGGCAGCCATGAGAGGGGGATATAGGAGACCTGGTACAGACCTGGGTGAGGAATCATGTAACAGAGATCAGAAGCAAAGAGAAGCAGCTCCGTGTGAGGAAGACAGCTCTGCCGACGTGGAGGCAGCAGAGTTGAGCACATCACGGACAGCTTGGCCAGGCTGAGCATGTGAGAACTATTCTATTTTTTAAGTAATATTTTCTTAATACAGATTACTAAACTGATGTAATAGCACTGAAATATTTTAATCGTGTAGACATGTGGTAGAAGTATTATCCAACTGAAGCAGAACATTTGATAAAACTTTGGCCTGCCTTTACCTACCGTTTCATCTTTTAAAAGAACAAGTAAGCAAGAGGGAAGCCGAAATTCTGGGCTTAATTTGATCAAAAACAATTTAATCAGTAATGGAGAAAGAAATGTCACATGCACACCCAAATGCGTGATGCTTTTTTGAGTGTTTCATATTTCCCTTTTACTTTGGGAAAACAAATTTTAATTAGCTTTTTATTTCTAAGTTTTTTTTCAGTAAAGCAACAGAATAAGATCAGTATTGTGCCAATCATTTACATTTGTTGGGATTTACACTGGGGCTCAGAGCTAAATGGTCCCTTTTTACTCAGAAAGTGCACATCTCAGACATGTGCCTGCAAGATTTAGTGCACATCACTGAATTGCATTTTTTAACTGTATGGTGAGGATGGTCTGTTTCTCTTCAATCCTGTATTTGAGGTTTGTCAAGCTTTGCTTCCACACACTGTTGATAGATGTGTATGCAGAACAGAATTATTCTATTACCTATTATATACTATTATCACAGTAGCATAAAGCAAAATTATCATTTTTTGAATAAGTTGTATTATAATTAAATAACAGTTACATATAACCTAAAGTGAGTAAATTGTTCCTATAATTATAGTTTATATTGCTACTTTAATTACATAGCACTTTTATTTTGGAAAAAAATATCAAGTTTTGCAGACATGATTATTTCTACCCTAGTTTTATTTACAATGATCACTTGAAAAATCCAATGAGCAGCTGCTGCTTTGGTAGTGCACAGACTCTGGGCTATAATCTATCCTATGTTTCTTTGTTTTTAATTTTTTTATTGGTTATTTTGTTTATTTACATTTCAAATGTTACCCCCCTTCCCTGTTTCCTCTCCGAAAACCCCCCATCGCACCCCCTACCTCCCTGAGGGTGCTCCCCCACCCACCTGCCCACTCCTGTCCCACTGCCCTAGCAGTCCCCTATGCTGGGGCATCAAGCCTTCCTAGGACCAAGGACCTCCCCACCCTTTGATGCCAGACAAGGCCATCCTCTGCTACGTATGCAGCTGGAATCATGGGTCCCCCCATTTGTACTCTTTGGTGGTTTTGTCCCTGGAAGCTCTGAGGAGTCTTGTTGGTTGATATGGTTGTTCTTCCTATGGGGTTGGCAAACCCCTTCAGCTCCTTCAGTCCTTCCCCTAACTCCTCCATTGGGGTCCCTCTGCTTAGTCTGATATTTGGCTTCAAGCATCCCCATCTGTATTGGTAAGGCTCTGTCTGATCCTCTCAGGAGACATCCATATCATGTCAGCAAGCACTTCTTGGCATCAGCAGCAGTGTCTAGGTTTGGTGTCTGTATATGGGATGAATCCCCAGGTGGGGCAGTCTCTGGGTGGCCTTCCCTTCAGTCTCTGCTCCACTTTTTGTCTGTATTTCCTTTAGACAGGAGCAATTCTGGGTTAAAATTTTGAGAGGGGGATGGCCTAATCTCTGGATACAGGTTCTCTCTCCCCTTTGTTGGGCATTTCAGTTAATGTCATCCCTGTTGGGTCCTGGGAATCTCTTGCTTTTCTGGCGTCTGGAACTTGCTGGTGGCTCCCCCCCCCCCCAGTTCCCCATCCCCCATTGCTACACACCTCTGTTCAATTTCCTAACCCTCTGTACGTCTCCCTGTCTCCTCCCACACCTGAACCTATATTTATTTATATAGTAGAAAGAGTCTAATACATGTTAACTCATTCTGCTGTGTTGCTTAAGGTTAACAAAAGCATATTTTAAAAAGATCAAAGAAAATCTTTGGCAATATTTTATGAGTAAAGCCAAAGAGAACTATAGACGTCTGAAAGATGTGTGTATTTATGCATATATTATGCATTTTATATATGTATATGTGTATGTGTATATGTGTGTGTGTGTGTATATATATATATATACATATATACATACATATATATATATATGTATGTATCCCAGAGTCAGTTCACTACTGAAGCAGTAGCTGAAAGCTGATATGTAGGCAGCCAATGGAGTGTAGCATAAGAGCCTTTGGTATGAGGGCCACAATTCCAGGTACCATATATATATATCACCATATCATTACACAATCTAGACTTTTGTGCAAACTGCTAATAGTATCATGAGTATCACTGAACAGATGACAAACATCAGAGGCTTGGCTATGTCAGAGATTGCCTGGGGACACAGAAAGTCTTACACTCTTGGAAAAATAAAATCACTTTGCTCTAATTAATTCTCAAATGAAAACAACACACAACTAATTTAAGAAAATTTTCCCCGTGGCACTGCTTGAGTGACCTTCATCTTATGACTGTTTGACAGCTATAAAGACCTGTTATTCTGCTCAGTATGGAAGATTTCTCATGGATGGTTTTAATTGTAGGGTTGTCTGCTGGGTTAGCTGTGGCTATCTTAGGTCCACCTGGAAGTTCATCATCTTCCTTTATCTAATCTGCTTCATTCCCTCCTTTACAGAGAATAATCTCAAAGGTATTCTCATGTTTGATAATCTCCCTCTCAGGTCTCCATCTGGAGTAAGAATGGATTATGAGACAGGGCTTATAACATAGGGTAGAAGTGCCTTATAAACAGAATCTTTAGCATTGTTCAAATTGGAGTGATATGCTAGCAGAAGGGAACAGAGAAGCCAAAGCAAAAGACTGGTCATTAGGAAAACAGTAAGTATAAGGCCAAAGAGATCACAAAACCATGCTAAGCAATGTGGCCATGAGAAACAATGAATAAAATACACAGAACAAGTAAAAGTTGAGAGTGAACTGTGAAACAAAGATGTCCCAGGTATCATACAAAGAGACTCTCCCTTCTTGCAGGATGGAGGAAAAAGCTAAGAGCAGGGCTTCATCTGCAGGATCCAAGCTGAAGTACAACTACATGACAGGCGTGCTGCCATGTGGAGGTTCAAGCTTTAGCTAGAAAACAATGGGACCAAGACCCAAGGGGGGGGGGGAGAACCATATAGCTGATGATCAGTCTTGGGTCCCCAGATATCTCAGAACTACGTTAACTCTCAGAAATAGAGTCTTCTCTCCCCTATTAAAGGACAGCAATCTCTCCCTTCCTGAAGATAATGAGGGAAGTTCTCATTCCCCTAAGAGTCTATCTTCAGGGCTCTCTCCTTTTACCCAGACTGTGATTAGGCAATGAGGGACAACAGGGCCTGACAAAGAGGACATTCCTATATCACAAAGAGCTACAAGACCAAGATAGCACATTCTACCAGGAACTAGGGAACTATGAACCTGCTTGAGTGAAAGAACTAGAGCGTAAGATTAGGTGGAGAACCTGTTGGTGTGGATAAGAGGTTTTATTGATTGGATAAAGGAAATCTTATTGATCACCAATGAATGTAATACCAGAGCGACAGCACTAGGAGATGATGCAAATTCACAGCTACAATGACTTCTGCAAGCATAGGAAATGATGGTCATGATACAGGAGGTTGAGATGCTAAAATTTCTCATTTTACCAAAGTCAATACACTGTGTAGGACTGGGAAAGCTATCTACGTGATCATGATTCATGGGTAAGTCCAGAGCACAGTGGTTCTCAACCTTCCTAATGCTGTGACCCTTTAATGCAGTTCCTCATGTTGTGGTGACCCCCAACCATAACATTATTTTGTTTTTACTTCATAGCTATAATTTTGCTACTGTTATGGATCATACAGTAAATACCTTATATGCAGAATTCAGGTGACTCCTGTGAAAATGTCTTTGATGCCCCCCCCCCCCAAGCTGAGAAGCACTGGTCTAGAGGGTCCATCTTTGTGATGTAGTTGTTTCCTTCTGTTGGACATAGTCATTGCTATTTCATATCAGAGAACTATGAGCACTGGCCGGATTTGATCACTATGAACTTCCCCCTGTGAACAAGGACCATAAGTCGTCAGATTTCACAAGGCTCCTCCTCTCCCTGAGTTGTATAAAGGATGCTCTACAAAGTGTAACTACTCATAAGGGACTTTTTAGTCAAGCAGTTTTTTGTGAGTCATCCAAGAGGCAAATAGGGCCCCTCAGTGGTATAGGTGCCAATAAGTTGTCCAGGGAACTTCCTGGTATTGGAGGTACAGTTGAGTCACCTGTTATCCTGCAAGTAACCACAACAAACCCACTGATTCACCAAGCTGGATCTGACAGGATACTGTCTTTGATTGGTCAGTGACCTAGTTGGGACGAGCAGATGCTTTTTTTTACACCAATCAGAAAAGTCATGTGACACTCCTCCAATGTTCATGTGCTGAAATCCTAACACCATGATGACAGTATTATGGGATAGGGCCTTTAGAAGGTGATTAAGTCATGAAAGTGGAGCCTTTAAGAATGAGAGCAGTGCACTTTTAAAGAATCCCGAGGGAGTATGGCGGCTTGGATGAAAATGACCCCCTTAGGCTCATAAGGAAAAGTACTATTAGGGGGTGTGGACTTGTTGAAGTAGGTGTGTTCTTGTTGGAGGAAGTGTGTCACTAGGGGTGGCTTTGAGGTTTCAAATGTTCTAGCCAGGTCTTGTGTCTCTCTTCCTTGCTGCCTGCTGGTCCAGGTGTAGAACTCTTAGCTTCTTCTCCAGCACTGTGTTGCTGGTGTGGGTGCTGCCATGTTTCCTACCATGATGTCAACGGACTAAACCTCTCCACCTGTAGGCCAGCCCCGATTAAATGTTTTCCTTTGTAAGAGTTGCTGTGGCTGTGGTGCCTCTTCACAGCAATAGAACACGGACTAAGATGGGGAGTTTGTTCAGATCTTTCTCCATGTGAAGACACAGTGAAAATATTGCCAGAACCCGCCTGTCTGGATCTTGGAAATCCAGAACTGTAAAAAATAAATGTCTGTTTATAAGCCACCTAGCTGATGGCTGTTTGAGCAGCCCAAAAAGGCTAACATAAACATTTACCAAGCTAAGAGGAATACATCATTAAGAAGAGTACCCTATCATTATAACATTTCACAATGGCTGCTCACTGTCCAAGCCTGGGGGTAAAAGAGACCAGTAGAGCACCATATTCACTGACAACAATGAGGTTGCTATACTCCCCAAAGAATACTGCTGAGATGGTAGCATGTAACTCAGAAGCCACATAATGAAAGTGGATGTAATTATTGCAATTAGTGATAACCTTGATTGGTGGCCCAGACACAACCTCTCAAAGGGTTACAGAGATAGCTAACAGGATGGGTACAGGGTGGGATTAGGGAGGCCTTGAGAAGTAGAACCTAAAGAATGGATGGATGTAGAGACAAAAAAATATTTCTTAAGATCTGAGCATGTAGCCAGTATGCTGGCAGTATTCCTTCTTGTTTTGGAGAGAACAGTCTTGCCTCTTTTTAGGCCTTCCATTGGACGAGGCTTACCCACATTATTGAGGGAAAACGTCTTTATTATGGTCTACTGATTTCAATGTTAAGCTCACCCTACATACCTTCATAGAAACAGCCATATGTGATGGACTATCTGAGCACTGTGGCCCACCTAGCTGACATATAAAATAATTCATCGAAATTGGACAAAATAGATATCAAATGAGATTAAAACTCTAGTGATACTTGTACTATCAGAACCAACACAGTATGATCAGGAGCCTAAAAGCAGTTACACCTGCAAGAGATTATGGCCTCACTCAGTTTCCAGATCAAAGCCAGTTTTTAGGTCTGGAATCTTTAAAATAAAGGCAAGAAGAAGAACTCTGTAATAACTCATAAATGTTCATAGTTCTGTAAGTACCTGTAGACATTTAGTTGTGTGACTTTACACTAGGGAAAGAGGAATGCCCTAAATCTTGAGAATTGTTATATTCAAGGTCTGAGTCCCATAATACCTCTATGGTCCTCATTACAATAAGAATATTCAAGTGTTAGATATAACCCAATCCTGGTACTGGAAGCTTCATCTGGTGACATGAGATAGCCAGATGAGACTCACTCTCCCTTACTATTTGTGTATACTTTAGGAAGTTTCTATTGTATCAGAGGATAGAGAACACTAAGAAAACAAGGCTGATTGAATTGGCATACACGGGTCTGAACCAGGTCTCTGTGCATATATTAAGACGTTCAGTTTAGTGTTTTTATAGGATTTCTGAGTGTGTGAGCAAGTGGGTCTCTGACTCTTGTGTGTTCTCTTGGGCTCTTTTCCATCTGTTGGTTTGTCATGTCCAATTTTGATGTGATTATTTTTGTTTAATCTTATTATATTTTATTTTGTTACATTAAAAATGAGTGAGTGAGTGAATGAATGAATGAAATTCTAGCCACTAAGGTAAAGCTGAGCAAATGGACTGTCATTTATACCTGCTGGGAGAGGGAAAATCAGTTTTCTCCAATGGAGTGACACCGGGTAATCAACCACTTTAAGGTAGTCTTCACATACAAGAGAAGTTGACTAACATATAGTGAACTCCACAGTTTTTTGTGTGTGCTTTTATTTGGTTACAGTTTGGTGGTTTGCTTTTATTTTTTGGTTTTGTTTTTTCTTTTCTTTTTTGGATGATATTTTGTTTTCCTGGTTTGAAGGGGTTTATTGTTAAATTGGGTTTTTGTTTAATTTTTTGTGAAAGAACTTAAAGTTGGGTGGGGAGAGAGTGGGAGAGGATCTAGAAGGACTTGGAGAAGGAGAATAATGTGATCAAAATATATTTAAATTTAAACATTGTTTTGAATTATAAAAAGTATCTTAAAACATACAGGTATTAGGGTATTTATGCTACTATAGCACACTTGTGGATTATATATACATATATATCACATGCATATATGAATATACATATACATATGTGGTAGTTTGAATAGGTTTGGCCCACATAGACTCATGTGTTTGAATGCTTGCGCAGGTGGAGATGGGAGCGCGGGCCACCTCTGGACTTTCCCACTCCGCACCCGATTCCAGTCGCTTGATCTCTGCGAGACCAGCCTGTTGGTGCAGCCCAGAGAGTGGTTCTCTTTCGGGCCAAAGTGTTTACAGCTCGTGGAACAAAAGGCTCTCGGACACTGGAGCAGTTTGCACCTTTATTCCTTCTGGATGGCGGGCGGTGGGGTGTGTGCAGGAGCAGGCAGGGCAGGCAGGTGGAGGAGGGGGAGAGAGCGAGCTACTCAGGTCAGGATGCTCTAAAATACTGTCTGGGAGGGGTCAGAGGTTTGGTAACCGATACTTTCCATTGGCCTGGTTTGGGGACTTTGTGGTGCCTCATTTGCTTGCTTGGAACTCAGGGCTGCTTTCTACGTGAAAATCTCACACACCAGGCCTCTCTCTATACAGGGATTGTAAAGGCTGTGGCTGGTTTTACAGGAGTCTTCCAGGAACGTTGGCCAGAAGCATGAATTCTGGTCCCTTGTGGAGGTTCCACTGTTCGTGGATTTTCCACCGAGTCTCCCAGAGCTTCCAGCCTGAGCTCAACCAGATGTCAGATTGCCTGTCACAGACCACTGCCCCACAGCTTGGCCCATGGGGAGTGGACTATTAGAAGGTGTGACCTTGTTGGTGTAGGTGTTGCCTTGTTGGAGGGAGTGTGTCACTGTGGGGAGTAGGCTGTGAGGTCTCTATGCTCAAGCTTCATCCAAGGTAGAATCAGAGCCTTCTGACTGCCTGCAGAAGACAGTCTCCTCCTTACTTCCTTCAGATCAAGATGTAGAACTCTAGGCTCCCCCAGCACCATGTCTGCCTGCATGCTGCTATGCCTCCCACTATGATAATAATGGACTAAATTTCTGAAAGTGTAAAGCAGCCTCAGTTAAATGTTTTCCTTTATAAGAGTTGCCTTGGTCACGATATCTCTTCACAGCAATAAGACTCAAACTAAGAGAATATATATGTATATACATGTATACATATATGCATATATACATCTTATATGCTGGTAGACTTATAAAAAATAAAAATATGTTTTTATAGTTATGCAGGCTGAGAAGTCAAGATTATGGTACTGATAGATTTGATTACTGGTGAGGCCCTACATAGATGTTGCTTTCTTGGTAAGTCCTCCTATGACAGAGGGACAAACAAGTTTTCTCATGCTTCTTTGGTCATTAATTTCATCAGGAGGGATTTGTACCATGACATATTACCTCTCAAAAGCTCTGCGCCTTAATGCCACTAGTTTGAGATTTAGGTTTCAACCTATGAGCTATGGAGGCACACAAACATTCAGGCCACAGCAATAGAGGAAGTCATAAATGAGGTGTGGGCCAAGGTCCAAGAAATGGGTCTACAAGCTCCATAGTCATTTCCTCTGTCTGAATGTGTAATTTTAGGAAAGATATACTTGGTGGTTGGTACAACCTTATATTAGTATGTGGAGTAAGGGTTATCATTATAAGGAAGGCAAAAAGAAATCTCTGAAGTTGCCCCATAAATGGTGAGTCAAAATCAATTGTGAATCCCAAGAGGATGAGAGAAATGTGCTTGCCTCAAGGTTATAACTACACTTGATTCTCCAGTCTGGCCTTGTCAAAAGCCAATGGAACCCTGGAAGACACAGTAAGTTAGTATAGACTCAACCAAGGCATAGCTCTAATTGGCATTTGAGGTGGCAGATGTGGAGATTAACATGGCCTCAGTATATGACTCACCACTGATGATCTGGCAAATGCATTATTTTCTGCCTCTATCATAAAAGAGGATTGGAATAGTTTTTACTCCCAGAGAATAAATGATCCACTCATGTGGTTTAATTCTCTACCTTTTGTCACAACTTATTCTAAAGAGATTTGGGCACCCTCCCCAGCATCATGTTGGTCTACTCCATCACTAATTTTATGGTAATTATTCATAATCAAGAACTAGCCATATATTTGTTCTCTAGTATATGGATCATTTAGGAGACTACATTGGTAACTTTTAAGGATCAAATGGTGAGGGACCATCTAGTCCAAGGAATGATTGCACCTTGCACCATGAAGAAGGAGGTAAAATGCCTGGTGGGTCTGTTCTGTTAATGGAATCAGTATATTCCACACCTTAGAACAGTGCTCAAGCCATGGTCTTGCTTGCTGTATTTGGTTTAGTTTGGTCAGGGGTTTCATGCATCAGGCTGATCTTGAACTTGACGTGTACCCTTGGAAGACCTTGGAAATTTGATCCTCCCACCTCTACATTCTGACTTCTGGAATTAACTACTATGTATCACCAGGCCTGGTTGGTTTTATGAGGAGCTGGGAATTTAACTCAGGCCTTCATGCACACTAACCAAGCTATGTACCAACTGAGCCATATTTCCCAGCCTTAGTCTATGTACTTTACTTACTTAGTGTAGGATCTAAGCAGAAAAGGTGCTAGCCCCATGCTGGGGCTTGAGTCATATTACCTTCCAGAACCTATAGAATTCCACCCCATGAGAGCAGTGATAGGACATGATGCATGTGATAAGACCTACACAATCAAATTCAGATACCCAGGATTGTGTATCACGACTGTCTTAGCCACAGTGGAACATTTAACCTCTGTTGAAAAAACTTCAAAGACATATTTGAGCCCTGATTGAGTGTCTGAGCATGGAATACCAGCTGTCTAAAAATACTCATATGTGAAATTATTTCATCAAAATTTGCTCATCCTACATGAGATTTCAGTTTAGTGAGTCAGAGGAGCTTGTAGGAATCCACCCACGATGGTACAACAGCAGGACAAGAGGTCACAAGTAAGCTGGATAGACAGGTGGCTCCAACTTGTGTGTCACCCACCATTGTTAGGTCACCCCCCCTCCCCCGCCCTTCTTCATCTCACTCTCAGTTTGCATGGAACAGCCCTTACAACTAGTTCCTGGAGGAGGAAAAAAAAATCAAGCTTGGTTCACAGATAAATCAGCGTGGTATGTGAGAAAACACAATGGATGCACTATACTACTGCATGCCTTAGAGTGGTCATGAAAACTGGCAGAGAAGAAAAGATACAGGCAAGACTTGGACTGATGGGCATGGTCACTTACTTTGTGTTGTCAGAGAAGTGGCCACAAGTTAGAAGATAATCTAATTCATGGGAAGTAGTGTTTGTCAGGAGCCTAAAAAAAAGGAAGATTTAGACATAAGGGGCAAGGGATCTTGAGACTGTGGTGTGATGGTTAACATTATTGTCCACCTGAGATGATTAAGAACTACTGAGACAAACCTCTGGATGTGTCTATAAGGGATGATCTAGATTAGTTTAATTGAAGTGCAAAGACCCATCTTAACAGTGGGCATTACAATTCCTTGGGCTTGGGTCCTGGATTGCATAAAAAGGAGAAACCTAGCTAAGCACCAGCATTCTTTGCTCCCTTCTTCCTGCCTGTGGGTGCAATGTCAACAGCTGGCCTCTTGCGCCTGCCACCATGCTTTCTCTGCCATGATGGAAGCTATCCCTTCAAACTGTAAGTCAGAACAAATGTTTTCTCCCTTAAATTGCTTTTTTCAGGTATTTTTGTCACAGCAACAAGAAAACTAACTAGGGCACATAGATGGAAGTATCAAACTGAGTATAAAGTGTGAAGATATTTATATAACACATTTATGCCCACAGAAGGCATCTATTAAGATCTTTAAACATTTGTCATCACTTACCATAGTGACAATGAGCAAAATGCCCTCAGGAGCAGAGGTGAGGTCCATGAATTGACATCACAATGGATAACTACTTATGGTCACTGTACTGCAGAATATCCAACCTGCCAGCAACAAAGGTTGATATTCAGGCTTTGATAAGTTCCCATCCCTCAAGCTGACCTATGAGTCACTTGTTTGACTACTCTGAGTCCCTTCAACTGTGGAAAGGCTGATGATTCATTCTGAAAGAGATAAACACATTGTCTGGGTTTGTAAGGGTCCTTGATTCACCGAAGAATGATACCCTGGACTCAAATAGTATGTAAACACAAAGAGTGTTTTATTCTGTAGAAGTCCAGCATGCTAGGGTCTCCCATTACCAAGATAGAGAGATAATAACCAAGTGAGCTTGCTCCCAGGCCAGATTTAAAGCACTATGGGAATTCCAAGGTAGGTGACCTTTTTCTTGCTCCATCTCTAGGGACATTCCATAACCATTAGCTGGGTGTGGGGGGCTGGAAACTCTTGCTGGGGAGGTCTGAAAACTGTTGCTGAGAAAGTCTAGAAACTGCTGCTGACCCATTGTCCTTGCCTCAGGCCAGGTGGCAGGGCAGCTTCTGAGGCCTGGACTTGCCTTGATTTGCCCAGTTCTTGGAAACTGAGATTTAGGCCTCGTCTCTTGAACTGCCAATTTGAAGCCTGTCATAAAGTCAGCCTAGCCCTCTCAGGTTTAGCTTTATATTTAATTTCTGTAGAGCTCTACTTGGCCAAACTGTCATCCATAGAAATGTTCACTCTGATGACATGGAAATCCATAACATTGCAGTTAAGTAGGGGCCTACTGATGTGTTTATAAAAAGAATAAAGATGTATGTTCTATGGGTGTGGGGGAAGAGTGTGCCTCAGCGGGCCCATGCCGAGGCATCCCTTCCCCCAGAAGGACCAGACACATGCGAAGGTACAGTATAGAAATAGAGTTTATTTAGAGCATAGGGAAGAGAACTAAGAAGGTAGTAGAGGCAGAGAAAGGCAGAGAGAGGGAGAGAGTAGAGAAGTAGAGAGGCCAGCCATAACCACGTGGAAGGGGGGACGGGAATGGGGAGAGAGGTAAGAGATAAGAGAGGCAAGAGAGAGGCAAGAGGGAGAGAGAGAGGAGGGGCAAGCAGCCCCTTTTATAATGGGCCAGGCCTACCAGGCTGTTGCCAGGCAATTGTGGGATGGAGTTTAGACAGAATGCTAACATTCCCCCATTTTGGTTTAATTAAAAAGAAAAATTAGAAAGAGGCAGTGGTAAAGCAGGAATAGGGTCGTTGTAATATCTGACTGCTTCATGCTGGCAGTGGGGGCAACATGTCTCTGGGGAACCTGGAAGAATGGGTGTGGGGGACGTTTGTCCAGTCGTAGGAGAGTTGGCTATTTCTTTGCTGTCCAGAGTCTGTGGAGCTGTCTGAGGGTAGGTCAGAAGGAACAGGTCCAGTAGAAGCGGCTGTGTCTGAAAGGAAATTGGAGCATCTGAAGGTTGCTTCTCTGGAGCTGTCCTGGGTGTAGTAAGTGCCTGGACTTGACAAGATATTGACAAGATATTATTATAGGTAGAAAACTAGATTAAGTACATTTGGGAGAAAGAAAAAAATTTATTTTTAAGATGTACATTTTAAAGTCAGAGGAATCCCACCCTTTGGAACAGGTAGTAAGTGGGAACTTTGGGCAGATGTACTTATCTGGATGGAGTCTATTGGGTCCATGAAAGGCAGATCTGAGTGGATTTTCTATAGCTTATGAGTTTATAAAAAGATAACATCATGAGTTAACAACATGAACAGTCTTTGAGATGAGCCTTTTGTGGACCAGAAGGGACAAGATTAAAAAGTTGGAAAAGCTGGATCTTATAGTGGAATGTTTTATTAGAGTCAGGCAAATTTATAGGAACTCAGATAACATTAGGGCAGTGGCATAGCAAGAGGAAATATGAAGCATTTAATTAATGGAAACCGAGTTTAGGTAAGGAATAGTAGATTACATCTGTGAAAGCTTAGCTGTCAATGTAGTCAGAAGTCTGAGAAAGAGTAAACAATAATCTAGCAGTTATATTATTTAAAAAATGACAGAGTCCACTAGTCGACAGTTCCCTGGTATCTGTGGCAACTTGGGCAGAGTCAGTCTGGCTTTCAAGCACAGAAGATGCAGGGCTTTTTCTCTGTGGAATGAATACACATGACATGGGAAGTAAGCTTACCTTGGTTTAGCAACCAAGTCTCTTGACCCAAAGTATCCGGTTTTGTCCACTGCATTTTTAATGATTGTCATATCACAATCTAGGCAGAATCCTGTAGCTGTGTCCACATCTTCTGAGACCATATAACATCCTGGGCCAACTGTCAAGGACTTTGGGAATTCTGTCTACCATAACTTAAGAATTACAAACTTCTGATAGGATTGAGAACTGTATACATTGGTTATAACTGAATAGAATTTAATAGCAGTAGCAAAGAGGCATATGGCTAGGACCAGAATAAGAAAGCTGGCAGTAGTGGGAGAAAGGGAGAAAGTCCCTTACGTGTGCTGGAAGGTGGAAACTCGATCAGGGATCAGGGACTGGCTGGAGCAGGAGCTGGCTGAGGGAGCTCAGCAGAGAGCAAGGGGGAGGGGAGGCAACAGAGTCCCTGGCAGGGGGCAGAGACAGAAGGGGCTCACATGTGTAGAAGTGGCTGCTAAGACAAGGCAAAAGTTGTGTTAGAGGCAGATAGGGGATGAACAGGGATAAAGCTGTGTTTCCTGAGGCTGTGAACTTTGGCAGGGGTGGCAGGTGGTCGACGCAGTGGGAAAGGGAAAGTAAGTCTAAAGGAGGGGATCTCCGGCAGGACGCAAAGCGTAGGGCCAGACCCACCTTTCTCCCTGAGAACCGAGAACAGAGCTAAAGGAGCAGAAGGGGAAGGGCAGCAAGTGGGGTGTTCGGCAGGGAGCACAAATCAGACTTGTTTCTCTGGCAAACTAGCTGAACCTGTGGTTTCAGTGAGCTGCAAATGAGGGGGGGGGGTCTGCACTATGGGTCCTTATCGAGAAAGTGCCAGTTTAGTGAGATGGAGAGAGAGACTGCTTTAGACCAAGACATCCCGTTAAATAGGGACCAAGGCAGCAAAGACTGACCCCTGTGCGAGACACGTGGGGGGGGGGGGG
>CM052716.1:45278073-45306545 GCA_028551405.1 Uromys caudimaculatus
CATTTACTCAGGGCGGCAAAGGAGTAGCTCTGAGTTCAAAAACTCTCCATGCGGATGGTTACTCTGACCAGTGGGAATGGGAGCTTACTGGTTCTTTTGAGCTAGCGAGCATGGATCTCTCATGGTGGCTGAGGTGGGATGCAAACTGCCGAGTTTCTAATCCGAGTCATGGCATCAATGATGTGTTTATAAAAAGATAAAGATATATATGTTCTATGGGGGTAGGGAGAGGTAGGTGTGGGGGAAAGGTGTGCCTCAGCAGGCCCATACCGAGGCATCCCTTTCCCCTGAGGGACCAGACACACCACGGTATAGTATAGAATAGAGTTTATTTAGAGCATGGGGAGGGGAGCTAAGAGGGTAGTAGAGGCAGGGAAAGGCAGAGAGTGGGAGAGAGCAGAGAAGCAGGGGAGTGGAGACCGGCCATGACCACGTGGAGAGGGGGAAAGGGAATGGGGAGAGGTAAGAGATAAGAGATGTAAGAGAGAGGCAAGAGATAAGAGAAAGAGGAGGGGCAAGCAGCCCCTTTTATAGTGGGCCAGGCCCACCTGGCTGTTGCTAGGCAACTGTGGGGAGAAGCATACCTGGCTACTGCCAGGTAACTGTGGGGTAGAGTTTAGACAGAATGCTAACACCTACTGCATGGCAAAAGGTTGCAGCGATGGACTTTGGCATAAACTCTACTGGTCATAGCACCCACAAATCACTTAGAAGCTTTCACTTATGAGAGACAGGGATGTCCCAAAGCCACCTTCCATGATGTGGTATTTACTTTGACTTTTACTTTTGCATCTGTGGTCTACTGAAGAACTACAGGGTCTTGAAATGAAAAAGGTAGAAACCAGGGTTGCCCAGTGACTCTTTGTTATTAAAACAAAGCATTGAATATCCCAGGTGTTCCATGAAGCACGGAGGGACCCCTAAGTGATCCAAACAACATTATCATCCTGGAGCTAGTTCTCATCTCAAAATCAAATACAATGTCTGTGTGTGATGCCAAGTCTCACAAGCTCTACCTGTACTTACTTTAAGGCACAACTTACAAACATCTAATGAAATTTCTCTTTGATGTTTCTACTGTCTTGTTTGTATTTTCAGTCTGAAGGCCTTGTATTTATCCCTGTGACTTGGGCTTACTCCTAAATCCCTCCCAACTTTTGAAGTGATAATGTCTTTCATATGCTAATGAGTTGCTGGTGATTGGTACCTCAACCACTTGACCACAAATGGAGGGGACAGAACACGAGGGTTAAATTAGTCACCAGTGATGATTGATCATACATATGTAATGAAATATCTATGAAGACCCAAAATGAAGGGGTCTAGTGCAATAACCCTATTAGTAAAGTACTTCCTGCACACACTTGAAGGACCCAGGTTCACATCCCCAGCACCCAGGTAAAAAGCTGGGTGTGGTACAATCACAGCTCTGTGGAGGCAGAGGCAGGAGGATCCCTGAAGCTTGCTGGCTAGCCTCTAGCTGGATTGGCAAGCTCTGAGTTCAGTAAGAGACTGTATCAAAAAACAAGTGCAGTTGAGGAAGCGCCCAGCACTGTTTTCTGAGCTTCATGTACAAAGCACATACATTTGCATTCAATTGTATGCACACATGCATGCAACATATGACCTGTTTGTTTTCAGTTCCTGGGAAAATGGACTGAGGTTCATATTTTACATACCAAAACACCTGGCCTCCAGGTTCTCCCAACATACCTCAGTCCATACCTGGCACACCCTACCCCAGCCCTGAACTTTCCAGCCCAGGGCTGGGCTGTCCTTCCTCCAGAGGCTCTTTCTATATAATCCAGACATTTTATTCTCTCTCTGTCAGTGAACTCACCTGAGAGCAGCTTCCTAACAAACCTGCCTTTAATATAATATGACAGGTCTAGTATAAAATGAAGTTGATTTGGAGCATGAGGGGTGTGAGAAGTGGGTGAAGGCAGAGAAAGAAAGGGGACAGAAAAGGAGAGAGAAAGAGAAAGAGAGAGAGAGAGAGAGAGAGAGAGAGAGAGAGAGAGAGAGAGAGAGAGAGAACAAGAGAGAGGCCAGTCTCTTTATAGCAAGCCAGGTTCCTACCTGGCTGTTGCTAGGTAACTGTTGGGTGGAGCCCAGAGGAAATGCTAACAAAGTTGAAATATGAGTTATCCTCAGATAACTCTGAATTAAGAAAATCATTTGTATCATGATCTAAATGACAAAATTAGGACCAAACAGCACTTGGAGGTACAATTTGCTGGTGTTGAAGGAATTATAGGCCCCCACTACGGCCCCACCACATACTGTGTTTTAAACTTAAATATGGTGAAAGGCAGAAAAGCAGACAAATGTCCGAGCTCTCCTACTTCTTCATGCAACAGGTGTCATTGCAAACACACAGAGGGAAGGAAAGCTACACACACAAGCCGTATAGGATGGCAACTAACAGGCCTTGCTAAGTTTCTCTTCATTACCCCTTTGTGTCTAATACATCTGCGTGACCATCCAATTCCCACCAAACCTAGGCATGAACATAGAGTTTTCTTTAGGTCTTTGGGTATTCAGTTTTAAGTCTTCTGTGACCTATAAAACTAACTAAATGGAGACTGGAGAGATGGCTCAGCAGTTAAAAGCACTGACTACTACTCTTCCAGAGGACCAGGGTGTGATTCCCAGCACATACATGCCAGCCCATGACCCTCTGTGATTCCAGTCCTAGGATTTATGCCCTCTTCCGTCTTCCGTGCACACCACGCACACACATACTGCACAGGTATACATGCAGGCAAAACAATTTAAATAAACAAACACTGATAAAGTGGATCTTACACTTTTCTCTTGCTAATATGCCTTTTGTTATGGGACTGTTCGTCATGCATTGCATAAAGGTAAGGAAAAGTTTTTTTTCTTCCCCTAAAAATTCTAAAACAAAACAAAAAAGCCAATAACCCGCTACAGACTGCTGCATAAACATTGGTGTTATTGAAGGGTCACTAGGAAAAAACAAAAGGAAAGATAGAAGGTTAAATTTCATATTTTCGATGGACTTTCCAACTCTAACATTGTTTGCTTTGTGTTGAAATCTGTTTCAGCGCTCTCATTTCTGACTTAGGCATAAATGGCGACGATGAACTCATCCCTTCTCCATTCTCCCAGTATCTACACTTGAGAAGGAGTTAACTTGCTATTTTGTGGAATGAGGTATTTTCGCTTGATTGCAGTGAACCCAGGAGGGTCTGAAGTCCTTTCTGCTGCTTGAATTCCCATGGGCTCAGAGACTCCAACCCCCATCCCAGCCTGTGAGGCTCTCCTCACTTTGCTTTCCTGGCACAAGGGAAATTCTGCAAGAATAATGAATTTGTTGTTAAATCCGCTCTTCCGGCAAAAGCTGCCTTTGCTGCCCGGGGAACATCTTTACATCACAAAAGCATCGGTCTACTTTTAAATTGAATGAATGAATGAACCAAAATACCAATGCTTTCATTTACTGGACTCAAAAGCCATGCTTTCAGTAAGAAAAGACAAACCAGTGTAACTAAGTATAGATGGAAGAGGTTGAAGTTACTTAGTGAAGCTCACACGTAAAAGCGCCCTTGGCTGAAAGACAGACCTGTCCAGATGCGAAATTGGCATTTCAGAGCCATGAAATTTATGTAAACGAGACTCTGTAAGGTATTTTATCTTGGTCATGTGCATAATCTGAAAAGAAAAGACGAAAATCATCAAGATCCTCCCTGAAGATCATCACTTCCTGGTGCAGCTTTCTGGGTGATTTATCAAAATACTGGACGTGAGGCCACTCCTTTAAGTGGTGGACACTTTAAATTCCATAATTCTGACCACTTCTGAGCACCGAGTCTGGGCCTGGATCCCTCCCTAAGCCCTGGGCCACTGCTTGCGTGAACAATGGGCCCACAGCTGCCTCCGCGCAGCCGCAGTGGGCTGCAGCCAGCCTGACTGGGAATGATTAGCCTTCTCCAGGCAGCTCTTCCCCCCCACCGAGTCGCTGGCAAGGCTCCGCTTTGGAGACAGCTCGTGTGTGCTCCTGGCGCGGCGTTTGCTGTTGTCATAGATGTCTGGGGAGCCTGGCGGGCCCCTTGCAGCGAAGCTTCAGGACGAATGGGTGGTTTCGTGGGGGTGGAAGGGGCAGGGTGGGGTGGAGGCGTCTGTCCTGACTGTGATTCCATGCAAGGGTGAGAAGCTGGTCGGAGAAATAAACTAGAAAAAGGTCCCAGGCACGCAGGAGCCCAGGACTGCCAGGGTCGGGTTTCTTTGGCCCTAAAGTCATGGACTTCAATAACCTATAGAGGACCCTAGCTAGGGCCGCTTCATTGTAGTTGACCTGAGACCTCTTGGCTGTCTAAAAGCCAGCTGTAAAACAGAACTTCACATCAAAAGGACGGATATAGCTGGGAGCAAGTTACCCAAGTAGTGCTGAATCTCAGAGGGCCCTGTTTTCCTGGGCGTTAGATTTCCAAAACCCCCAGAGGCACAGGAATGGAGATGTGCAAAGCCTGGGAGGCACTTGCAAAAAAGTGGTTACTCTTTCTTTCTTTAAAGATTTTATTTTTATTTATTTTATGTATGAGTACCCTGTCACTGTTTTCAGACATATCAGAAGAGGGCATCAGATCCCATTACAGATGGTTGCAGGCCACCACGTGGTTGCTGGGAATTGAACTCAGTTTGAGCAACCAGTGCTCTCAACCGCTGAGTCATCTCTTCAGCCCCTTTTCTTTCCTTTTATTGATTGGGATGGACTCTAGGGCCTCCTGCTTGCTGAAATCGTGTTTTACCTCTAAGGTACGACCCAACCATGGGCATCTCTACACAGCAGATTATGGTTTTAAGGTTGTTTTTTTTTTTTTGTTTTTTGTTTTTTTTTTTTTGGTTTTCGAGACAGGGTTTCTCTGTGTAGCCCTGGCTGTCCTGGAACTCACTCTATAGACCAGGCTGGCCTCGAACTCAGAAATCCACCTGCCTCTGCCTCCCAAGCACTGGGATTAAAGGCGTGCACCACCATTGCCCAGCATGGTTTTAAGTTTTAAGATCATTCTTAACAAATCCTTATTTCTAGCTTTGGAGTTACTCAAACCACTTGCCCACCTGGAAGTCAAGAGATTCTGTTTCTGGACTCTATTTCATTCTAACGACCCTGTTTCACACTATGAAAGGGTGCTAGCATTGCAGTCTGCAGATAACATCTAAGAGGGAAAAAAATACATAAATAAAACCGCAGAAAAGAGATCATTTGGGAGTAACCCTATCCCTGAAAACTTGATAAGATCTAAGAAGCCTAAATCCCCAGTGACAAGTCGGAACTTGCGCAGTGACCTACACGGTCCAAAACGGCCTACTCAATAGGGGTTTGTCTTTCCCCCTTTTAAACACAAAGCCCCTAACTGTTAGCAGGTCATTTTTAAGTGGCACTGCAGCTCTTTCTTTTAACTGGTACAAAACAATCTCTTGCATCATGAAGGATGACTCACCCCGGGACCCAGACGTCCCTGTGGTATCTGATTTCTTCCCCAGACACTTAGATATGACCCTGGGTCAGAAGAGCTTTTCACCCTGCTCATATTTTTCTTCCTTGTTTAATTCAACATTGTTTTGTACTTATAAGGAATTGTTACCCTAATAATCTTTCTGCCAAATTGGCTTTAATATAATCCACCTATCGCCGACCAACTACAAGAGAAAAATTAAACAAACGTTTTGCTGTTGTCCCTTTTCCCCTGGGGGTGGAGCTTCTGAAGCCAGAAAGCCACTTGGATCGTGTATACAACGTTGGTAATTGCATTCCTAGATTCTACAAAATGCCACAATACTCTCCAGACTCCAAAATAGCTGTTGCAAACAATGACAATTACTGCCCAGACATTTTCAAACACAGCAGGTTACTGGCTGAGGCTATGATGGAAACCCTAAAAAAATATATAAATATTTTGAAATGCTCTGTAAATCAAATTGATGCCCCAGACATAGAGCGGGGTGTGTTGAAGCAGCTGAAGTCATTTGGAAGGTGAGAGGCTCTGTTGAAGGGGGTTGGAAAGTTTGGAGCTTGTTAATATTAAATCATAATTAAATGACTGTTAAGTTTCTTTCTCTTTCTCTTCAGAAATACAGAATACAGTTCTGTCTGGTCACTCTTTCCCTGTAAGGGACCTTACTCTATTAAAACAAAGCAAAACAAAACAAAACAAAAAACACACGACCAGTCTTCAATTCCTCCACTGCTTCCATCTGCGAGTGCTGCTGGGTGGTGGTAGCTATGACCTCTGGTTATTCTGGGAGACAGGCAGCACTGCCTGCCACCAGCCAAGAGACTTTGATGCCGACCACTAAGAGTCAAGAGCAAAGATGGATGCCAAAGAGGCCACAGCCCCAAGAAACGGCAGTGAAACCTTCAAGAAGTTTCTGTTGTCCTGGGATAGCCTGTAGAGGCTCAGTGTGTAGATCTTGTGTGGGTGATTTTTCCATGACTCACTTCTTCAGGAGGTTGCTGTATCACTAAGTGTTCTGTAACCGATACAGTACAACTGTAAGACCAGCTGCCATAGGTGCCTATCCTGTCCTGGGCTTCAAAGAAACTTCTCAGACTCTGCATGGTCAGGCCACCCTCTGCCCTGGGGCAAGAGGGAATTACAGTGAAAGCAGCTCCAGGCTATCCTCTGCTTACTGCATTTCCTCTTCCTGTGAACCTGTGAAGAAGATGGTCTGTTTGATGATTATCTGCCTGATGCAGGTCCCTGGGAAGACTCTTGGCGTTGTTTGCAACCGGAATCCAACGTGGTGTCAACAAAAAAGGAAAATTCACAATTCATGTTAAGTTGATCATCCTTAACCTGAAAATCGAAAATAAAAAATGCTCCAGAATTGAAGGTGGAGGTGTGGCTCAGCTGGTCGAGTGCTTGCTTATCACTCATGATGTCCTGGTGGTGATTCCCCAGTACTAGAATTGTACCCACTGCTGTAACCCTAAGAATTCAAGTTCAGCCTCCACTACTTGGTGATTCCGAGACCAACTTGGGCTACTGGAGCCTCTGTCTAAAACAATCAACATACAAAAAACTAAACCAAATCCAAACATTCCCAAATCTAAAATATGTTGATATGACATCTAAAAAGTTTGGGGTTCTAGACCATTTTAGATTTTAAAGTCTAGACAAATATTTCAAACTCTGAAACATTCAAGAATTTTAGATAAGAGATTTAAGCTAAACCAAAGAAGAGGAAGGGCCATAGCACAAGCTCATGGCAGGCAGGGCCTCCTGGGCCTGGGGCTCATTGTGTGGCTCTGTTCTTAGTAGGGGGAGAAACCATTCAGAGTGAGTAATGCTGACATGAGAACTATAACCTGGGCTGCTTATAATCAACAGGAAGTTATTACTTGTGGTCCTTGGCAACTCAAAGTCACAGCATCAGTAACCATGTCTTATGAGCGCCAACCTGGAGCCTGGTTGCAATCCTTTTACTTTTCTGTGTTTCTCCACAGAGCCTCTTCTGTAGAGCACTAATACCATTCATGGGGGCTTCATCCTCAAGACCTAATCATCTCCCCTAACCCCCATATTTTCATATTATTACATTAGGGATCCAGTATCAACACAAATTTAGGGGTGGGCCAGAATGTAGTGATATCACCGGGCCACTTATTATCTGGTCAAAGATGTCAATTTTTTTTTGATATTTTATTTACATTTCAAATGTTTCCATCTTTCCAAGTCTCCCCTTTGGAAGCCCCCTATTCCCTCCCCTCCCCCTGCTTCTATGAGGGTATTCCCCTATCCACCCACCCACCTACCCACTTTCATCTTCCCTCCATGGCTTTCCCCTATACTGGGGTATCTAACACCCTCAGGCCCAAGGGCCTCTCCTCCCCTGATGGCTAACAAGGCCCTCCTCTGCCACATATGTTGTCCGAACCATGGGTCCCTCCATGTGTATTCTTTGGTTGGTAATCCAGTCTCCAGGAGCATTGGGGGGTGTGGGGGAGTCAGGCCAGTTGACACTGTAGCTCCCTCTGTGGGACTGCAAACTCCCTCAGCTTCTTCAGTACCTTCTCCAACTCCTCCATCTAGGACCTCACGCTCAGTCCAAAAGTTGCTGTGAATTGAATCTTGGGTATTCCAAACTTTTGGGCTAATATCCACTTATCAGAGATTACATACCATGTTTGTTCTTTTGTGACTGAGTTACCTCACTCAGGATGATATTTTCAAGTTCCATCCATTTGCCTGCGAATTTCATGAAGTCATTGTTTTTAATAGCTCAGTAGTAGTACTTCATTGTGTAAATGTACCACATTTTCTGTATCCAATCCTCTGTTGAGGGACATCTGGGTTGTTTCCTCCTTCTGGGTATTATAAATATGGCTGCTATGAACATAGTGGAGCATGTGTCTTTATTACATGTTGGATCATCTTCTGGGTATATGCCCAGGAGTGGTATAGTTGGGTCCTCAGGTAGTATTATGTTCTTTTTCTGAGGGTCCGCTAAACTGATTTCCAGAGTGGTTGTACCAGCTTGCAATCCCACCAGCAGTGGAGGAGTGTTCCTCTTTCTCCACATCCTCGCCAGCATCTGCTGTCATCTGAGTATTTGATCTTAGCCATTCTGACTGGTGAGAGGTGGAATCTCAGAATTGTTTCAATTTGCATTTCCTTGATGACTAAGGATGTTGAGCATTTCTTTAGGTGCTTCTCAGCCCTTCAAGTTTCCTCAGTTGAGAATTTTCTGCTTAGCTCTGTTCCCCATTTTTTGATAGGGTTATTTGGTTCTCTGGAGTCTAACTTCTTGAGTTCTTTGTATATATTGGATATTAGCCCTCTATCAGACTTAGGATTGGTAAAGATTTTTTCCCAATCTGTTGGTTGCAGTTTTGTCCTATTGACAGTGTCCTTTGCCTTACAGAAGCTTTGTAATTTCAAGAGGTGCCATTTGTTGATCCTTGATCTTAGAGCATAAGCCATTGGTGTTCTGTTCAAGAACTTTTCCCCTGTGCCCATGTGTTTGAGACTTTTCCCCACTTTCTCTTCTATTAGATTCAGTGTATCTGGTTTTATGTGGAGGTCCTTGATCCACTTGGACTTGAGCTTTGTACAGGGAGATAGGAATGGATCAATTCTCATTCTTCTCCCTATAGACCGCCAGTTGAACCAGCACCATTTGTTGAAAATGTTTTTTTCCATTGGATGGTTTTAGCTCCTTTGTCAAAAATCAAGTGACTGTAAGTATGTGGGTTCATTTCTGGGTCTTCAATTCTATTCCACTGATCTACCTGCCTGTCGCTGTACCAATACCATGCAGTTTTATCACTACTGCTCTGTAGTACAGCTTGAGGTCAGGGATGCTGATTCCCCCAGAAGTTCTTTTATTGTTGAGAATAGTTTCTGCTTTCCTGGGTTTTTGTTATTCCATATGAATTTGAGAATTGCTCTTTCTAAGTCTATGAAGAATTGAGTTGGAATTTTGATGGGGATTGCATTGAATCTGTAGATTGCTTTTGGCAGGATGGCCATTTTTACTATATTAATCCATGAGCACGGGAGAGTTTTCCATCTTCTGAGGTCTTCATCGATTTCTTTCTTCAGAGACTTGAAGTTCTTGTCATACAGATCTTTCACTTGTTTGATTAGAGTCACACCAAGATACTTTATATTGTTTGTGACTATTGTGAAGGGTGTCATTTCCCTAATTTCTTTCTCAGCCTGTTTATCCTTTGAGTATAGGAAGACTACTGACTTGTTTGAGTTAATTTTATATCTGGCCACTTTGCTGAAGCTGTTTATCAGCTACAGCAGTTCTCTGGTGGAGTTTTTCGGGTCACTAAGTATACGATCATATCATCTGCAAAGAGTGATATTTTGATTTCTTCCTTTCCAATTTGTATCCCTTTGACCTCCTTTTGTTGTCTACTTCCTCTAGCTAGAACTCAAGTACTATTATTGAATAGATAGGGAGAGAGAGTGCAGCCTTGTCTAGTCCCTGATTTTAGTGGGATTGCTTCAAATTTCTCTCCATTTAGTTTGATGTTGGCTATTGGTTTGCTGTATATTACTTTTACTATGTTTAGGTATGGGCCTTGAATTCCTGATCTTTCCAAGACTTTTATCATGAAGAGATGTTGAATTTTGTCAAATGCTTTTTCAGCATCTAATGAAATGACCATGTAGTTTTTTTCTTTGAGTTTGTTTATGTAGTGGATTACATTGATGGATTTCTGGGTATTGAACCATCCCTGCATCCCTAGGATGACGCCTACTTGATCATGGTGAATGATCGTTTTGATGTGTTCTTGGATTCAGTTTCTGAGAATTTTATTGAGTATTCTTGCATCAATATTCATAAGGGAAGTTGGTCTGAAGTTTTCTTTCTTTGTTGGGTCTTTGTGAGGCTTTGGTGTCAGTGTAATTGTGGCCTCATAGAATGAATTGGGTAGTGTTTCTTCTGTTTCTATTTTGTGGAATAGATTGAAGAGTATTGATATTAGGTCTTCTTTGAAGGTCTAATAGAATTCTGCACTAAACCCATCTGGTCCCGGGCTTTTTTTGGTTGGGAGCCTGTTAATGAGTGCTTCTATTTCTTTAGGCATTATGGGACTGGTTAGATGGTCTATCTGATCCTGACTTAAATTTGGTATTTGATATCTGTCTAGAAAATTGTCCATTTCATCCAGATTTTCCAATTTTGTTGAGTATAGGCTTTTGTAGCAGGATCTGATGATTTTTTGAATTTTCTCAGATTCTGTTGTTATGTCTCCCTTTTCATTTCTGATTTTGTTAATTTGGATACTGTCTCTGTGCCGTCTGGTTAGTCTGGCTAAGGGTTTATCTATCTTGTTGATTTTCTCAAAGAACCAACTCTTGGTTTTGTTGATTCTTTGTATAGTTCTTTTTGTTTCTACTTGGTTGATTTCAGCCCGAGTTTGATTATTTCCTGCCTTCTACTCCTCTTGGGCTTATTAGCTTTTTTTTGTTCTAGAGCTTTCAGGTATGCTGTTAAGCTGCTAGTGTATTCTCTCTCGCCACTTTCTTTTTGGAGGCACTCAGAGCTATGAGTTTTCCTCTTA
This sequence comes from Uromys caudimaculatus, assembly GCA_028551405.1. Lineage (NCBI taxonomy): Eukaryota > Metazoa > Chordata > Mammalia > Rodentia > Muridae > Uromys > Uromys caudimaculatus. The sequence continues at coordinate 45,289,124 of CM052716.1, forward strand.
ACACTGCTTTCATTGTGTCCCATAAGTTTGGGTATGTTGTACATATTTTCATTAAATTCTAGGAAGTCTTTAATTTCTTTCTTTATTTCTTCCTTGACCAAGTTATTATTGAGTAGAGCATTGTTCAGCATCCATGTGTATGTGGGCTTTCTGTTGTTATTGTTGTCATTGAAGACCAACCTTAATCTGTAGTGATCTGTTGGAGGCATGGGATTATTTCAATCTTCTTGTATCTGTAGGGGTTTATTCTGTGACCGATTATATGGTCAATTTTGGAGAAGGTACCATGAGGTGCTGAGAAGAAGGTATATTCTTTTGATTTAGGATGAAATGTTGTATAGATATCTGTTAAATTCATTTGATTCATAACATGTTAGATACACTGTGTCTCGGTTTAGTTTGTGTTTATAAGATCTGTCCAGTGATGATAGTGGGGTGTTGAAGTTTCCCAGTATTATTGTATGAGGTGCAATGTGTGTTTTGAACTTTAGTAAAGTTTCTTATATGAATGTGGGTGCCCCTGCATTCAGGGTATAGATGTTCAGAATTGAGAGTTCTTCTTGATAGATTTTTCCTTTGATGAGTATGAAGTGTCCTTCCTTATCTTTTTTGATGACTTTTGGGTGAAAGTTGATTTTATCAGATATTAGAATGGTTGTTTTTTGGGAACATTTGCCTGGAAAATTGTTTTCCAGCCCTTTACTCTGAAGTAGTGTTTATCTTTAACACGGAGGTGTGTTTCCTGGATGCAGCAAAATGCTGGGTTCTGTTTATGGATCCAGTCTGTCAGTCTATGTCTTTTTATTGGGGCATTGAGACCACTGATGTTAAGAGATATTAAGGAATAGTGATTGTTGGTTCCTGTTATTTTCGATGTTATTTTTATGTTTGTGTGGCTATCTTCTTTTGAGTTTGTTGAAAGATTACTTTCTTGCTTTTTCTAGGGTGTAGTTTCCATCCTTGAGTTGGCATTTTCCATCGATTATCCTTTGTAGGGCTGGGTTTGTGGAAACATGTTGTGTAAATTTGGTTTTGTCATAGAATATTTTGGTTTCACCATCTATATTAATTGAGAGTTTTGCTGGGTATAGCAGCCCGGGTTGGCAGTTGTGTTCTCTTAGGGTCTGTATGAATTCTGCCCAGGATCTTCTAGCTTTCATAGTCTCTGGTGAGAAGTCTGGTATAATTCTGATAGGTCTGCCTTTGTATGTTACTTGGCCCTTTTCCCTTACTGCTTTTAATATTCTTTCCTTATTTTGTTTATTTAGTGTTTTCACTATAATGTGACGGGATGAATTTCTTTTCTGGTCCAATCTGTTTGGAGTTCTGTAAGCTTCTTGTATATTTATGTTCATCTCTTTCTTTAGGTTAGGGAAGTTTTCCTCTATAATTTTGTTGAAGATATTTGCTGGTCCTTTAAGTTGGGAATCTTCACTCTCTTCTATACCTATCATCCTTAGGTTCTGTCTTCTCATTGTATCCTGGATATCCTGGATGTTTTGGGTTAGGAGCTTTTTGCATTTTGCATTTTCTTTGACTGCACCTGAGATTCTCTCTTCTGTCTCTTGTATTCTGTTGGTGATGCTTGCATCTATGACTCATGATCTCTTTCCTAGGTTTTCTAACTCCAGGGTTGTCTCTTTTTGTGATTTCTTTATTGTTTCTATTTCTATTTTTAGTTCCTGGATGGCTTTGTTCATTTCCTTAGTCTGTTTGATTGTGTTTTCCTCTAATTCCGTCCATTTGATTGTGTTTTCCTGTAATTCTTTAAGGGATTTTTGTGTTTCTCTTTAAGGGTTTCTATTTGTTTACCTGTATTCTCTTGTATTTCTTTAAGGGAGTTATTTATTTCCTTCTTAAAGTCTTCTATCATCATCATGAGATGTGATTTTAAATCTGAGTCTTGGTTTTCTGGTGTGTTGCGGTATCCAGGGCTTGCTGTGGTAGGAGAGCTGGGTTCTAATGATGCCAAGTAGCCTTGGTTCCTGTTCCTCATGTTCTTGTCCCTGCCTTTTGCCATCTGGTTATCTCTGGTGTTAGCTGGTCTTACTCTGACTGTGTCTTTTCCCTCCTGCAAGTCTCAGTGTCAATACTCCTTGAAGGCCAGCTCTCTCTGAGAGGAATTTGGGTTTGGAGCACTGTGGTACAAGGTCAGCTCTGGGATGCAGACAGAAACCAAAAAGATCTTGTTCCCAGCTGTCCCTTGGTTCCTGTGTCCTGATGGCTCTGCAAGGGTCCCTCTTGATCCAGTGAATTTGAACAGAAGTGGTGATCTTGTCTGTGCTTGAAGGTGTGTCGGCACTCCTGGGATACCAGCTCTCTCCTGGCACTATCTGAGTATGCAGCCCTGTGTCACAGGATCCGCTCCGGGCTTTCAAAAGAAACCAGAGGACCACTCCTCATCCCTGTGTCCTGGGGATTCCAAGTGGGTCCCTCTGAGCAGATAGGCTTGCCCACACTCCTGGGAGTCTAGCTTTCTCCTGGCACTATTTGGCTATGGAGCCCTGGTGGCCCAGGCAGAGGTCTCCCGCCACAGATGGAAACTGGAAGGCTCCTTCCCCTGGCTGTTCCTCAGTCCCCGTGTCCCAAGGATTCCGGGTGAGTCCCGCTGAGCAGTGTTGCTCATCTTACCCCCCATTTATGGGCTTTTCTGCACTCCTGGGAAGCTAACTTTCTCCGAGTGCTACTTGGCTATGGAGCCCTGGTGGCCCAGGCAGAGGTCTGCCACCACTGATCAAGATGTCACTTTTTAATGATTCGTTCTTGCCACAGTATTTTTATGTGCTAATTCTCTACTTCATCTTCGTCATTACTCTCTTCCTCTTAACAGTCTCCAAATACAAGACAATAAGGACGAGTTGAGAAATGTTATGCTACTTGAAAGGAAATACATAGATGCGCACACCAGTAGTTTTCATTGTGTGTTTGTATATGTCATTAAGGTACTTGGAAGTGTATTATCTCTAATGCTCATACATCATAAGGAGAGTCCATTAAAAGTGACTTTTTGTACCACTTAAGCACTATTATGTATACACATATTCTGAAAAACATACTATATAGATGAAAAATATACTACATAATAGATCATTTGTTTCAGGAAGAATTGTGAGAGATAGCAAGGGTTTTTTCTCACGATTCTTTATTCTCTTATTGGGCTGCAGGATGGTGTCCCACAAATGACTTAACTCCAAATTTGACCTTTTAATTCAAGAGCCACTCATTACATAAGAGTGGTGATACCCATGCCTGTAGCTAACTTGAAAGACTGGGGCACGAAGATTTGATGTTTATGAGTACTATAGAAAACCTAGCTGAATTCTCAACAGAAAACAAAACCAAAACCCATCTGTTGAATTACTGGAGTGGTCATCACATACCAGGTGTGGTTCAGATGCACTTCACTAAGTTCTTTAAGTGTGGTTGAAGAACTGGCTAGGCACTGTCTCTACACATTATGAAATAATGTCTAGGCTTCATTTGACCTCAAGGGTTCCTGATGAGTAAATAGAATTGGAATTTCATACAAGAATAAGCTCAGTGGAGCAAAGAAGAGGGTGGTATAAAGGTCGGGAGGGTCTCATGGGACAGTAGTGGAAGAGTCATCTCTCACAAGGCTGGAACCAGATGTTCCACTACTGTCTGGAGCTAAAGTAATTGCTCTGCCTGGTAGCCAGAGGGGCCTTCTGCTCTGGCCACCTCAGCATGACTGGATTTTCTCTGTTAAGCCAACGTTCTCTGTACCCCCATGCATTATAGCAGAAGATGTCCACCCACAGAGCCCTAATGTAGGTGTCTTGTAGGGTCAGTGAGAGCCATAGACTGGCAGAATCCATGAAGCAAGTTTCATATTCCTAGGGAGGTTCTATTGGCCATCTATACCATGGTTCCACCTACTTAGCTATCACCAAATATGCTGGCTAATTTTATGTGGACTTGAAACAAGCTAGAGTAATTTGGGAAGAGAGAACCTCAATCAAGAAAATGATCCACCAGATTGGCCTTCAGTGCATTTTCTTGATTGATGATCAATGTAGAAGGGCCCAGCCCATTGTGGGTAGTGTCACCCTGGGTGCTATAACAAAACAGGTTGAGCAAATCACAGGGAGCAAGTCAGTAAGCAGCACTCCTCCATGGACTCTGCATCAGCTCCTGCCTTGAGTTCCTGCCTTGACTTCCCTTTGTGATGGACTGTTACCAGGAAGTGTAAGGTGATATAACCCTTTTCTTCTCAAGTCGGTTTTGTTCATTGTGTTTTATCACAGCAACAGAAACCTAGTTAAGACACCAAGAAAGCAAGACTTCATGACACAAATTTTCTGCAAGGCTCATTCAGGGGCATTGGTTCTCAACCTATGGACTGAAACTCCTTGTGGGTTCTGATGATGCTTTCATAGGGATCACCTAAGACCATTGGAAAAGACTGGTGTTTACATTACAATTCATAACAGTAGGAAAATTACAGTTATGAAGTTGCAACAAAAATAATTTTACGGTTGGGGGTCACCACAGCATGAGGAACTGTATTAAAGGGTTGCAGCATTAGGAAGGTTGAGAAATCACTAGTTTAGGGGATAGAATGTCATTCTAGAGGAGAGGAGCTGGGCAGATGCCCCAAATGTTAGATGTCAGACCTTTACAATCTCCTTTCAACTCAGGACTTCCATTTGGCTCCCTCATGCATTTGCTGTGGCTGCCTTGTGCTTTCTATCTCACCAGATACTGGATTTTAGCTTACGACGTAAAATACCATCCTTGGGCTCACATATTTGAACACATGAGCCCCAGCATGAGCTCACAGGGATGGGGGGAAGGGGAGGTTGTGGGATCTTCTGGACATGAGCCTAGTTTGGTTAGACATAGTACCATAGATACGGGTCATACCTATTATAGCTTTGCCTCTGTTTCGTCCCAAGACCCTCTCTGTTCCTGATCCACAAAGACATGAGCAAGCACCTCACGCTCTCATGGCTGCAGCCGTGAACCACCATGATTTCCATATGACTTCCCTGCCTATGCAGAACGGTATCTTTTCAACATAAGGAAGGAACCTCTCCTTCCATAAGCTGCTCCCATCAGAAATTCAGTCACAGAGACAAGGAAAGGAGCTAGCGCAAGTTCTCAGAGTTGGTCTCCTGTTAGGCCACCGTCCCCTCTGTAGTGGGATTTCATATCTATTCTTTAGTTTTTCTGTCTTCCCATTTTAATATTTCATATTTGAGCTCTTCGCTAAGCGTGGGTCTTTCTTAAGCTCTCATATGAGAGCACCGCAGTCGTAGCAATTCCTTTATGTACTTTATTCTCTCACACCCCTACCCCAGTGGGTTGGATCCAGGACCTGGCATTTGCTAAGCAGCTGCTCTACCACTGAGTTACATCCCAAGCCTACTTTCTTGTCCTCTCTCTTTCAGGCTGTATTCTGCTGCAGCCAGGTCTCTCCTCCAGGTTGAATTTACATAATATTGAAGCCATTTCTCTTTTCTTGCTGGGTGTCAACACTGGTGACCCCTCTGGAGCTTCCTGACGGCTCCGTGTGATGCCCTCATGTGTAGGACAGGATGCTCTTACACATGTGAATTCCTCTTGGTCTCATCCCACTGTGCTGGGGACTTTTAAAAAAAATTACAGGGAGAGTAGGACTGAGTACTCTCTGTTTGCTTTCCTGTGATGGAGTAAGTATGGTGGTTAGGAAACTATTGCATGCAGCCTTCAGTGAAGAATGTGGTCTGTGACGTCCTTTGGTGATTTTAAAACATACTTTTTTGAGGGCTTATTCCATCTTGTTCTAGACAGCCTCAACGGCCACTATTGAGGTGTCTTCTCTTGGATCCTGGAGCTTGTCAGCTTCTGCTAATATGGGCTTTCCTTATTCAGTTGATAGAGTCTCAGGATTCCGTGAATGGTTTTCTGTAGAACTGATGCTCTGGAGACAGGTTGAAGATCTACTCAAAGCCTTACTGGAATATTCAGTAGCTTTGCTTAGAGGAGAGAAGACACTAGGGTCTGGCAAGCACACTGCAGGGCTGAGGGCACAGAGCAGTGTGCTTTAAGTGATGCTCATTCAAGAGGAGCAGCCTCCTACCCACAGGAATATCCAAAAACACAGCACACTCAGACGGCCTCCGGAAGAAGGGTGGAGAGGCAGGAGTGTAGCTTAGTAGGAGAGCATTTCCCTGAGGTGGGGGTCTGGCTCTGGGTTCAATCCCCAGCAACACAGGGGGAATTCAGATGGAAAGAGAGAAGGGATGGAAGGAGAGAGGATAGAAGAGGAAAGGAGAAATCTAAGTCTGCATTTGTTACTAATATAGACAACACAGCAGTGGTGGCACACATCTTTAATCCCAGCACTCAATAGGCAGAGACAGGATAAACTCTGTGAGTTCAAGGCCAGCCTGGTCTACAGAGTGAATTCCAGGACAGTCAGGGCTACACAGAGAACCATGTCTGAAAAAACAAACAAACAAACAAACAAACAAAAACAAAAGAAAGAAAGAAAGAAAGAAAGAAAGAAAGAAAGAAAGAAAGAAAGAAAGAAAGAAAGAAAGAAAGAAAGAAAAAGAGACAACAGTTGAAGAGCTACTGCCCAGGAATCTTAGAATTCAGTCACCATATATCAGTTAGGGCTCGTATCAACAATTGGGGGAGGTGTCTGTGCCTGTGCACATCCCTGTGTCCAAAGGAAACTGAAGGTACAGACAGGTGGCAGATGTGGCACTGGAAACAGTTCCTTTGGTACCTCCTCCAGACTCTACCCAGTGTCGGTTCACAGTGTACCGTCTGAAGACCTGTCCTGAAAAGATTCTTCTAAGGGCTGGGCTGTTTGTGTCTGGGGGAACAGCTAGGTTTCTGAAGCATGGAGCTTGGAGCATGGCACTGTTTCAGTACTCCAAGGACCAGATGTAAGCAACCGTGATCAGCCCATAGCAACACCATCCAAAAACCCAGCTCCCTGGAGGCTTGTGCCCATCAATAGCAATCCAGCCATCCTGGGCAGCTGGTCCAGCATGGTCCACGTGCCATGTCTCCGAGGACTGACCAGCTTCTCCTGGCTTTGTGCTTTCTTCTTTTTGGTTACTTCCAGTTGAGTTTACAGAACTTAGTATCTTACTTCTGTGGTTAAACTAAATCTCTGCCTCTCTCTCTCTCTCTCTCTCTCTCTCTCTCTCTCTCTCTCTCTCTCTCTCTCTCTCTCTGTGTGTGTGTGTGTGTGTGTGTGTGTGTGTGTGTGTGTGTGTGTGTGTCTCCTTTCTGTCTGTTTCTGACTGCTTTTTTTGTTGCTGTTGTGTTTCTCGGGCTCAGAGTACTGCTCTTTTCCCTTTGCTGATAAGCTCCTTGGCAGCCCTGCCTGTGGGGGGAAATATTTAGTTTTCTGGCTGTTTTAAGTGGGTCTGAGCATTTCACACTGCCCCAGACTTACTGAAAGGAGACATCAGGTCATGAGGTACTTGCAGGCTCGAACCCTGCCATCATGTTCACGAGCAGGCTGCCCTGAGCAGGTGTGCTGTCTGCTGCTTGCCACCCTAGTCAGCCAGTGTCCAGATGGCAGAGCCCCAGGGGTGGGCCTCCCCCACCACACGTCAGGGGTGTCTGGTGTCTCCTTCCCTCCAGCAGAGGACGCTGACAGGGGAAGCCACATCTGTCCTTCTTGGCTGCCATCCTACCCACTTTTGGGAAGGTCTCCATTTCACGTCCCCAGTTGTCTGCCAGCTTGAACTGAAAGCCAGAGCCGTGCCGGGCCCTAGGATTTTTTGGATGTTTGGTGGGTGACACTTGTGTTAGAAGAGTCGAGCAGGCTGAAAAATGCCTCCCTTGGCTGAGAGGCAGGAAACCTAACTCGTGCGCTATCTGTGCCATACGGCTGTGGAAAAGCTGACACACCGCTCCATTAATGCAACTTCTTTGCTCGGAATGGGCATGGCTCTGTCAACCAAAGCTTCTGAGGCCAGCGGGCGGGTTTAGAAAGCATGTCCCACAGTACCTGGGCCCGAAGTATACAAGCTTCCTATTCGATACCCAGCAGGGTTATTGATCATTGTGTTACATCTCTACCAGGCCAGATGCTCTCTGCTGGCTCATGCCCTTTACTCTTGGACCAAGCTCTCATGCTCCTCAGAGAGCGAATGGTGTCCTTCCCTCCCGCCAGTCTGCCAATCTAGCAAATGGCTTGGAGTGAGTACACAGGTGCATGGGGTGGAGCCCTGCTGCTCTGACAGCAAGCCCGCCCACCCCCAACCCCTGAGCACGAGCTGTTTCCTTCCAACTGTGTGCTCACTGTGCAGTGATTCACCATGAAGCAAAAGAATCGAGCTTGTCCTCCAGGACTGATTTCTGTCTGGCAAGTGTGTGCAGCCAGGTCTCTGCCCAGGGTCCTTTAGAGAAACCTTTCTCTCTCCCTAGTCTGCTCCACAACTGGGGACAGCAGCCTGGATGTTGCCTGGCAGCAGGAAGTCTTATGACTACACAGAACTCTGAGGAATGGGCTAAAAGTCGATGAAGTGACTCCAGGGAAGGAAGACGCTGCCCCAGGTTCAGCAACGTGCAGCTCTCAATGGGATAGGAACGTTCTTCAGCATTGCACAGGAAGAACAGGGGCCCGGGGTGTTTACATGGTTTGCTGGGAGAGCTTGGGGACCAGGCAGCAGTGAAGAAGGCTCCCTCCAAAATGGGTAGGCACCTAATCTGTCAGATGCAGTGACTTCTTTCTATGGTCTGACAGGAGAGCCAGGATTTTCCAATGAGCTCCTGAGGAGGATCACTTCATCTATAGATAAATCTAGACGATTTCCCTGTGGAATCTCAGCATAGTCACATTCAGCTACGGCATGGGACAGGTTTGGGAACTAGGCAGATACCAGGAAAGCATTATTTTCTAAGGTAGTATTTTCAGCCGGTACCCTTCCATTGGGGCAGTGGGGCTTGGTGGCAGCTTGGTGGCAAGACCCAAGGATCACTTTGATGCTAAGTGAACATGAGTATTTACTATGTCAGTGTTTGCTTTTGGTGTGTGAATGTTTCTTCTCATTCACTGAAATGAACATCTAAAATGCAAATCATGGGCCAAGGAGGTGGCTCAGCCAGTAAAGACATTTGCCACCAATCTTGATGACCTGAGTTCAAGCCCCAAAACACACATGGTGGAAGAAGGAGAGAGCCAACTCATGCAAGTTGTCTTCTGACCGCCATATGCAGGCCATGGTACACACGCGCGTGCGCGCGCACACACACACACACACACACACAATTAGGACAAAGGATGAAGAAGAAATGGCCACTTACCAAAGGTAGTGTAGGCCACCTACAAAAGGTAGAGCCTAGCACATAGCACATTTTCTCACATCTCATTGGTTGAGGTCTGTGACTCATAAGGGTCACACCCAAAGTCAATGGAGCAGAAAGGCAATTCTTACATAGATTGTGCCAAGTCACATGACTACCAGCAAAGCTGAAATGGGGAGCCACTGCAACAATGTGTGAATGGTGGTGATGTTTATACAATATTCCACTTGGACCACAAAGAGCTCACTTAAATGTGGCTTGTACATTCCCTGCTGTGGGTGGGCATCTGTTCCCAACATCTGCATAGAGCTTTAGGAGACAGCAAGCCTCTCCTTCTTTCTTTCCTGGTGGTATTTTACATACATATTGTACAAATTTCAAATTCAATTTTGTTGGGTTTTTTGTTTGTTTGTTTGTTTGTTTTTTGTTTCAAGACAGGGTTTCTCTGTGTACCAGTCCTGTCCTGTAACTCGCTCTGTAGACCACTCTGTCCTTGTACTCACAGAGATCTGCTCTCAAATGGATTAAAGATGTTCACACCATGCCCAGCTCCATTTCCATTTTTGCAGGTCCTGGGGCTGAAACCCAGGACTCTTGTACATATTGGACAAGTGCTTTAACCTGGCTCACCTTCCTGGACCCTTTGTCCCTTTATTTTGGGATAGGGTCTTGCTATGTCTAACCTTGAATTTGTGATTCTACTGCTTCAACCTCCTGAGTAGCTGAGATTAAAAACATTTTAATCTTCCTTCTTTTCCTCCACCTCTCCCTTAGGTACTCTCCTAACATAGCTTAGACTATCCTCAAATGTGTGATCTCCTGACTCAGTCTCCAAAGGTGAGAGGCACATACCACCATGTCCAGTCATTTAAATCATTGACCAAGCCAGCTCAGTCAGTCAACAGGTTCTCCAGCACAGGAGCAAGGATTAAAAAGAAAAAAAAAAAACAAAACAAAACAATTAGACAACACTGTAGCATGGCCCCAACCAGTTCTGAGACCGAGGTAGGTTTATTTTTTTCTCAATCTGCTTTTATACCATTTTAATTACATGCAAGTAATAAGGTCAGTTCTAGGTTGAGGAATAAGCAAGACAATAAACAAATAGCAATGCAATAAACAAAGTCCCCTGATCACTCCTGTGATCACTGTTTCTAAGGGTTTATCAGGATGGCCAAGGTATCTGAGCCTACTTCCCTGTCCTAGCCCAAAGTCATATTCTTGCTTGAAGCCTACTTCTTTGTTCTAGCCTAAAATCAGATTTCTGCCTGAGCTTACTTCCTTGTCATGGCCCAAAGTCAAATTCATGCCAAGTCTCTATAGAAGCAGCCCCCAAAGCTCTCTACAAATCATATAGTTTAGCAGTTTTAAGTATATCTACAGTCATATCCCTGTCTTCACCATTGATATCCAGAAGCTTTTCATCTTCTCAAATGGAAATCCTACATTTATTAAATACTCCTCATCTCCTTATGCGCCCAGAAACCACCATTCTGCTTTCCAGCTCTACTGATTTGACCACTCCAGAGAGCCAACACAAGTGCCATTGTACACACTTGCTCTGTGTCTGGCTCATTTCATTTAGCTCATTGTCTTAAAGATCCCTTCATGATATACAATGTGTCAGAATTCCTCTCCTTTTAAGACTGGATGAAGGTCTTGGACACACAGTTGAGTGTGTTCACTTGTCTGATGATAAAAACAACTCATGAGTTGTTTTTACTATTTAGTTCTTTTGAGCAAGACCATGGTGACCGTGGAGTGCACACATCCCTTCCAGTCCCTTCTTGAGGGTGTATCCACAAACACAGAACCGATGGAAAGCCCGTTAGCTCCATGCCTTGATGTTTTGAGGAAGGGAATAGCGTTTCTCACAGATGGGGTCTTTCTGACCTGTGCTGTGGTGGGTAGGGCTTCTGCCCCATGATACTTCCTTTGTTCTGCTCAACATCACCTACTCAGTCTGCTTCTCCCCTTAGTTGGAAGTATTACTGAGAAATTTTTAGCTTTTCCAATCTGTATCTTTGAACTTTGCTTACAGTTACAATTTATCTTTTGTGTAATTTCCATCATAGTCCATGTCACCAGAGGGTCACTGCAGGCTGACAAACCGGTTTAACATCACCTGTACTACACTGACACAGTTCTTCAAGATGATAAAAAGTTCACTTTAACCACACTTAGCAATTCTCAATAGGAGTTGCTGGAATTTCCTGTAAGCAGCAAACAAAGGTGAAAGGTCAGCTCTGAGGTGTACCTCGGCCTCTGTGACTGACTCAGAAGGCACTTAGGAACAATGAATAACTGTTAAGATGCATTGGGGGTGAAAATAACGGAGGCCAGTCAAGCAAGCTGTCACTCGTCCAGACTTCTTCAGGCTCCCTGGTTATACAGGTCTCTGCCATAGAACTGATTGGAGCTCCTCAGGCATTTAATTCTTAGGTTGTGAGATAAACTTAGCAGCCCGGAAACTGCAGCCAATAAGCTTCTAACTACAGAGCTTCAGACTGAGGAAGCAGATAACACTTCCTGAGATGCCATATAGGTTCTTGGTTCCCTCTTCCATTCCTGACCTTTTGTAGTACAGATAAGGATGGATTGTCATGGTCTCCCCTGGGCTCAACATGGACAGGTGGACATACAGCTACTGTATCTAGGAGTAATCTTTCTTCTCTCCCTTATGAATAGTGACACATCAGTGAAAACTGTTATTCCTCCTCAATAGCCATTGCCTCTTCTGCATAGGTCCCCAATGCCACTGCGATGCAGATAAAGGAAGCCATACACACATAGGGGTAGGTGGGGGATGATGGCTGAGGAGCATCCGCCACCTGGAGAATTGGATTGCACTGGGAACCTGCCTGCTTCAATGTTTACACTGGCTACCTCTGTAAGCCTGCTTGTCTGTAAAAAGGCATTCCTGGAAAAATAAAGGTAATCTACAAGCAAAATGTACTCACTTTGTGGTCTCAAGTACACTTTCTTCTTGAATGGCAACTTCAGTGGATTGTTAAATGACAGACTGCAAGCATGTCTTTCCTTGGCTGAGCCAAGCAGGATCAGCCATCTGTCTGTCTCCAAAGGGTCCCTGAAATTTCAGTCCATGAAATCTGCAAGTTGTGGAGCCATGGATCCAATTGGAGAAAAAACTTGCTTTTGGGCCAGGGTTCAGGATTTGTTTTCAAGCCTAATGCTCTCCAGTCTAGTCACCTTTTTCATGAAAGACTTGAGCCTCTGGCTCCTGCTTGTCCTTCTGTTTCTGCTTGGAAAGAAGAAAGAAGGAAGAAAAAGAAGAGACTGGTTCACTGAGCTTTAGCGTGTGTGTGTGTGTGTGTGTGTGTGTGTGTGTGTATTGCACATCGTTCAGGAGGCTTTATCATGTGTGCAATGTGTGTGTGTGTGTCTGTAAGGGTTGTAGGCCCACATCAGCTCCACCACTGGGCATGGCCACTCTGCAATGAGGACGGGGCCATGAGATTCTCAGACTCTTGGACACCCAGTTGCCACTGGGAATTGCAGGAGAGCAGAAAACAGAGTTGGGGGCCTTTGGGCTAGGGACAGCATGTAGCCCGGGGCTAGGAGTGGGGTGGGAACTCTGACTTTTTCCACTGGGAATTGTCTTTATCTTGGCAGATGTAGGCTTGGTGGAGGTTGTGGCTGGGAGCACAGAGAGGCCTTCTACAGGAAATTAGGCTGCGGCTCTATTGGTGAAGGCCTTCTTCATGGCTCCCCATAGAGGATCTTGATAAAAAGAGACAGTCCATGGTTCTAAACAGTTTATTGTCATGGCAGAAAATGGATGTGTAACACCATACCCTGCTTTTCAGGGTGGACCTGAGGTTAAATACCTTTTGCAGGGAGGAATGTCTGGGAAGGGAAGCTTACCTCTAGGAACCTCATGAGCATGGAGAACTCTGTCTTGAGTCTTTGTGACCATAGGTCATGTCTCCTATGTGAGAAGCATGGCACGTGTTCCAAGTCAGGAGTCTGGCAGGGAGAGGGTAGTCGCCTAAGCCTCAGGTGTGTGCCCACTGAGTCTCCAGGTCTCAACCTGCTCTACCACACCAAACTTCCTAGCAAGGTTTTACGCCCCACACATAGCACATAGTTCAGTGAGCTTTATCATGTGTGTAGTGCGTGTGTACATGTGTGTCTTTCATTGACATTGGAATAATTCTTTCCTCTTGTTTTCTTCCCAACATTCCTTGTTGTTTTATTGCTCTCTCACTTCTCAATTGCCTTTCAGCATAAACAAAATAACAACAACAACACCAGTAACAACAACATCCCCACCTACTTGAAAGTTGCTTGCAGACACCATGCCACTGCACTGAAGAAGCAACCTTTATTTTACATTTTCTTCCACAGTGAATTACTCATTAGTAGCTATAGCTGGGAATTTTGCACTGTAGAGTGGTAGGGCTGGGTGGGAGGGGGGAATGGGTTGAAGGTGTTTAACCAGGGAAGCTCTCCATGCTGATGGAAAAGCAAAACACGTCTGAAGTCATCTTTGGGAACAAGGTGGCCACACAAAGGTTTGGTTTCACCTGGCTGAGAGTCCACGGAGCCATGTTTCCCTGTGAGGTGTTTTGCCAGCGTTCTTCTGAGCCCAGCCAAAAGAGGTGATGCTTAATGTTCGGCTTCTTAGGTATGACCCATAGCAGAGAATCAGGCCAGGGGTGTTGGGTGCAGCTCTTTTCTCATGTTGCTTGGACTCAAAGTTGATAGTGAGAAGGTTAAGTCTCTACATAGTCCAGGCTGGCCTGTAAGAGGGTTAAGTCTCTATGTAGTCCAGGCTAACCTGGAACTCTAAACTCCCCAGCTCTGCCTTCTCTCAACTGGGATTGACAAGGTTTGCTCACTTGTTTGTTCTTTTGGCTTTTTAATGTCATATTGAGACAAGAGGCAGAATGGGCGTGTCTATGAGGACCAAGAGCTACTGACAGAGCACAGGTATTCACTTCCGACTGGAGGGATTACACAAGATCTTCTCTCTGGTTGGGCAAAGGGAACAAGATATGGTATGTGAACCCTGGCTTAACCCATGACACACTAAAAAATGGACAGTCTCAGTGTAAATCAGCTCAGTGCCCAGTCAGTTCCCACTTTAAGACCTCAGTCAGGCCACCAGGCTAGTGACACTGTGGTTTTCCTCCCTGGCAATCCTTCCCACCTGCAAGAGTTCTTTCTCACTTTTCCCTAACACTTTGACCCTGCTCACACCTTGTCCTCATTTCATTCTTCTTGGTTGTGAAAAAACTGTTGCAGGATTTGATCACATTATGAACTCCGAGATTGTGCTGTTTACTGGGAAAACCTGCTTCTAGGTGTGCTGTGGCTCAGCCCTAGCACACACCTTTAATCCAAGACCTTTCTGTTTATTGTAAACAGGGTTAAATAAAGTCAAACATAGGTCAAGAGGCGGAGCAAGCTCCCAGTTGACAGGGAGTGAACACAGGGAATAAAACCATAGAGAGTGAGAGGAAGTGAGGAGGATGGATAGAGGGATACACAGGAAGTAGAGGGGAGGGACATTCAGTTGGATAGTTTTTGAGACAGTGTGGAAAAGGGGAACTTCCTTGTGGGATGTCAGCTGAGGAGGAAGGTCAGTTGGATACTTTCTCTGCCTCTCTGAGCTAGCATGCTTTCACCCAAGCATCTGGCTCCTGAGCCTTTATTGGTAAAATTGAATAATTGAGATTTTATTAAAAAACAAACCAAAATAACAGACAACAAACTTGGAAGCTACTTTCTTCCTTTCTTTCTTTCTTTCTTTCTCTTTTTCTTTCTCTCTTTCTTTCTCTCTCTCTCTCTCTCTCTCTCTCTCTCTCTCTCTCTCTCTCTTTCTTTTTTTTTTTTTTTTGGTTTTTTGAGACAGGGTTTATCTGTGTAGCCCTGGCTGTCTTGGAACTCACTCTGTAGACCAGGCTGGCCTCGAACTCAGAAATCCTCTGCCTCCCAAGTGCGAAAGCCACTTTCTTGTGTGGTTTTGCTGACTGTTGATTTCCTGGCATTACAGATCCCTGAGTTCAGGCTTGTTAAGAGCCAAGAAAGTCTCCAATGTTCTCAAAACAAAACAGACAAACAACAACAAATAACAAAACCCCACAAGGCTTAGTTGCTGTAACACCTGTTTAAATTACCCAGGGTAGAGGAGTGTGGACGGAGACAAGACCCATTACATGCTGGCCATTGCAGGAACTAGACAGAGAACGATAGCACTGAACCTTCCTCCTTGTGCCTAGGTTTAAAGATGTACAAAATAAAATGAGACAAACAAGTGTTGACAATTGTCTAAAATCAGATAC
This sequence comes from Uromys caudimaculatus, assembly GCA_028551405.1. Taxonomy (NCBI): domain Eukaryota; kingdom Metazoa; phylum Chordata; class Mammalia; order Rodentia; family Muridae; genus Uromys; species Uromys caudimaculatus. Next base: position 45,304,708 of record CM052716.1, read on the forward strand.
TCTGCATTAAATATTTTTGAGCTGTGCATAGGACACTTTATTCTTTCTTTTAGCATGCTGAACCCTTATGAAGATAATATTTTAACTAAATACATAATGTTTCAATTTCCTTAGACTTCCATGAATAAATGCCATTTCTCTGATTGTTAGGCCCTTTCTCTTCACTAACAGAAATTGATTTCTGAAGTTAATCAGAAAGATCAACCTGGTTAGAAAATGGTAGGGAGGGGGCTAAGGCCTCCCTCTTAGTTTTAGGAGACAGGGTCCCCCTATGTAACTCAGTCTAGCCTAGAAGTGACTGGCATTGAATTGGCCATCTTCCTGCCTTGGCCTTCTAGGATTACTGGAGTAGGTCACCATGTCCTTCCAACATTAGTTTTAAAATAAATTTTCTTGGGCTGGAGAGATGGCTCAGTGGTTGGGAACACATACTGTTCTTCCCAAGGACCTGAGCTCAATTCCTAGCACCCATATCAGGCAGCTTTCAACTGCAGGTAACCCCAGCTGTAGAAGGATCGCACACCTCTGACCTCAGTGGGCACTTGTTTTCATCTGCACAGACCTCCCCCACCACCACATACACATAATTAAAATAATAGAAATAAAATTTAAAAGCAAAGTTCTCTTTTAGATCTAGACAATAGCTCCAGAAGCTCCATCACTGACATTGGTAATTATGAAAAAGAATTTCCCAGCTGCCCAGGGAGCTTCTAAAAGGGATGCTTAAAGAGAGGAAGGACATTTAAGATGATTGTTATTTTTCCAGGGGGAAAAATGTATACTGGGAAAAAAATATAGTATGGATGCTCAGCCATTTTTCAGACAAAAAATGTCGGGAAGCAGTGTTTAGTTGCTATCTTAATATATACATGTGTTTTACTAAAAACCTTAGCTGAAAAGAAAGAGTTGAAAATGGGTAAAGAAGGCCTGGGCCACCAGGGGTCCATAGCCAACAAGCACCGGGAGAAAGCTACCCTCCCAGGAGGGTGGAAAAGCTGTGAGTGGGGTTACAGTGAGCAACATTGCTCACCAGCTCACCAGAACTGGAGGGATACAGGGCCTGAGGAGAACTCAGGGACAGGAAACCTCTGAACCTTCCGGTTCCATCTGTGGGGGGAGACCTCTGCCTGGGCCACCAGGGGTCTGTGCCTGGGGACCTCAGCCTAGGGCACAAGGCTCCAGGAGAAAGTGGGTATCCCAGGAGTGCTGACACACTTTTGAGCACATGCATTTCTGTTCAAACTCACTGGATCAAGAGAGACCCTTGCAGAGCCATCAGGACATAGGAACCAAGGGACAGCTGGGACAAGATCCTTCTGATTTCTGTCTGCACCCCAGAGCAGACCGTGTGCCACAGCTCCCAAACCCAAACACCTCTCAGAGAGAGCTGGTCTTCAAGGAGTATTGACACAGAGGCCTGCAGGAGGGGCAAGCCACAACCAGACAGAGTAAAATCAGCTAACATCAGAGTTAACAAGATGGCAAAAGGAAAGGATAAGAACATAAGGAAGAGGAACCAAGGGTACTTGGCATCATCAGAACCCAGCTCTCCCACCACAGCAAGCCCTGGATACCCCAACACACCAGAAAAGCAAGACTCAGTTTAAAATCAGTTCTCATGATAATGATAGAAGACATTAAGAAAGAAATGAATAACACCCTTAAAGAAATACAAGAGAACAAGAGAACAGAAATAAACAACTAGAAGCCTTTAAAGAGGAAACACAAAAATCCATTAAAAAATTACAGGAAAACACAATCAAACAGGCAGAATTTCAAGAAAACACAATCAAACAGACAAAGGAAATGCACAAAACTATCGAGGAGCTAAAAATAGA
>CM052716.1:45307045-45336252 GCA_028551405.1 Uromys caudimaculatus
ACCAAAAAAAGCCCAGGACCAGATGGGTTCACTGCAGAATTCTATCAGACCTTCAAAGAAGACCTAATACCAATACTCTTCAATCTATTCCACAAAATAGAAACAGAAGAAACACTACCCAATTCCTTCTATGAGGCCACAGTTACACTGATACCAAAACCTCACAAAGACCCAACAAAGAAAGAAATCTTCAGACCAATTTCCCTTATGAATATCGATGCAAAAATACTCAAGAAAATTCTTGCAAATTGAATCCAAGAACACATCAATATGATCATTCATCATGATCAAGTAGGCTTCATCCCAGGGATGCAGGGATGGTTCAATACCCAGAAATCCACCAATGTAATCCACTACATAAACAAACTCAAAGAAAAAAACCCACATGGTTATTTTATTACATGCTGAAAAAGCATTTGACAAAATTCAACATCCCTTCATGATAAAAGTCTTGGAAAGATCAGGAATTCAGGGCCCATACCTAAACATAGTAAAAGCAATATACAGCAAGCCAGCAGCCAACATCAAACTAAATGGAGAGAAACTCGAAGCAATCCCACTAAAATCAGGGACTAGACAAGGCTGCCCTCTCTCTCTACGTATTCTATATAGTAACTGAAGTTCTAGCTAGAGCAATTAGACAACAAAGGAGGTCAAAGGGCCTGACACCCCTGGTCCTCCTGGAGGCTGAACCACCAACCAAAGTATACTCATGGAGGGACCCATGGTTCAGACCACATATGTGGCAGAGGAGGGTCTTGTTGGCCATCAGGGGGAGGAGAGGCCCCAGTAAAGGGGAATGTCAAGGTGGGAATATGGGAGTGGGTGGGTGGGAGGTGGAATTCCCTCATAGATGTGGGGAAGGGGGAGGGGATAGGTGGCTTCCAAAGAGGAGACCTAGAAAGGGGGAAACATTGGAAATGTAAATAAAGTATTAAAAAATTAAAAAAAAAAAAAAAAAAAAGCAAATGGGTAAAGAAGTCCTTACCCCTTGAAAGAGTCTCAGAATTCAAGAATGGCAGCCTTCCCCAAGGAGGTTTAGGTATTTGTGGATTCACCTTTAAAGGAGGCCAAGAGACCTAGGAAGTCATTACTCTGCTTGTGTAGGCTCATTTTGGACTTTCCATAAGAAAACAGAATGAAGTTGAAGCTACCGAACAGGGTTCATTCATCCTTCTGTGCTGGGGCGCATCTGTGCAGGGCTGTCATGACATCCCCCATCACTCAGCAGTGCAGCTGACAGACCTTGCTTTATTAGCCCCTCTCCAGAGCTGTTTGCTAATTTCCAGGGGGGTGGGGGAGGGAAGAGGCTTGGTTCCTGGTCTTTTTTGTTTTTTTTTTTTTTTGCTTACAAGATAATTTTTTTTTTTTAATTTTATTTTATTTTTTATTTTTTGATATTTGGTTCCTGGTCTTAAGGGTGACTGAATCTTCAGCCTGGCCAGAGATACTTCTTTACCAGACTGATGACACCAGTTAAGTGGTTCAGGTTCTCACTTGCTTTAGAATTGCAAAGAGCAAGACGTTTGCAAGCTGTTGAAGCATCTGAATTTTACATTGAATTAAGAAGCGATGTCAGTCACTTTAAGACAAAAATCACTGACATTTTTATATTGAAATAAGTGAAACCTTTAAAACTTTTCACCCATTCCGAGCACAATTGAGGCTTTTTTTGCAATATTAATTTGCACAGCACATAAGCTATTTTTGACCAACATTATTATATGCAAATTACTCACCAGATTTGACATTGATTTAGTTTGATTTTCTTTTTTTCCTTTTCAAAAGTCAACCCATCCTACTTTGGGAGATAGTCTAAAGAAGCAAATTTAAAATGGATCTGAATTTTTATTTTAGTGCTAAAATGAGCATAGAGTGATCTCTAAGGTGACATGGGAGAGAACAATAGTCATTTGGGGAGTTGAGTTCTGACATGGTAATCTTAAAAGCCAGAGATAGGGGATAGTTTGTACAAATCATTTCTGCAATTGAGATTAAACGTGGGATTAAAATCCTCTCACTTTCCTTCAGTGGGGTTATCCCGCATGGATGGAGACGCAGGCCTTAAGCATCTTCATGACCCGTCCTGCATCCAGCAGAACTGCAGGTCTATGCTGTGGGGGATATGGAGGTCAACCTTGTGCTGGGTAAAGTGGGATGGAGAGTGAGGTGCCTCAGGCTCCTGAGACTGACTCTGTGAAGAGTCCTGATCTGTGGCACACAGGTGAGACAGCAAAAAGGAGCTGAGGTTGCTTCCCCCACACCCCTTCTTCAAGGAAGTCCTAACAGGTGACAATACTCACCCTGGCCCCACTCCTTCTGAGTTACCTCATCAGGCAGGACTTTCCTTGAAACACAGTGACAGTGTGGTGAGATATGATTGGCTGAGGATTTAGGGGCTCCAACACTGTATATAAGTTTGTGCTGCACAATAAACTCAGATCTGCACCCCGATGCTGGTCTCTACAGTCTGATTCCTGGGATTTATCATGTGACTCTGTTGCCTCTCATGCCCCATCCTGTTCCCACACTATTATACTCTGTTAACTTTTAACATGTGGACTCTATACAAATGGAATACTGTTCTGTATTTTCTTCTATTACATCTTAGTCTCTCAAGATTAGTTCTCTTTTTAATCTCAAAATAAAATGTTTACTTTTGTTTTGTGTTAGAAAGGTTTTATAAAAGGTGTGTGTGTCTCTGTGTGTGTATGTGTGTATGTATGTATATGTTTGTGTGTGTATGTATGTATGTGTGTATGTACATATGTGTGTGTGTACATATATGTGTGTGTGTATGTATGTGTGTATGATGTATGTGTATATGTGTGTGTGTATGTATGTGTGTGTGTATATGTATGTGTGTGTATGTGTGTGTGTATGTACATATGTGTGTGTACGTATATGTGTGTGTGTATGTGTATGTATGTATGTGCGTGTGTATGTGTGTGTGTATGTATGTATGTGTATGTATGTGTGTGTATATGCATGTGTATGTGTGTGTGTATGTATGTATGTGTATGTATGTGTGTGTGTGTATGTGTATGTATGTGTGTGTGTGTATGTATGTGTGTGTGTGTATGTGTGTGTGTATGTATGTGTGTGTATGTGTGTGTGTGTGTATGAATGGATGTGTGTGTGTATGTGTGTGTGTGTATGTATGTGTATGTGTGTGTATGTATGTGTATGTATGTGTGTGTGTATGTATGTATGTGTATGGATGTGTGTGTGTATGTATGTATGTGTATGGATGTGTATGTGTATGTGTATGTATGTATGTGCGTGTGTATGTGTGTGTGTATGTATGTGTGTATATGTATGTATGTGTATGTATGTGTGTGTATATGCATGTGTATGTGTGTGTGTATGTATGTATGTGTATGTATGTGTGTGTGTGTATGTGTATGTATGTGTGTGTGTGTATGGATGTGTGTGTGTGTATGTGTGTCTGTATGTATGTGTGTGTATGTGTGTGTGTGTATGAATGGATGTGTGTGTGTGTGTGTATGTATGTATGTGTATGTGTGTGTATGTATGTATGTGTATGGATGTGTGTGTATGTATGTGTGTGTGTGTATGTGTGTGTGTATGTATGTGTATGTGTGTGTATGTATGTATGTGTATGTATGTGTGTGTGTGTATGTATGTATGTGTATGTATGTGTGTGTGTATGAATGGATGTGTGTGTGCTCATGTTGAGGGCAAAGGATACCTTACAGGAATCCATTCTTTCCCTCAGTCATATGGGTCTTGGAGATCGAACTTAGGTACTCAGGCTTGACTACAATGCCTTTTCCCGATGAGCCATCTTACTAGCTTCATATGTAGTTTAAAACAATGAGCCAAATTATTCCTAATTTGCATTAGTTTGGCTGCGATTACTTCTCTGCTCACCCTCATTGACTCACCTCTGTGGGTACCTCCTGCCCAATATGCTCTTGTGTGTCATTATCATGTACACCCCTTGGATGGTCCCTCTGATACCAGTTTTTGAAATTGGGTGTGTCATTGTCTTTTGTCTTCATTTTAACCATGGATATCACCAGGAAGTGATTTTAAAAATCTACCAATAATAATATAACAAATAGGAACTGAAGTTCTATTCACTTACATTGATTTGCAAACATACCAATCCTGATGATATGGCAAGAAGAGGAAGAGCACACAATGCAGTTTGTTTATCTTTGAGCCACAAATGGGGTTGTGAGTGCATTTAATTAAGCACGGGCTTGCCAGGTTCCTCTGGGGATGAGTGAGGAGGCCAGGGCAGAGGGGCAGAATCACATATCTTGCCAGGTTGAGTCAGGCCAGTGTAGCTGCTGTCTGGGCATGAACGTAGGCGGCCACCTGTGGCTCTCCCAACAGCTGTTTGGGAGTGAGCCAGACAAAGCCCATCATGGGGTGGAGGCAGGAGGCCAGTTGGGCGGCCAGTGCATTCTGGCATGGGCTGAAAGAACACCTGGTTCCACTCTGTGGACCTACCACAGAAGGTCAAGAATGTTCTCACTGGCGGCAACCTGATGACCTAAGCTTTCAATCCCAACAGCCCTAGTCAGACTGAAATAGAGGAAAACCTACTATCTTCCCTAAAACATATACTGAAGCCAACCTAAGAACCACTGGGTTCCAGCTGTGTTGCAATAGGTCAGCTAGGTCGGTTGGTGTGTTTGGGAAAGGTGTGGGGGCTGTTAGGAAAGGGTGGTGTACTTTCCCACCCTTTCCCACTCACTTTCCCAGGAAGGTGAGTGTACTCTTCAGACAAACATCTTTTGTCCTAGGCTGGCTCTGATCCACAATGCTAACTACATGCTTACAAACGACATTGGTCCTCACTTCTTTTATCAGACATTGGATTTCCATCCTGAACACCAGCGCCCACATCCAGATGAAGACCAAAGCACATCCTTCTTGGACCCTGAGGCCCTTCCTCCTGTTTTCTAGGAACGAGGACCCCATTTCTTCGGGACTAGTGAGCCGGTTGCTTTTTGACCTATGTGTACCCTCTCCAACTTCCCATTCCAGATGTAGACAAGATGCCAGGGACAATCCGCTCATTGGTTCTGTGATTCTTAGCAACTAACTCAGTTGGCAGTGACTGGCTGGTGGATAACCTTGTCCGCTGGGTTCTGCTGTATCGTATCCCATGAGAGAGTGTACGCACACACCTGCTGTAGAACCTGAGTAATGCAGTTGTGAAGTCCATCTGAGTTAGATCAAAGGATGACTGAATGCTTCCACTCCTGAGATGACCCTAGACAAGCATTTCCTACTGCTGTCTTTGCTTGGGTGCAGCAGCAGTCTGCTGTGTGCACAGTGGTGTGAACTCATAAGGTTACCTTCTGCCCACAATTGCCCTTGCTGGGGCACAGGCGGGGTCTCGCCCTCTTTCTGCTCCTGGGCTGCTTGAGGGAGCAGCTCTTTCTTCCACCAGGCCTTGCCAGCATGTTAGGGGAAGGCATGAACCAAAAATCAACACAGGTATTATTGTGACTTTCTGGCCTCAGGCATTGTCTATGGGAGAAATGAAGGAGATAGATGCTTCCTCTTTGGGAGGGAGAAAAAGAGCTTAAGCTTGAGACTTGAAATCTGAAGCACAAAACTCCTCTGAAGCCCTATGCTAGGCTATCGCATGTGTTCTGATGGTATACATTAAAGTCCAAGTGCAGCTTTGGTTCTGTGGGACCGGACCCTTCATGTGCTCCAGCAGTTCCTAACTGGGGTAGATGTTGGGGTGGGCCAACTCAGAGTCCTGGATCTGGGCCTGGGTAGTGGCTGTGCTGTTCAGCGGACAGCTCTCTTGCTTTGCCCAGGGGTGGGGCCAGTTCTACTGATTGCAGAGTGGAACTGGCTCGCAGGTGCTCAAAGAATCGGGGCTAACTCTCCAGGGCTGCTGCTCTGGCTAGGGGTGGGGTAATATCTCCCACCCTCAGGCCCTTGCCCTTGGGACCAGCTCTACTGCCCTGTCCAGGTGAGATGCAGCTCCTCTCCTGAGTGTGGCAGCCGTGACACAGTGAAACAATAGGATATCTGAGAAGAGCCCCAGTGAGGATCCAGTGTTGAGAGTGCAGCAGAAGCCAGAGGCCTTGAACCACACCAACGAGTCACCGCAATAACCTTTTGCAAGTAAAGCTGTTTGGGCCAAAGGGTGTGCTGTGTGATACACCATAGCTTCCAGGGAGATTTTTAAAATTTTATTTATTTATTGGTTTTTTGGGGGGAGGGTAGGTTGCAAGGGCAGAGGGTAGATATGGAGAGATGGGGAGATGAGTAGGATTGGGGTGCATGATGTGAAATTCACAGAGAATAAATAAAACGTTTTTTTTTTTTTTTTTTTAAATTCTAAGTGTAGATTATCTGCCACTCTTTAGCCAGGGACTGATTTGGTGTCTGTACTGTGACCGCTTATTTAGAATTTCTAATTCTCCTGGGCTGAGATTTTTTTTTTCTTTCTGAATTACATTTCTTTTTCCTTTTTAAAAGAATTGATTGGATGCCAGACATTCAAATTCACATTTTTGTTACCAATGTGTGACTTTGTTCTTAATTTACTTGTGCAAATACCCTACTTTTGGCCTATAATGGCTTAGGGGTTGGAAGAGTAATCCCTTGAGAGTAGGAAGATCTTCTGAGACTCAGTACCAGAGCAGGATAGCATCATAACAGATGCATCAGAAGGAAGGCAAACATCCCACTGGATGCTTGAAAGCAAAGTACAAATATAAATCTATCACAGTTGCAGGAGTTTAAGTCAATGGGTGTCTTTTTCCTTGGTGTCCCTTATCCCAACCCTAGCATCCTTATGCTTTGCAAATGGAGTGCGTGGTTAAACGGTTGGTTCCCTTAATCTCTTTATCAATTGAGTGTTCATATTTTCATGTTTGGACCTATGATAGCCTGGGGGAAACACTCTCCCAAGACTACATAATCATCTCATTTGGCTCAATCTTACTGATTGGTTGATTGACTGGTTATTCTGAGACAGGGTCTTGATACATAGCAAAGGCTAGCCTTGTAACTCAACCTACCAAGTGCTGATAATAAATATACACTACTAGGCCTGGCCCAATTAGATTTATTTTAATGTGCAATATTGCATGTATATTTATGGGAGAAGTGTTGGTAGAGTAAACATCCTCACGTTCAGCCGTTCATCCCTTCTTAGTTAACAGATGAAGCTATTACTCTGAAAGCATTACACAGGGTCCTATGTTTCTGTGTGATCTTCAGTCTAAGAGGAAATGTCTGAAGATGAAAAAGTGTGCCTGTCCATCATGTGTCTACACACCCAGTGGAATCATCACAGAAAAGCCCGTCAAGCATGACTTCACTGTTGAGGACTCTTTCCGTGGCAGAGCAGCGTGTGTCTTTAATAAAATGAAGACTTTATAAGGGAGGAAAAGAACGGAGGACGGACATGTCCACTGTTGAACGAAGGTGTGTGGCAGGGGCCATGGATTCCTTTCAAGCTTTTTGAATAGTGTACTGGTGGGCGACTAGCTAGTCTGCAGGGGGGGCCCGGTGGAAAACCAGAAGCCTTTGCACTTACTAGAGCTATGACACTGGATAGATGCAGTCCCCGAGGACAAGATAAGATTACAGCAAACACCTCTGTCATGCAGTGCCTGAGTAAACTTAAACTACAGATGGTAGCCCTAGGGCCAGGCACGTGCTGCTACAAGATCAAGGCAGGCATTTCAGGAAACAGACTCTTTCATCTGCATCATTTTTACAAGCTGAAGTTTTTATTATTTACTGAATTATCTATGTTTAAAAAACATCTGTGCCTGGTATGAAATTTCACCCCATCAAGTGTTGCAATGACTTTCATTTTCATTATGAGCAGGAGAATGGATAAAGGACAGGTGTTAGGAAACATGGCAATAAATTAGAATATAATTTACAAAAGCAAAAATAGTAACAGTGTACCACATTAATACTGAGTATAAAATAATAAGCAACAACTAATCACAATAGTACAAAGGTAATTTTGTTCTGTATTATTAACGATACCTATAAGACATTCACTCAAATACATAAATTCCTAATGAAATGGACTACTGGGAAATCATACCTGCCTTCAGGGGTTCAATCATTTGGGTATATTTAACATTCCTTTTTTGGTAGGCCTTTATATCAGTGGCAGACACTGCTCCTAGCTATGGGTACCCTGGTACCCTAAGTAGTCAATACAGCTCACAACATTTGGAGTGCCTGCCAGGGCAGCCCAGCCTCCGCTGCTGATCCCACTGTTACCATGTAGGACAGAGCCAGCTGCGGTAGCAGTGGCGTTGTAATGTGTTATGGAAGATGCTCTTTGTTGTGTGTAACCTGCTCAGGTTTAAATTCAGGGTCTACTTGAGAATGGTGAGTCCCGTTATATTCACACTTTGTTTCCCCACAGAAGGCTGTGCTGCCACTGGCAGGAGCCTGTCTGCAGTGCCAAAGCACTTCCTGGAGAGAGCACAGGCTGATCTCTTACCCTAGCAGTAGTAGAGGCAGGCACTGCACAGTACCTGGGGGTCAGCCCTTCGATGTTAGCTTCCAAGTGAGGTAAATACAGCTTTTTACAAGTATTGTAGGAAATCTTCTTGGAATATAAGCATGACTTAATATTAATGTTGGTACAATAAAATCAGATCTGGATAGCAAGCCTATGTGTAAACTGCCTCAGCGGTCTCCCAGTCTTCCTATATTTTACCAGGGCACATTAGCACCAAGTTAACTGTCCTTTGAAAAGGACCAAGGGAATTCAAGTCTGGGCCAGGCTCCCGTGTGTTGCCTTCCTTTAGTGGGATGGCTGTGATGGCACTTAGGCTGGTCTTCTCGGGGCAGTTAGATGGAGGTCTTGGCCATATGCTTTGTATCACTGATAGCCTCCTCTGGAAAACTTGGGGGTGATATTGAGAAAGAAGCAGGGAGTGAGATATGGCTGGTCACACTGGAGTGTGGGTTAACATCCAGGCCAACTGTATATAGCAAGCAAGAAACCGAGGAGGCCTTTGATGACAGCCTTTCTAAGGTCACCACATAGGTGACATACCAAAATCTATCTTCAGAGCACAGTGGTAGATAATTGGAGACATGCTCTTAAATGAAAATATTCTCTTTGTTGCTAAGTAGCCATAGAGTTTGTGTTTAGATGCTGCCATGTGTATGGGGCACACGTGAAGGACTAAGAACCCTGGTGTGCTTGACACAAAGCACATTCACCAACAGCCTACTACAAGCTGCGAGTGTTCGAGTCCGGAGTATTACCACAAGCAAGCACCCTTAAAGCATCTAGTTGTTGAACCTTTTGATGGCCACCTGTGAACTAGAAGACGGGAGGGCCTAAGCTAGCCGCTTCAGTTCAGTAAGGCATGACTCTTAGAACCCAACTCGCCCAGGAAACCGGCTTTCACATTTAATTGCCATCTAGAATATCTATAAAAATTATGTGGTCAAGTGACTTTTAGATTTATACTTTGTGATCTCTCTTCATGGAGCTTTTCCTCTTTGGTTGTTATCCTTCCCTACTTTAAAACTCACAGAAACAGCACATTTATATGCAAGCAAACTCACCTGTTCCCCCACTCAGGAATGTCTGCACACTCACACATACACACACATATACACTTGCTCTCATATAAATAAATGTCCTTCTACCATATCAAAGAAGGGACATCTGGGACCCATCGTGCTGTCAGCGAATGGAAAACGGGCCCTGGCTGTTCCTAGGCCAGCTTATCTTTCGCATGGCATCATCTCCATAAGTTTAACATGCATGCAACAGTCCAGCAGGGCAGAAGCTGATGTGTGGCTGGTGGGGATGTAAGCACTAAGGAGTCTGGGTGACTCAAGTAAGGCATCCCACGTGATGGCTGCAAAGCCTGGCGCTTCCGTCTCTGCCATACCCTAGGTCTGGCTTCTGCATGAAACTGAAATGTTTTTCTCTTAAAGTTTTAATGGAAATCTCAGCCTCAATTGCACAATGGCAAGTTGGCCAGACTCTTAGCACTGAGTTTATAGACGTGCACAGCTGCAGCAACTGCTGCACGGCTTCAAACCAAGTCCCTCACTGTTGACTAGAGTTTATACATGGCTCACAGCAGTGCTCAGAACAGGGCTTATTCCTAAGGAAATTAAGTGGGATAAAGAAAAATACAAACTTTCATTACTTTTGATTTATAATTGTTTCTTAAATTACAGTTTAAAGCCCATTTTATAATTTAAATTGTGGTGCTATTGTGGTGCATTAAAGAGTAGTAAATATTTTTAAGCTATGACTTAAGAATTCTGAATCTCTTCTACTTTCATAGTTAACCAAGTCATAATAACTACATTTTAAACAGTCTTAAATACAAATGGATTCAGTGTCATTGCTAAGTCCATAATAAAAATTATCTTAATGGTCCAAGGAGGTAAACAGGCTATGAGATTTACTGGAAAGAGCACAAACGTCCCACAGTAAGCGAGTTTCCTGTGTTGTTTGGATCTTTCAGATCTGGCATCCCCTCCTGATGCCGTGTCCAGCACTTTGGATCAATAAATCCCACTTCACAGAAGTTAAAATACTATTGAAATCCTGTCAGCTGGGGCTGACCAGTGGTTACATTTTCCACAGGGTAATGCTTTTGTAAGGCCGTCCATCCACTTCCTCCGGGTGGCTCTCTTTGATGGACGGGTTTGCATGATGGAAGGACAGGACTCTCTGGCTTTCTGCGGTCAGTGTCCTTGGCAGGTCTTACAGCACATCTGTCTGAAGTATGCTCGGCTGCAGAACTTGAACTTCAGCACCAGCGGGCAGTAAGCCACTTTGTTCACATCTTTGCACTCTAACAATGGAGGCAGAAAGTGGGAAACAATTACAGTCACATAAACAAGTGATAAGCCTGCCCAGCTAGCCGGGACCCCACTGGCCGATCCAATGTCACTTGTGTGTTCCTGTGACTTTTTTTTTTAATTTTGTTTTTGTTTTTAAGCACATTGTCTGGAACAGCCTACCAGAAACATTCTTTTGGTATATTTTAACACAATTTTTAAAAAAATGCAAGGCTTTTCTTCCAGACTTTTATAAGTGTGGTGCATGCCCACTGTGTCTTGAAAGAATTACCATTTGTTGGGATGAGTGATCACTTTAGACATCTTGGAAACATGAGTCATTTTTCTTTCAGTGCTTTTATTGCTTCTTTCTCAAGGGTTATTTTATTCAACATGTAAGGTTATCCACAACCAAACATGAGTTGCATTGTTTGATACCAAAGTCCACATATCTTTCAGTAATACTGCATGTGGAGGCCTGAAGACAGTGGTCTGGATTCAGCAACTCCACTACAAGGAGGAAAGCTTGTGAGGGGTTGGCCTCCAAGGGCAGCAGTCTGTGGGCTTTGGAAACGCAGACATGTCTTTTTGTAATTTGGAAGTGGGATACGGCCTTCTTTGCTCCTGTGTATATTTTCTCTTCAGTGTTAAAGCGGCCACAGCTGCAGTGTGCAGCTCTTGCAACCAGAAGGTGAATGGGTGAAAAGACTCTTTCCCTCACCTCCCAGGGGACTGGTGGCAAAGGTGAGACTGAGCACTTCCTCTTCCATCAGTACAACCCACTACTGCAGAGGTGACTCCTCTCTAGTATTATGGTTATTTTAATTGGGGATTTAAAATTATGCAGGAACAGAGTAATTAAATTTTCACATTCCTCCACCGGACTATACTGAAGTATCCTGAGAAAACTACTTAAGGCAATTCAGACTCATGTAGGCTCAGGTACATTTCAATGTAGCACAACTTGTGTTGTTTGTTTTGTCCTGGCTTCAGAATCTGCATAAGCATGGAAAACTGAGTACAAAACAAGGAGAGCACTCCTAGCTCTTCTTAGAGAGTGCGTTTCAGTCTTATGTGCTCACTTTAAAGGCTCTTTCAGCAAAGTCTTAAAATTTGAAATAGAAATGCTCAAATCTTCTAAAATTATAAACTCTGCTGGTATGTTTGAGAGCTGTTAACTCCCCTACTCAAGAGTCAACACAAAAGGGAAGAGTAGTTAGAAATTTGATTGGAAAATTTTGTATTAGAAATTTCAGTAAATTCAGTAGAGGGGCATAAAAATGTCACATTTAAACTTGCACTGAGAAAGGAGATCAGACGACAGAGCCTTCTGTACATCCTCTTCTCCAGAGTGGAGAACAGGAAGTGTAGGAGACAGAGATGCTGCTGCTGTCACCCTTAGTTAGGGATTAGCTCCTTCTTGCCTGATTTTAGGAGTGAAGCAAGAACATCCATGGTAACCTTCTCTCTCTCTCTTTTTTTTTTCTTTTTCTTTCTCTTTTTTTTTTTTTTTTTGGTTTTTCAAGACAGGATTTCTCTGTGTAGCCCTGGCTGTCCTGGAACTCTCTCTGCAGACCAGGCTGGCCTCGAACTCAGAAATCCACCTGCCTCTGCTTCCCAAGTGCTGGGATTAAAGGCGTGCGCCACCACTGCCTGGCTCATGGTAACCTTCTCAAAGAAGATGCAGCATTTCAATTACTACTGAGAGAACATTGCCCTAGAGACTCAAACCAGCCTGGAGACCAAAGAAAGAGCAATATTCTTTGGGTCATAACTTTATTGGAAGAATCATGACTCCATTTTTTGGAAGATATGTGTTAGATCAGGAAAACTGAGTTGAGCAAAATGTGAGTAAAAATACAGACTTTTTAACTCTTTGATTTAGACTTTGTGAATGGATTTTAAAAACGTATAATGAATAAAATGGAATATTTGCAAATTATTCTTTTTGTCCCCACCCAAATATAACTAGTGGAGGATTTTTCCATGGGTAGGCACTGGAATCTGGACTTTCTTCTGCAAGTGGAGGCCATAAACTATATCTAGTCCACAGGGGTGGGATGCAAGTGGGTATTAGCCCAGGTGTCCCTCCCCAAACTTCTTAATACCCTTGCTAACTTAGTTCTCAACTAACTTCCTTGGAAGCAGAAAATCATCAGGTCCTAGAAGCAGGATTAAACTTAGAGAGGTGGGAGGTGACTGCAAGTGAGCACACAAGGACCAGAAGATGTGAAGCCAGCGAGGCTGTGGATGAGCACACAGGGGCAGGAAGGTGTGAAGCCAGTGAGGTTGCAGTGAGCTCTTCTAACATTCACAACTCTAAAGCTCAGAAAGGAAGACCAGAAGAAGCCCTGCTCATTTGGCAAAGCATACATGAGGTGATGCATACAATGAGAAGCACAGGCCAAGGCATCCATCTCAGTAAGCCACAGCTGGGTAGTTCTCCCTGCCTCTGACAACACCCATCATACATCATTACTCTGAGATCTGTCAGATGAGCACAGGCTGCCAGGAAGGTCTACACATTCATGCAGACAGAGAATTAACAGAAGGTTATTAAATAGTGTAGGCAGACCATGGGGCCAGCGGCCAGCAGCTAGGAAAGACCTGGGCCAGCTCCGAGGACGGTTGAGACTCAAGACAGCAGACCTCGATGAGATACTAGGGCTATACAGAACATTGCTGCAGTGTGGAGCTCCTAAACGGGCCATGTGGAAGATCCAGTTCCTACTCTTTGGTTTTGCCTTCTAGGAACTGTTGTGACTAGAAAAATCAGTTCATTACACATTTGGATCGATGAAAGCATATCCACCAAAGCTCAGCCACAACTAGTCTTTTATTTGCTCAGTCTTTTAACTCCACAAGAACTTAATTTAGTAACAGCATTAAACAGTGTAATTTATCAAGCACTTCCTTTATGTCAGGCATAACCTTAGGCAGTTTTATACTTTTATATTTAATCCTTTTAAGTATGTGTAATGTCAGCTTTCCATAGACAGCAAAGCTTAAGCTTAGAAAGGTTTTGGAACCATGCTGGGTCATAGAGCTAGTCACTATAAAGACTGAGGTCAAACCTCAGGTTTGTCTGACTGCAAAGGCACTCTTGTTTTGGCAGCATTCTTGGCATTGAAATGAAAATGTAGGTCTCTATTCGAGCGGACACAGTGGTAGGCCAGGCTGTGGGGTATCATGGCCAGGTCTTATAACTTTTGAGAGTTTGATCTACCTTCTTAGAGAAGGGAAGAGATGTTTGGGAGAAAAGAAAGATGTTTCTAGGTCCCAGGCCTTCAGGGTAGACTGAATTATTCCTCCTAACTTTTTCTCATCGTAGTTACATTAGTAAGCATTTGATGATTGGTATAAAAAGTTTTGTTTTTTTTTTGTTTTTGTTTTTTTAATTTTATTTATTTTATTTATGTGAGTCCACTGTTGCTGTCTTCAGACACACCAGAAGAGCGCATCAGATCCCATTACATGGTTGTGAGCCACCATGTGGTTGCTGGGAATTGAACTCAGGACCTCTGGAAGAGCAGTCAGTGCTCTTAACTGCTGAGCCATCTCTCCTTCCCTGGTATAAAAAGTTTTAAAGCCCCATTATTATAGAAAGCTGAATAGAATCTCCAAAATATCTAAACCAGGATCAAATATACTGGTGATTTCCACCTCAGCACTGACATTCTAATTTAGCAAGAGAGGGCTTCCTGTCCTGACACACTGCTGACAAATTTGAGAGGTCTTAATTATAAAACTTAGCTCCTTACTAGTCTGCCTCATTCTCAAAATATGTTAAAATTATGAAATAGTTTATCTTCTAATCTTGAGCTAATGTATCATACAGATAACTTATACTTTAAAACAGTTTTCACTGTGTGTTCAGTGTACAGACTGTGCTACATAAGATCATCTTCATGTAACTAAGTCCTGTGCATTTAGCACATGCCCTGCTATGTCCCTCCTTGAACTACCCTCTCCTGTTAGGTCCCTTTACTTTTCTAGAAAGTTTTGCATCTATTTTCATGACATATAATATAAATAATTTTATTTATTTATTTAAAATGTATAACCTACAAGCTAGAGAAAACATATGATATTAGTCTTTCTGAGACTGGCTTAATTCACTTACTGTGGTTATCTCTAGTTGCATTTGTTTTCCTGCACATAAGTTTGTCTTCTTTATATTTTTTTAAAAAATATTCGTTTTATCTATTCCTCAGCTGTTGGAGATTGAGATTGGGTCCATACTTAGCTATTGTGAGTTTCTGCATCAAACATGGATGTACAAGTCTTGCTGTGATATGTTGACTAAGAATCCTTTCGTTAAATACCCAGGAGTGGCATAGCTGGAAATGTAAAGTAATCCAGCTATTATGGAAGTGAGTTTGGAGGTTCCTCTTAAAAACAACCTACCACATAGCCTGACTACATCACAGTAAGGCAGACTTTTGTGGGAAGAAAAATCACATTTTCCCACTGAAGTAAAAAAAAAATCGCAACAGAAATATGTTTTAGTTTCTCAATGATCGTCAATGCTCTAGTGAAAGTATTAAAATAGATTCTTCAGGTTTAGTGGAGGGCATAATGTTTTCTATATTTGGTCTGTTTAAAGATTTGGTCTCTACTATCATATTTTCTCTATTACAGATAGATGTGCTAGCACTGGGCCACTCTTCTTTTGCCTTTTAGCAGTAGAATCTGAGTCAGAGGGTCATAGAGTTTAAGGTGAGGGCATCTGATTTTATCTTCTATATCATCATGAACTGGCTAAGAGTGCTCTTGGGAGTAAAACATTCTTTGTATTGTTTTTGTGCTCTGGAGTCCTCGCCATGTAGATATTAGGAAACATTTTGTCTTGCCTCTTTTTATACCCTACTCTACTCCTGAAGATAAACTATCATACAGTATTACAAGGAGAATAACTCAGGCAGTGCTCACAAACTCTTTTCATATAAACTAGACACACTAGAATTGTAAGTAACTTGCTACACATTCTGGAAATAGACCTTGGTAGCTTTAGGTAACAAAATTAGATAAGCTACTTCATAAAAAATACATAAACATACTTTTGTTGATGTGCTAATGAGTTTCTCTCAGGTGTTTTACATTCATCTTTCAGAGCTTTGGCCTAGAAGATATGCTTTCAGAATTAGACAAAGGCTATGGATTCAGGATACACTTGGATTCAGAGTCATTACAACTTTAGAGTTTCATTTGGTCCATGCAGTACAAGACCAACTCCTCAAGTGGTAATGCTCCAGTACTAATTGCATCAAACATTATAGGTCTTGCCTACTTGTATCATAGAACAAGTTAGAATACACAGGGAAAAAGGTTTCCATGAACAAGTTGGAACATTTAGCATGCACGCAGTGCAGGCAGAATGAATACAGATAGACTGCATACCATCTGCACCTGTAAGCTCCTTGTAAGATTCACAAGAGTATAGTAAATGGAGCTATAAGTTGAGCACCAAAGGTTTATCTTTTGATTAAAAAACTGTAATCAGCTTCTAATAACTTGTCCATGGAAATAGAGAGCCCACCAAGAAATAAGAGAGCTACGAGGTTCATGGGCATGCAGTGTCAGGGCACTCTTTACATAAAACTATACTAGAGCCCTTGACACTTGATGCATTTGGGCAGTAAGGGATGAACTAACAAGCCCTGAAGCAAGGTGATATCAGCCTCCATCTACTCAGGTTAATGTAGATGATTGCTGTCTGTTTTGCTTCTCTTCCTCTTCTCTCTCCCCCTTAGTCTTATCCCCTGGATGCCACCCACATTCAAGATGGTGTAATCCCAACTCAAATGACAGGAAAATGCACAGAATGCCAAGTAGATTAGGGGCTCCTTGAAGTGATGAAGGAAAACAGAAACCCTGGTCTTCCTTATCTCCTTTAAATTGAAGTCTTCAAATGACCTTTCTTGCTCTTCTTATTGATTTTCATATATCGGATTCCATATTAAGGACTAAATTCTGTAACTATTTGTTTCATAAATTTTGTTAGATTTGTGGAGTTGGCTAGACTTTCTCAGAGAAGTGTATCTGAGGTAAACTGAGACCCAGCAAAGCCACCATGGGACATCTCAAGCTGGTAGACCAATGTTTACTGCCCACAATTTTCTGGGTTAATTACTAGCTCATGGCATACCATGAATCACTATTTGCCAGCAACAAATACTAGATGACAGAGTGCCTTGTGCTACTGAGAAGCTCAAAAGATTCCCCATATAAACTTGAGGAAACTTGAAACTGCATGAACAAAGAATAAAATGGCAATTGGAGATAGAATTTCAGGTGAGATTGAATGGGCTAGACCCAACTGCCATATGCACTTGGAATACTTGTATTTCAAATGCAGTGGTACCCAGTCTGTGTATAATTCACTCTTGGCAGTGATGTGGTGTTACCCTCACAGTGGCAGCCTGTCAGGCCTGTCAGGGGCCTGCCTATGAAGTTTTAACCTTTCACTGAAGGATTTCAGAAAGGAAAGAACAAAAGCAGATGTTGGACATAGCAAACTGCACTGCCCTTTCCTGTCTCCTATCTCTTTTCACCATTTTAATGTCTCGGTGCTCTGCTTTGTGTTTTCTCTTATTGTCTCTGACTGACTTAAACTTCCCTCCATTTTTAAAATTTCTCTGTTTATTTTTTATCTTACTCCAATTCCATTATGGCTGCACATACTTGCCTGAGCCAGGGACACCTCTCGTCCCAGCATCTTCTTGGTAAACTGTTGGCACACCAGTGCCCAGACCCTGTTCACTGTGCAGTGAATGCTCTGTTCATTCATTTCACTCCCTGTGCACTTGAAGAGCTTCTTTATGTCTCTGCTGAAATACTACTCACCATGGCCGTCTGCACGTCACCATCCCTACTAAATTACGCTTCCTTTGTGGACAGAACTTTGTGGTATCCCTAGTCTTGGTGTCTGGCAGAGTAAATGGATTAATGGCAGGATGAATGGAGTATGTTTTCTAAAACACACCGTCTATAGTTATGTACTGTCTGCTGAGCTCACCAGGCTCCAGGGGATAGTTCCAAACCCACGGTTACACATATGGCCTTGATTAATCTCAGTGGGCCACAAAACAAAACAAATACACATGGATGTGAGAGAGATTTGTGGGGGAGGGGAGCAAGCAGAGATGTAGGGAGGTAGAAATGAGAGAAGACAGTGTGCAAGGTGTATATATTCAAAATTGTAAACAAAACAAGCAAACAAAAAGCCCCAAATCCCTATCACCTTGAAGGATGAATTATGTCTAAAATAAAGCAAGTTTACTAAAATGTTAGTGCAATTGGTGGTGGTGGGTGTTCATTGAAGAAGTCTTTCAACTTTGTTGTGTATTTGAAACTTTATTATTTTTATAATAAAACATTGAGTAGGTGAGTGACCATTACCTAAGTCTCTGTAGTTAAAACAATTCTCATGGTTTTAACTACAGACCATTTTATCCACAGTGCTCCAAAGGCAGGGCTGCCTTTTAGATCCTGAGAGAGTGCCCCTAACCTGCTTTGTAGTGGCAGAACTAAACTGCCTTCCACCAGCCTCTCCCTGGGAGTCAAGGGAGCCTGGCTCTCCTGATAGCCTAGTTCCTTCAACTCTGCATTATTAACTGGGAACCGGCACTTCAGGCTTTCCCTAAGAAGCCCATCTTATTTCCCCCATCTGAGCCCCCAGACCAAGTCATCATGTTTGTGATGCTCCTCCAGAGTTTCCCTAAGAAGCCCATCTTACTTCTTCAATTTGATTCCCAAAACTAAGTCAGTATGTTTGTGTAAAAACATTCTCTTGCCATCTGCATATCCATCTTCTATGCACAACTTATGATTTGGGTCAAATACTGCTTTCTGAGTACACCTTGGGCTTCTCCAACAACACATTACAGCTGGCCCACAGATCACTTAGCCTGTGCAGGACACTTGATCCAAAAGGTTAGAGTCATTGATCTTCATTTGGATCTCCCTTAGAACTTACATAAACTACTTCACACAGCACATTATACTTTTCTTTTTAAATTAAAAAAAAAAAAAAAAAAAAAGCTGGAAGTGGAGGCATACTCCTATAATTCTAGTTTGGAAGACTGAGGCAGAAAGACCATTAATACCAGGCCAGCAAGGGTTATATTGAAAAATGCTTTCTCAGTAAAAATGAATAGCATGTAAATATAGAGAAAATTAGCATGCTTTAAGCTCTGCCAAATCTGGGTTCAAATCCTGCCTTGTGTGTCTACTACTTCCTAGACTTGAAGTCTGGGCTAATTATCATCGCTTCTTTCTGCCCATTTTTGTTTTCATCAGCAATAATATGCCACAGAAGATTATTATAAAGATTGTGTGACATTATACAGATTTATAATACAGATAGATTACATACACATAAATACATACATATCAAATAGAATTAAAGGATCAAATATACAGAGTAGTTTAATGGATTAGTTACATCTTTGTTCCCAATTAACCTTGCATCTTCCAATTCTGAAGTAAAAGAAAGACCCCCTAAACCTAAAAGATAGGTTGCTAATAACTTACAGTGAGTGAAAGTTGTTTACTATAGTCTCATAGGAGAGAGATGCTTTCATTGAGATCACTTAAGAGACATCTATTTCTAGAGAGCAGCTTCTGTTTGCTATGGAGTTTGAATCATTTCAAGACTGGAAAGGTACCTTTCTAGGATCCACCTTATTATAGGAACGCCAACAGAAGCATTGGAGCTATAGGTTTGCAAACTGAAATTACAATTTTAAATTAATGTGGAATATGGCTATGCCATTCTTAAAATGTAATATACATGACAACAAATGCATTGTGTGGAGTCTTAGATAATAAACTGGCCTTGCCAAAGATTGCAAGGTCTCTGTATATACCACACAAGATGATCATGCTTCTCCAAATAAAATTCCAAAAAAATTTAAAACCAGAATGCATTTTAAAGAACATTCTTCAAATTGGATAGGGCAAACTAAAAGGAACAGACACCTTTTGAAGAGACTTATAAACATTTCATTTTTATTAGAAAATTATTGGACTTTATAATTTTTTTGTTCCTCTTTGTTTGCTTTAAGAGCAGAGACATACAGCTAGGTCTTTTTATATAATTTAATTCCATGGCTTCAGATTTTTTTGTGAGCCTGGGCATTTATTTTATATAAGAAGGAAACCTGAAATTCCTGACTGTGCTATAATATTTTAATATTCTGGATAGCATCTGAAATCTCACACATAGTATCTTTCAAGATATTTTGAATGATGCCTACATGGACAAAGTACTTTTACTTAAATGAAAGATAAAATTCAGGATTTTGGCTAGCATTTGCTGTTAATAAAAGGATTTTTCAGTGTATAAGAAAAAGAAAGAAATTTCAAGGTTTAAAGCCCCTTGTCCTCCTTTCTTAGCCTTCATGGAGTAATTTTTTCACTTCTCTACAGTGGGAATCTGGTATTCAAAACACACAGCTTTAAACAAATGCTTTCTTTGTATGTATTACAACAACTCTTTTTGTGTGTGTGTGTGTGTGTGTGTGTGTGTGTGTGTGTGTGTGTGTGTGTGTTTTGAGACAGGGTCTCTCTACAGAGTGCTAGTTGTCTTGGAACTCACTGTTTAGATCAGGGTGGCGTCAAATTCACAGAGATCTGCTTTCCTCTGCCTCATGAGTGCTGGGACTAAAGGTGTGTGCCACCATGTCTTGCTTACAAGAATGGACTCATTGTAGAAAGTATTTCCAGAGTTCTGGCAAAGGTCAATCCAGAACACTAAGTTAGGTATGACCTTAGAGATAGCCACTCTGACATGTCATTTTAAAGTCAAGTAAATTTCTCTCCAGATGGTGAGTGACTTAATGCTAAACATATAATGAAACAATCAGGATAAAACAGGTTTCTTGGTTATAGGCAGGCCACAGAACAGCTTTCACAAGCTCTTGGAACATACTATACCCTAAATGTGAGTCAGGGGACTCTTGTAATGTTGGGAGCAGTAGAGGCAAGTCACAGAGTGAGGCTCCTATGGGGTACTCACCTTCAGTACTGGAGAGAGGGGTGCTCTCGCATTTGCTGTCACACTGCTGCATAGATGGAGGCCGAACAGCTTCTGGACAGTCAACAGACGCCTGTCCAGTGTAGGAAAGGCACTGGACAGTTCGCATTTGCTGTCCAAGGCCACACTGAGCAGAACACTAAATTTAAAGATATTGAAAAAAATACTGATTTTCAGTGTTTATCAGATAGAAAGATGCTATTTTAATTATTGTACACATTAACTTTATTATTATTATTAATCAAATCCCACTTCCCAGTAACCCCCTTCACCAATCTCCATCTCATGATATCTTACTTCCTGGTTGCCCCTCCAACCCCCATCCCACATCTGCCCTCCCCTCTCCCCTTCACTTGTATGGGAGTACTCCCCTACCCACCCACATGCTCCTGCCCCACCGTGCCAGCAGCCCCCTACACTGGGGCATCAAACCTCCCCCAGGACCAAGGGCCTCCCTCCCATTGCTGACAGGCAGGGCCAGCCTCTGCTATATATGTATCTGGAGCCATGGGTCCCTCCAGGTACACTCCTTGATTGGTGGTCTAGACTCTGGGAGAACTGGGTGGTCAGGCCAGCCTATGTTGTTCTTCCAATGGACTTTTAAAGACCCTATGCAATTAGGGTCTAAGACCCTATCATTATTGAGATGCATATGACTTGTTTATTTTACTATGGAATTGGTTTCAAAACTCAAGAATTGCATTGTTGTTCTAGAAAACTGAAGCCATACAGTACTCAGAAGACAAGGGATGGCAAATTCCTCAGGCTGCCATAACTATTCCAAACAAGTTTGGCAGAATTGAGAAGAGAGTAAGGAGGAAGTTTCACAGAAGTGAAGCAGGGATGCATGGGGAGGTTCAATGAGCAAAGCTCTTACCCCACAAGCCTGGTGACCTGAGTTCTATCTTGGGAATCCACATAAAGGTGGAAAGGAAGAACTGATACCGGAGAGTTGTCCTAGGGCTTCTGTATGCTCTCTGGGACATATGTGTGTGCACATACACGTCGCACATATACACCATGCATGCTAATATGAATACAAATTTAAAAATGAGCTGTATAATACCTTGAATTTTCTAAGAAATTATCAGCAACACATACCTTAGAAATAGTCTGTGTTAGCCATTTAGCATACTTTCCTCTTTTCAGCTACATGAAACTAATTAAGTACCTGATTTAAAATACAATTCATAACACCACATCTATATAGAACCTTCAATAGTTTAATGTCAATTAGGTACCATTAAACTCTCAGTGAAGCATTTTGTTAATAATGCAATGTTAGCAATGGAATGCCTAATCTTATCAAGCATATTCCATTTGAGAGTTTGTGAGTTAAACTGAGTGACTCTGTAGAGATGCAAACTTTGATTATTTTATGATCACACTTTTTCCTATAGGCCTGGACATAGAGCAAAGTGTCTCAATATACTGTATGGATACTGAACATCTTCCAGGCAAAACACAAAAGGAGTATAGGTACTGTTGTGTTCCATGAGAACTGGCTACCTAGAAATCCACTTCTTGTGTGTGTGTGTGTGTGTGTGTGTGGTATATGTATGTTGTGCGATGTATGTGTATACACATATGTATGTGTATGTGCATGCCAGAAGTTGATGTTGGAAATCTTCCTCAGTAGCTCTCTACCTTATTTTATGCCATAGCATCTTTCACTGAACCTGGAACTCCCTGAGTCAGCTAAGAGGCTGGTCGGTAAGTAACAAGAATCACCCTGCCTCCACTCTTTTCAGCGTTGTGGTTACAGACACATTCTACTACATCTGCCTTGTGTACATGGGAGCTGGAGCTTGGAACTTAGGCTCTCATGCCTCCACAGCAAGCGATGTACCTCCTGAGCCACTTCACCAGCCGCTAGCAATTGACTTTCTGTGATATTATTAATACTAAAGAGAGTAACAGTACATAGTATAGACTGGCCTTGATCTCAAGAGCCTCCTGCCTTAGTTTCCCAAATGCTGGCATTATAGATATGAGCAGCTGCTCATAGCTGTGTACTATATTCTTAATGTGGCTTAACAGATTTCCTCTTTGATATTTAGAAGAACAGTGCTTAATTTCCCTACTACATAAAATATACCAATTTGGATTGCTTTTAAATAATTTTTTACTTGATAGAATTGTATTCATTTATCATGAATGGTCTGACATTTTGAAATATGTGCATATATATGTACATATATATACATACATATATATGTATATACTGTATAATGACTAAATTTTGTTAATTAGTATAGGCATTATAGTTATTTTGTTACTTTTTTTATAGAATTGAACATGGCTGACAGCAAGATAGCACAAATTAACAACATATATAAGGAATGAAGGAATGAAAGAAAGAATGAAAATAGGAACTGGGCCAGCCAAAAGCCTCAGTGGGTAAAGAGGGTCGCCGCCATTTGATCCCCAGCACTCCATCACTTACAACAATAAGTGATTATTTTTTATTATTTAAAAAAGAAAAATACAAATTGAAGCATAAAATAGTTTGATATAAAATATAAAAGACACATGTCAAAAGTTCTATTTATTGTTTCCTAGTTCACAGTGTACATCAGAGAAAAGTAATTTGAAGTATTAGTATTAATTTTTTATCTTATCAATCTTATGATATTCTAATTAATACCCTAAAAGCTTCACTGTGAGGTTAGGAAGAATTATATACTTTATGAGTGGAAAGGCTAAAAGCTAAGACATTAGTATTAACTGATTTATTACTAAATTAGTTGAGAACTAGGGTTCTAATGCTGTGTCTTATTTATAGTTCTGTTTATCTATTTATTTTATTTTTCTGTTTATTTTTATAGACATTGAACTTGAAATGGTAGGATTCAAAGAACAGGTGAACATGGGATTTATGGGGTTTGGATGGTAGTGCATGCCTATTATCCCTGTTAGTAACAGTTTGAGACAGGAGGATTGTGAGTTTGAAGCCAGTATGGCCTACACAAAGTTTTGGCCCTGCCACAAACCCCTCAAATAATAACAAGAACAATAATAATGCTAGCAGTAGAGTGGAATGCTTACAGACGTGGAGAGATGTAGCTAAGTGGGGGCGTGTCCACAGCTGGTCTCAGCGGCGTGTGGAGTTTCACAGGCAGATCTCATATTTAGGATTTCTATGAGTTAATTCTTACTCCTCTCTTAAGCCTTTACAATGATCGAATCAAAAAGCTCAGGGTTGTATCTCAAAGAAACCCACATCTGGCTGCCTTACCTGGCCCCAGTCTCCGGTCACCCAGCGGGGAGGAGGGCAGCGGCCCAGACTGCAGCGGATGCGAGCAGGAGGCTTGCTCTCCTCTGAACATTGTGCAACTGGGAATGTTTTAGAAAGGTCACTGCTCTTGCACAGAACAATCCGATGCTTGAATCCTGAACCACACTTTGGAGTACACTGGAAATAAAAACAAATATTAACAACAATTTAAATAAAGGAGTATGTGAAGACATTCTTGAAGTAAACATGCATATGTATAAAAAACACACTGTTAGAAAACACTCTCATACAGTCAGTGTATGGTGAAGTACTTTTATCTTTTCCCTAAGGTCTTTAAGAGCTAGAATCAATGTTTGCTTTTCTTGGCTAATATTTTCCTCTTTTATTAGGGATAGGCTTACTCTTCTACTCTTTCCTATTCTTGGCCTTCTTCAGCTGTGATAAGATTCTGCTAAGTTCTGGAATGTGGAAGCTTACTGGGTGTAGTCTTTGAAAGGGAACTTTTATATTATTAGTGGACCACAAGAACGTGTCTTTGTGGAACAAGTTGGCAGTGGAGTAGATCAATTACTTTTACAGTGTCAAGAATATATGCCTGCCCTGAGCAGACCTTGGGTGAGAACTCCTCAGCCAGTCCCACAACACCCAGAGGAAGCTCCACTCCCAGGTGCTCTAACACACCCAGGATTCCAGGATCCTAGGAGCTGTGTCACACCCAGGATCTCAGGATCACAGGATCCCAGAATCATAGGATCCCAGAGATAGCTGAGGAGTTCTGACACAACCAGAATCACAGGAAGAACAAGCTCCTGTCAGATAAAGGGAGGGCAGGTAGCACTAGAGATAACCAGATGGCAGGAGGCAGATGCAAGAACATAAGCAACAGAAACCAAGGTTACCTGGCATCATCAGAACCCAATTCTCCCACCATAGAAAATCCTGGATACACCATCACACCAGAAAAGCAAGATTCAGATCTAAAATCACTTCTCATGATGATGATAGAGGACTTTAAAAAGGTCATAAATAACTCCCTTAAGGAAATACAGGAGAACACAGGTAAACAGCTAGAAGCCCTTAAAGAGGAAACACAAAAATCCCTTAAAGAATTACAGGAAAACACAACCAAACAGGTGAAGGAATTGAATAAAACCATCCAGTATCTAAAAATGGAAACAAACAATAAAGAAATCACAAAGGAAGACAACCTGAGGGATTTAAAACCTAGGAAAGAGATCAGGAGTAATAGATGCAAGCATCACCAACAGAATACAAGAGATAGAAGAGAGAATCTCAGGTACAGAAGATACCATAGAAAACATTGACACAGCAGTCAAAGAGAATGCAAAATGCAAAACACTCCTAACACAAAACATCCAGGAAATCCAGGACACAATGAGAAGAAGAAACCTAAAGATAATAGGTATAGAAGAGAGTGAAGATTCCCAACTTAAAGGGCCAGTAAATATCTTCAACAAAATTATAGAAGAAAACTTTCCTAACCTAAAGAAAGAGATGCCCACGAACATCCAGGAAGCCTATAGAACTCCAAATAGACTGGACCAGAAAAGAAATTCCTCCCATCACATAATAATCAAAACACCAAATGCACTAAACAAAGAAAGAATATTAAAAGCAGTAAGGGAAAAAGGTCAAGTAACATATAAAGGCAGACCTATCAAAATTACACCAGACTTCTCACCAGAGACTACGAAAGCTACAAGATCCTGGGCAGATGTCATACAGACCCTAAGAGAACACAAATGCCAGCTCAGGCTACTATACCCAGCAAAACTCTCAATTACCATAGATGGAGAAAACAAGATATTCCATGACAAAACCAAATTTAAACAATATCTTTCCACAAATCCAGCCCTACAAAGGATAATAGATGGAAAATACCAACAAAAGGAGGGAAACTACACCCTAGAAAAATCAAGAAAGTAATCTTTCAACAAACCCAAAAGAAGATAGCTGCACAAACATAAAAATAACGTCAAAAATAACAGGAAGTAACAATCACTTTTCTTTAATATCTCTTAACATCAATGGACTCAATTTCCCAATAAAAAGCCATAGACTAAGAGACTGTGTATATAAACTGCACCCAGCATTTTGCTGCATACAGGAAATGCACCTCAGTTACAAAGACAGACACTACCTCAGAGTAAAAGGTTGGAAAACAATTTTCCAAGCAAATGGTCCCAAGATACAAGCTGGAGGAGCCATTCTAATATAGAATAAAATCAACTTTCAACCAAAAGTTATCAAAAAGATAAGGAAGGACACTTCGTACTGGTCAAATAGAAATATTTAAGGGGTAACTTCAGCAAGTGTTATAGGTATCTGATGAATCTCAGTGGACTGGCCTTGGAAAATGCAAAGGAATGTTGCTCTTTGCTCAGAGTGAAGCTAACATATCTTCAAGGGAGCACATTGGAGGCATTTGAATTTTATGTTCACATTAGGGAGGTGAGTCCTGTATATTTTAGAAGACTAATATTTATTTTCTCTGAATTTAGTCAGGAATTGTCAATGTATTTCTAGATGAGTGTCACAGTAGTAAGGTTTTCAAAAGCCTACTGAAAACAAGTAACATTAAACGTGTGATTTATGAGATTAGGTTGTGTGCTATTTTGACTGTATTCAACTTTCATTTGTCATCTCCAAGGAGAAAAAAATGAATGGCCTATAAAACTGTAAGAGTTGCTCTGTCAGAAATAATTTCAAATTTACAAAGTGAATTAATTTATTTTAATCATATTTATAATGTGAAATTATAAGATGATGATAATATTGGCTTCTAAAGTTTTAGCCTAGAAAATAGCATTTTAATTATTATAGAAATGTCTACACGTAATTTCAAAATTTATTACTTCTGTATTTAATTTTGACATCTTTCTCATAATTCACCATTGTATATAATACTGTGATAGCTATCCCACAGTACATACATATTTCTGTCAACATAAATTCCTAGAAATACATTTACTAGATAAAATTTTATGCCCAATTTAAAAAAAATAGATAAGCTTACCCAACCTTATTCATAACTTCAACTCTTGCCATTGATACTCTGTACTCACAAAGACTACTGAGAGTTTACCAACCTTTGGCTAGAGAATATCAATCAGTAAAAACTTATCAATTTGTCAACAGGAATGTAATTACCATTAGAATGCATTAAGCAGAAAAATTTAAGTATATTTATGTTTAACAGATTATATTCTAACCTCAGACAACTAGATGAAGAAAAAAACTTTCACAATAAGCTGAGATCTAGCTCAAAGATCACTGACAGGTTTTTTTGTTGTTTCTCTGGGGTTTTTTTGGTTTGGTTGTTCTTTTTGTTTTTGTATTGTTTTGTTTGTGCTGAATCTAATGGATAGTTTTCACCTGAACTACTCTTTGAAGAAAAAAATAAAAATATTTTTAAAAATTTAAAAAAGAATAAAAAAAAGAATATATGTCTGCAGGAAAGGGTTATTGCACAAATCCCCATGTCCATAAGTCACATACATTAAGAACTGGGTGTCCACTCTTCATACCCAGAAAAGGACACATCTTCCTATGTCACAAATCCTTTCCTTTACATGTCTCTTAATGCAGTGGCTGACTGAAGTTCTACAGTTTTCTGAATCTCTTTTCCTCTCAGTCAGTGAGGGTTTTATACACATGTGCAAACTGTTATTTGAAACTTTTATTCAAACATATTTCCTGATCTTCTACAACAGTGGTTCTCAACCTGTGGGTTGCAACCCCTTTGGTAAACTTCTATCTCTAAACAAGTTCACAATTCTTAACAGTAGAAAATCATAGTTATGAAGCATCAACAAAGATAACTGATGGTTGGAAGTCACCACAGCATGAGGAACTGTATTAAAGGATCGCAGCACTAGGAAGGTTGAGAACCACTGGTCTAGAGGAATTACATAACTTGGGGGGTGGGGAAGAAAGAAAATGAGAGTCTCCATACTCAAAACACCTGTATTCTTATTTAGGAGACAGGCATGGGACAGGCTAATGGCACACATTATGAGAGTGGGCATAGAAATTAAATTCTTGAGTGATTTATCATCATTGGCTTTTGACTGGTTTTATTAGGCATAGTCTTTCAGCCTGGCATATTAACATAGAAAGGGAGAAAAATATTGAGGGCCTTTTTTTTTTCAGACAAAATATATCAAGGATTCTATATAGCCTCTTTATCACAATGAATCCAGTAATGGAATATATTTCCTCCAACTTAGAGAAAGATTCAACAAGACATATTTTTAAGGAGGACAACACATAATTCTTCTAAGATCCCTTCAGTGGGGGCAAAGGTAGGAGTTAAAATCAAGAAACAAAAATCTTGATGTATTCCTCATTTTCACAGCCAAGTCAACACCCTTACACCCTCCCTGCTGCTGCCCTCCTTCCATCTAACCCACCAGCGCTCATTCATCCAACTCTGTCCAGCTATGATTTGTCTCCATTTCCATTACCATGAGTTACGTTTCAAGCAAATATCATTTCCCACATGACATTTTACTACTACTTCCTAATAGTTCAGCTTTCTGCTTTGACCTCACAACAACACACTTTATGAACGTTAGAGGAAAAGCATCTCACAAGGGTCCCAGAGGATAAAAGGCAACTACTGTACATTTCTGCACATTCTTCGTCCACTTGATCTTAGTCAAAAGCTGAGAAGTGTTCACACATTCTTGTTCAATGAGTACCCTGGGTCTGAGCCCTACAGAGCTAGCCACAAACATTGCATGTCTGTAGTCAGACTGTCAACTCTGGTCTTTACATATTGTATTACTTAGGCGTGATAACAAAATTAAACTTAAAAAAATCTTCTAAGAAAATACTAAAGGCAGGGGCTACCACTTAGAACAGGTTCATTTAGAGTGTAACCATCCAGCAAATCCTTCTGATCAGACAATCAGAGGAAGGAGCAGAAAGAGCAGGAGAGTTTTCAAGGTTATGTCCAAAGAAAATAGGCGACAGCTAATCAGCGCCGGGACAAAGATCCCTCTCAGGACATCGCAAGACCCAGCAGAGGGCCAAAGACACGCCCCACAGCTCACCAGGTACTGCCCCGAACCCGCGAGACACAGGGACCGAGGTAGGCGGGCCTAG
>CM052716.1:45336752-45391850 GCA_028551405.1 Uromys caudimaculatus
GATGAAATGGACAACTTTCTAGACAGATACCAAATACCAAAGTTAAGTCAGGATCAGATAAACCATCTAAACAGTCCCATAATCCGTAAAGAAATAGAAGCAGTTATTAAAAGTCTCCCAACCAAAAAAAAGCCCAGGACCAGATGGGTTTAGTGCAGAATTCTATCAGACCTTCAAAGAAGACCTAATACTAATACTCTTCAAACTATTCCACAAAATAGAAACAGAAGGAACACTGCCCAATTCATTCTAAGAGGCCACAGTTACACTGATACCAAAACCTCACAAAGACCCAACAAAGAAAAAAAACTTCAGACCAATTTCCCTTATGAATATTGATGCAAAAATACTCAATAAAATTCTCGCAAACCGAATCCAAGAACACATCAAAACAATCACTCAACACAATCAAGTAGGCTTCATCCCAGAATGAAGGGATGGTTCAACACCCAGAAATCCATCAATGTAATCCACTACATAAACAAACTCAAAGAAAAAACCACATGGTCATTTCATTAAATGCTGAAAAAGAATTTGACAAAATCAACATTTCTTCATGATAAAAGTCTTGGAAAGATCAGGAATTCAAGGCCCATGCCTAAACATAGTAAAAGAAATACACAGCAAACCAGTATCCAACATCAGACTAAATGGAGAGAAACTTGAAGCAATCCCACTAAAATCAGGGACTAGACAAGGCTGCCCTCTCTCTCACTATCTATTCAATATAGTACTTGAAGTTCTAGTTTAGACAACAAAAGAAGGTCAAAGGGATACAAATTGGAAAGGAAGAAACAAAATATCACTATTTGCAGATGATATGATTGTATACTTAAGTTAGCCGGAAAAACTCCACGAGAGAACTGCTACAGCTGATAAACAACTCCAGCAAAGCGGCCAGAAATAAAATTAACTTAAACGAATCAGTAGCTTTCCTATACTCAAAGGATAAACAGGCTGAGAAAGAAATTAGGGAAATGACATCCTTCACAATTGTCACAAACAATATAAAGTATCTTGATGTGACTCTAACCAAACAAGTGAAAGATCTGTATGACAAGAACTTCAAGTCTCTGAAGAAAGAAATCGAAGAAGACCTCGGAAGATGGAAAGATCTCCCATGCTCCGGATTGGCAGGATTAATATAGTAAAAATGGCCATCCTTCTGAAAGCAATCTAAGATTTAATGCAATCCCCATCAAAATTCCAACTCAATTCTTCATAGACTTAGAAAGAGCAATTCTCAAATTCATTTGGAACAACAAAAAACCCAGCATAGGAAAAAATATTGTCAACAATAAAAGAACTTCTGGGGGAATCAGCATCCCTGACCTCAAGCTGTACTACAGAGCAGTAGTGATAAAAACTGCATGGTATTGGTACGGTGACAGGCAGGTAGATCAATGGAATAGAATTGAGGACCCAGAAATGAACCCACACACCTACGGTCACTTGATCTTTGAGAATGGAGCTAAAATCATCCAGTGGAAAAAAGACAGCATTTTCAACAAATGGTGCTGGGTCAACTGGCGGTCTACATGTAGAAGAATGCAAATTGATCCATTCCTATCTCCCTGTACAAAACTCAAGTCCAAGTGGATCAAGGACCTCCACATAAAACCAGCTACACTGAATCTAATAGAAGAGAAAGTGGGGAAAATTCTCAGACACATGGGCATAGGGGAAACGTTCCTGAACAGAACACCAGTGGCTTATGCTCTAAGATCAAGAATCAACAAATGGGACCTCAGAAAACTACAAAGCTTCTGTAAGGCAAAGGACACTGTCAATAGGACAAAATGGCAACCAACAGATTGGGAAAAGATCTTTACCAATCCTATGTCCCATAGAGGGCTAATATCTAATATATACAAAGAACCCAAGAAGTTAGACTCCAGAGAACCAAATAACCCTTTCAAAAAATGGCGATCAGAGCTAAACAGAGAATTTTCAACTGAGGAAACTCGAAGGGCTGAGAAGCACCTAAAGAAATGCTCAACATCCTTAGTCATCAGGGAAATGCAAATCAAAACAAGTCTGAGATTCCACCTCACCCCAGTCAGAATGGCTAAGATCAAAAACTCAGGAGACAGCAGATGCTGCCGAGAATGTGGAGAAGGAGGAACACTCCTCCATTGCTGGTGGGATTGCAAGCTGGTACAACCACTCTGGAATTCAGTATGGCAGACCCTCAAAAAAAAATGGACATAATACTATCTGAGGACCCAGCTATACCGCTCTGGGCATATACCCAGAAGATTCTCCAACATGTAAGAAGGACACATGCTCCACTATGTTCATAGCAGCCATATTTATAATAGCCAGAAGCTGGAAACAACCCAGATGTCCCTCAACAGA
Organism: Uromys caudimaculatus; assembly: GCA_028551405.1. Taxonomy (NCBI): domain Eukaryota; kingdom Metazoa; phylum Chordata; class Mammalia; order Rodentia; family Muridae; genus Uromys; species Uromys caudimaculatus. Next base: position 45,339,111 of record CM052716.1, read on the forward strand.
GGAATGGATATAGAAAATGTGGTACATTTACACAATGGAGTACTACTCAGCTATTAAAAACAATGATTTAATGAAATTCGCAGGCAAATGGATGGAACTTGAAAATATCATCCTGAGCAAGGTAACTCAGTCACAAAAGAATGAACATGATATGTACTCACTGATAAGTGGATATGAGCCCAAAAGTTTGGAATACCCAAGATTTCATTCACAGCAACCATTGGACTGAGCATGGGGTCCCGGATGGAGGAGTTGGAGAATGGACTGAAGGAGCTGAGGGAGTCTGCAGCCCCATGGAGGAAGCAACAGTGTCAACTGGCCTGACCCCCTGGTGCTCCCAGAGACTGGACCACCAACCAAAGAATACACATGGAGGGACCCATGGTGCTACCATATATGTGGCAGAGGAGGGTCTTGAGGGCCATCAGTGGGAGGAGGGGCCCTTGTTTCTGAGAGTGTTAAATGCCCCAGTATAGGGGAATGCCAGGGAGGGAATATGGGAGTGGGTGTGTGGGTGGGGGAGTACCCTCATAGAGGCAGGGGAGAGGGGATGGGATAGGGGGTTTCCAAAGGGGAGACATGGAAAGGGGAAAAGATTTGAAATGTAAATAAAGTATCAAAAATTAAAATAAAAAAGGAAAAAATAAATTAGTACAGCCATTATGAAAAGTAAAATGAGAGTGCCTCAAATCACATGAAATGGAATAGTAATAGGGAAGCAATGATAGTAACATTGTGCATGAAAGATCATCTGCAAGCACACCAACTGCAGTACAAATTTCTGTTTCCAACATATGAAATCAATCAAGATGCCTGCCAATAGATGAATAGAGTTTTAATGAGATATATAAACAAGATGAAATATTATTTAGCCATGGAAAGAATGAAGCATGTCATATGTGGCAACAGTGATGGAATCAGAGTACATTATATTGGGCCAAATAAGCAAGGTGGATAAAGACAAATGCCATGTGTTCTCGTTCATCTGTCAACAAAAAATGTTGATCACACTGAATGAACCACAGTGGTCACCATAAGATAGAAAGTAAACCAGCAAGGGAAATGGAGAAAGGATAACTTTTGGATGCCAAAATACAGCTAAACAGGAGGAATTAGTTCTCCTATTGTACGTAGCATAGTAAGACAACTACAGTCCATGACAATTTGTTATATCCCTCAAAATATTTAGAGAAAAGTTTGAAGGCTTCTAACACATAAATAGTAATGTGTGTTGCCAGTTACCCTGATATTATCATTAAATTTGTCAAATGACCATCCTGTACTACATAAGCATAAATAGACATTAATTAAAAATAAGTTAATAAAATTAAAAATTGCTCTAAAAGGAAAAATAATATTGGGGAAGAGATATAAACGAAAGCACAAACGGCCAAGTACATGAAAAAGAATGCTCAACACAATGAGCTGGCAATGCAAACTAAGTGTCCGTGTAAACCTCAAGTACTGATTGGGATGCTAGAGGAGAGAGCGTGCTCAGATGGTGGTGGTGGTGGAAGTGTAATATGTATATTCAGTTTTGACAAACATCCAGCAATTTCTTTGAAAACTCAAATCTCACTTGTGCTATTGTATAGTATTTCACTCCGGCTCATTCTCCCAAGAGAAAGAAAATATGCTCATAAAGACCTTTATGACAGAAAGAAAGAGCACTCACACCAGCTTGCTCATGCATGACAAGTGAAAACTGAAGACATCCCAGGCAGCCACACACAGAAGAAGAAAAAAAAGGTGATTACTACAGAATAGCCCTCAGCAATACAAAGACTGAACTAGTATATATCACAATATGGATGAATATTTTTAAAAAGCACAGGCTAGAAGTAGTTCCTGCAAAAACAATAATGGGCTTAATTCAACTATATAAAGTTCTTGAGCAGGCATAACTACACTATATAAGAAAAAATGAGCAATGTAAGCCTTTTGGAATGGACAGTTGATTACTGTGAAGAACTATGCAGACTGTTTTGAGACTAAACATTTATGTCCTCTCCAAACTTCTGTGTTCAAATCCTAAGCCCAATTTGATGGTACTTGAAGGGGGAGCCCTTGGAAAGTTAACTGAGCCATGAGAATTGAGCCCTTAGGACCAGCATGAGTGTCTAGGAACTTCTCCCTCTTGTGTCAGGTGAGTTATAATGAGAAGATGGTAGTCTGCAACTCAGAAAAGAGTCCTTCCCAGAACTCACCCCTGCAGGCACGCTGATCTTGGATTCCAGCTGCCAAAGCTGTGAACAGTAAGTCTCTGTTGCTTAAGACCCTTAGTCTATGAACAGCAGTTACAAATCTGAACCAGTAAGGAGTAGAGTAATTATGGAGTTAATGGTGACATTCTGTATCTCACTCAAGCTTCCTGTTTATATGCAGTTGGTAAAATTCAGAGAAAACACAGGCAAGATATTGTCCATATTTTTATGGCAAAAGAAAAAGCTGAGCAAATAACTAAACAATGGCCAATAACAAACATGCCAAAACATTCCGAAGAAAATAGCCTCAGGTTAATTTCAAATGCATCAAAATCAGGATGATTAGTAAGTAGCTAGATAGATGAACATATAACAAAATGATAAATAGTAAAATATCGGTGGTGAGTACACAGGTGTTATGGCCTAAACCCTTTAAATACTCTGTTCTTGTATAATTTTAAAGACAGATTTTATAAAACAGTATGTTTATATAGTACATTAAAAATTTCCACACAACAAAATTTAGTTTATGTTTTGAAAGTAAAAACCTCATCTGCTTAATGACAAATATTAGTCTTTGATAAATGTCCAAAGTAAGTACCAAAGATGTTTTCAGACACTGAAAAGCATTTAATCTAACCAGGCATGGCAGCACACAATTGCAAGCCCAGCACACAGGAAGGTTAGTCAGTAGGAGAGTAAGTTTCAAGCAAGTCTGAGCTACATAGAAAAATCTATCTCAAAAATAAAACAAAACAAAAAAAAAACCTCACCCAATACAAACATTAAAATGGGGCCAGCAGGTTAGCTTAATGGACACATATGCTTGCCTGTAAGCCTGACAACCTAAGCTTAATCCACAGACTCAATAAGGTAGGAGGGATAAACCGACCGTGCAAATTGTCCACACAAGGGTCTTGTGCTCATGTGTGTACACACAATAGCTTTTAAAAAGAAAATCAAACAGCAAAACAATAGATATTTAGAAAGATCACTGGCCTTTGACTAAGAAAAAAATAAACAGGTTTCTTTTTCTCCTTGGAGTTGGTTGAGTTGATTTATATTGGCATATTTTGTTTTAGGGGATAATTGCAAATATCCGATGATTATAATTTACCCCAGGTAAAGTATCAAGTAGAGCTCATATTTTATGAGTTTATTACAAATATATATTTTCTAGAATTTTTAACTTGTTAAAGAGAATTGGTTTTTAAAATATAATTTCTAATAATTTATAAATTGTTGCATATATACTATCATATGAAAGTTAAAATATGAGACTTATAAAATAATATAAGTAGTTTTTTGCTTTGACTAGCAAACACTAATTCTAACTAACATGTCCATGAAGGTCTGAATGTGTATATTTACATGCTCTCATATTTGCAAAGCTCTCAAGCATGAGTGCTCTGCCGGGTCATACATTACCTCCAGTATAGGGTTTCCAGTTATAATGCTTTCCCCGGAAAGGCATACTGTCAAAGTCTGCACACTGTTTTTCTCGAAAATCTCGGGAACCCAAAGGGCATGGCTAAAATAAAATAAAATCATAAATGGTACCATTGTTGTAAAATTCCAAAACCAAGGGACAGTGTCCCTGAAATTTGCACTTACTGACTGTCACCCTATCACCTCTGGGTTTCTTTCAGACTAACTGTCACCCTATCACCTCTGGGTGTCTTTCTGACTTGTTTGACCACTTTACAATAAGGATTCATATTGAAATATCTGAGCTGTGAGCTGTAGGCTGTGGGTGAGAAGAAATGACTGCAGTGCTAGACAGCTGCCGTGGAACCCCGCACGTGTCTTTACATAGCACCTTACCACCTTACAGAGACACAGAGACCAGGCAAGAGAGGAAAACACAACATCCCTTGGTAGCAGTATTTGAAGTCCAGGTGCCATAGTGGTTTGTAGATTTTAAGACACTGAGATACAGAGTATTAAGACAAAATTCGGCTTATAAATTGTGATTTGTACCCTGATCACTACAAATGATTCCTAGAGAAAACCATAATTTGAACTGGGAAAAATGCTAGGATTCAACTCCAAGCAAATTAAAGAGGTTTGGACTTATTAAAATGTAAATTTCATCTTTTAACCTCACAGAAAATGAAATATTAAATTGCTACCAATGTATACATACTTTTAGGGGATAAAGAAAATGGTAAGGAAACACCTGTTTATAAAAGTTTGGAATGTTTCTTCTACCTGAAAATTTTAAAGAGAAAAATCTTGCCAATGTAGCGAGGTCTAAATTATAAGTTCCACAGTCACCCTTTATTCAACTCAATTGTTGATATAACTCCATAAAGATTGGAAGTATATCTTATGGAATGTTTTAGCAGTAGGACAATTGATTCATCTTTTAGAATTCTATGCATTTAAAAAAAACTGTAAATTTTTGAAATACCAAGAAAACTTTCCCCTTAGATACAGGACAAAATATTTCATGAAAGAGCAGAACGAGAGGACGGTAGTACTAGAGATTCAATCTGGACACACCATCCAAGCTGGATAAGAACAGTGTGGCGCTGAAACACATTCTCAGCCCTGGAAATATTTAGCTCAGAATTAATGACAAGGGAGTTACAAGCATCCACATAGATAATCTTGCGGACTTTCTTAGACCTTTCCTTGGACATCTACCTTTGCTTCGTACAGTGTCCAAGAGCAGTAAATGATAGTAGATAGTTGCTAATTAATTATAAGCAGTAAATAGTAAACATAAATATGTGACAATAATAGATACGGTGTACAAATATTTACATGGCTATCATTTTTTATTATAGATTATGGCTTGAAATTTTTAGCATATTAAGTCTAAAGCCTCAGATTTAAAAATAGTGGCATAGGTTTAGATTATGTTAAGAGCTTTAAATCTTAAAATAGTGAAATACTATATCATCAATTCCAAACTTAAGGCTTCTTTTCATATTCTTACTCTTATGCCTACTTTTAACAAAGATGAAAAAGTAGCTATTATAAGCTGTGTAGTGTGTTATGATGGTCTTACAAGGTCTTCTTTTCATAGTGTACTGATATTTGGATCTTTGGAATATTCACATTTGCCATGTCATTGTCATCTACAAAGTTAGTTCATGGTCACAAATCATACAATCAAAGAAAATGTGCAAAACCCTCCCACTGTGTTAAATGGTTATGATTTTTGTGGAGGCATATTTATAGTTGATTATATATGTCCAAAAAATGGCTGGACATAATAAGGAATGCTTGTTTTTCCAAGTTATTTTTCTACTTTTTAAAGACTAATTTTATTTTTAATTATGCTTATGTGTTTAAGGGTACAAGAGAACATGCACATGAATACCAGAGTGGGTGCCAGGTGCCCTGGCGCTAGAGTTACAGCTGTTGTAATTCACCTAACATGGCTTCTGGGAATTATATTTGGGTCCTCCCAAAGAACAATACATGCTTTTAACCAATGGACCATCTCCCTGGTCCCTTTCTAAGCTACTTTCAAAGACTTTCATGAAAGCTAAAGTTGTCTTTCAGTGGTTTTACCAAGCACCAAATATGCTTATAAAGCAAATACCAATTTAAAAAATATATATAATTTAAGCTGTAGATACAAGTTTTCACATAAAAATATCAACCACTTAAAAGTTTATTCAAGTACAGTTTTAAATCTTGTTGAAAAGACAAGACTGAAGTGGAAAGAGTACAGAACAAGATATGTAAATAGTAAATCTTACAACTTGTCTGTAGGTGCTGCATGTATGAAAGACAAATGTGCCATTTGATAAGTTAGGGAAATACTGACTTTGAAAGAAAACTTTGAGTATGTCCCAAAGTATTGTAATTGAGATACTTAAGAAAGATAAAGGAACTGGGGGAGATTATTAAGACTGTGTTGTGGATTATTAAGAGGGAAGCCAAGTAAAGCAATTCAGGCAGGCAGGAAGAGATTATGTATTCTGAATGGTGGGAAAGGCCAACTTATACCAAAGAGAGGAACCATACAGAAAGACAAGGAGAAACAATAGTTCTTATACAAGCATCAGCACAGATAAAGCTCTGAGGTAACACATTAACACTGAATGCAAAATTAGAAATGCTGCTTTCCAGTATTTTCTAAGAACCCTTTCAAACAGAAGAGAAGCGAACAGTCAATAAAGCATACTGCCGTTTAATGAAGCACCTGGATGACATTACATGAAGTTCCTGACTAATTTCTTTCTTCTGAGTGACTTTCCTAAGGTCAGCTACAATAAAATTAAATCATAGTTGTAAAATGTCATTTAACTAGTCCTAAATACTCTGTGACGGACTTCAGAGATCTTTAGATGTGTTGGCTACTTATTCACTTAGAGCATTCTCATGAAGTAATCATAATCATTTAATAATATTTTATAATAAAATGAGTTGGGAGTACAGAAAGGTTGATTCATAAAAGTAAATTTCAGAGTATAAATATATCTCCTTCATCTGAATGGGAACATCCTCCTGCTTCATTCCAAATGATGCAATAATAATATAAGGCTTAGTATGTAAGTAAATGGTCATGTCAGTGCTCCAATACAAATATTTACCAGAGAGGGAGAGAGAGAGAGAGAGAGAGAGAGAGAGAGAGAGAGAGAGAGACAGAGAGAGAGAGAGACAGAGAGAGAGACAGAGAGAGACAGAGAGAGAGACAGAGAGAGAGAGACAGAGAGACAGAGAGAGACACAGAGGAGAGAAATTTGTTGGAGGCAGCACAACTTGGCACCCCTGTCTTGAACACTAATATGATAGACATGCTTGGTGGGTAATAGTAAAACTTTATTATTAGTTTTTGAGCCAACACAGAATCATATCATTCAAGAATTGGTGTGAGAAATGATATAATACAGTTTGAACAAGATACTTTGACCTTATAATTATCTCCAAAGTGGTCACCAAATTTGTAGAAACATTTACAGAAGAATAAACACTTTTCAGAGAGCTACAATTGTTAGCAACTTCCTTACTTTCTGTCAAAACTTCCCTTCCTAAAACCAAGTGATTTTTATTCTTTCTCCTGAATCTATACTGAACAAACCTCCCTAGACAGAAAGATACCATGGGCATCTTAATTAGCCAATAGTCTTCTTAAAACAAGGCACAAAGAAGCGCCCTAAATTCACTTAACAAGTATTTATGAGTTGCTCAATATGTGTCAGATATAATCTAGGCTTTGGGATTACAGGGAGAAAAAAATAAGACCTGAAATCTCCACTTTGGTGAAGCCTATCCTAGTTTGGTGTGAGAAGACTGATGCGGGGGACAAAGGTCAGGTGAGGTGGGAGGTAAGTTGTGTGAAGCACTGAAAAAGATTTAAAAGAAACTTAGAGAAATGCAAGAATAAAGGCTCCAAGGCAGAAATATGCTGATGTATTCACAGGAGACTCCAGAGGGGGAGTGTTTAGGAGGATCTGGGTGGAGCAGTTTGCATGTCTTTTGTTTCTAGAGTGCATGCTCTGTTCTGATTTCAATGTTTTCACAAGGGAATGCTATGAATATGTGATGATTAACTATATACTAAGTAGGAATCATGTTTGCTGTTTGGAAAGTGATCAAGGAAAGTAGTTTTTGAAAGAAAAATTTTGTAAAATCTATCTTTGTTTAATTTAAAAAAATGGAGGGTTTAACACATATTGTATTTTTTAGGTGATTTATTAATGATGACAATGCTAACACTGTCCTTAAGCCAGTACAGAAAACAAAGGTAAAATAATCAAATATGCTCTCCCGAAACCAACAAGTAAGGCTCTATGACCCCAAGAGCAATCCCACAAGCCTCAGCCTCCAGGATTTGTAAGTATTTTCACATTAAATCACAAAACACCCCCAAACCCATGTTTATCACCATTTTCCCAGGTCTGTAGACAGCAACATATTCTATAAACTATATTGTACTTTCAACTATTCAAATACATAAGCATTTAATTTTGACTAAACTTAACATTTTATTGGTAGATCATTCTAGAAAGAAGGCTAATCCACCGAGGAGGAAAAATTGTTACAGAGTGAAGCTTCAGTGTCTGCTGGGAAACTTGGAAGTGGCATTTCTTTTACAAGACTCTCATCCTAGTTTTGTCTGAAAGAACAAGGTAAACTTGGAAAATTACAAATCTTTTTTTATGTCTTTCTTTCATTTGTAAAATACACCTGTATATCTTATCTTGAAAACCACATGCCAAGTATATGTCTTACTGGACTTGAGTGTGGAATGGGCTGAAAGTGAAACCCTTCCTTTTCCTGTTTCCTCTTCAGACTATGAAGGAAACTGACAACTGGATGGCATAGACTTCTCCACACCATAGAGTAGCAGGAAAGCTGTTCCATGTTCCTGTGTTGCTTCCTTCCCACACTTTGCATTTTCCTCCCTTCTATGTGTATGGCAAATGCACATGTGCTTCACTCTTACTACACCTGACCAGCCTTCAACACTCTCAGAGACTTCCTTCTTCAGGAGAGCAACATAATCTTAGCAGGTTGTTTCCTGTTTTAGCTGAATATGCTTGACACCGAAATGCTATTCTACTTAGCAAATTATGGCAAGTTAATGTGAAACATGAACTCATTTGATTGTCTAACATGACAGGCATCTTTGTCTATACTACATAAAGATAAAATATGGGCTAATAGAGGTCTTGCTTCTGGACTTCTTACCACAAGTCCAGACAAGGTTCCCCAACTCCCCAGCTATCACACTGTATCTACCAGTTGAATTAAAGTGATCTACCCCTACACATTCCCAAAATTAAATGTAGTGGTCAACACATACAGTGAATGTGGTTACTTGAATGAGAATGGCCACCATAGGCTTATATATTAGAAACCTTGTTTCTCAGTTGGTGGAACTGTTTGGAGAGGATTAGGAGGTGTGGCCTTTGTTGAAGGAGGCATGTCACTGGGTCTCTCTCTCTCTCTCTCTCTCTCTCTCTCTCTCTCTCTCTCTGTGTGTGTGTGTGTGTGTGTGTGTGTGTGTGTACCTCACGAGTGGAGGGTAGAGGACAATTTGCAGGAGTCTGCTCTCTTTCTGTTGTGTGAGAACTGGAGAGTTTGATATCACAACCTTATATGCAAGCTTTTCAAATTAAAATTATTTCTACAGTATAAATCCTGAATTTCAAATACCTATTTGTAGCAGAAAATTTCCCTAAACATAATAAAATGTTCACTATGCTGTGTGATGCTTAAGCTTTTTGTAAGAACAAAATACATCAAGTTCTATTCTGTACTTTAAAAGTTATTCCCTACTTCTGAAAACACCTGAAATTCAGATTAACCTAGGAGATATACAGATATTGCTCACTCGGACACACATTTGTGCATACATGTATATTGGATATATTTCTAAGAAAAAATAGTTGGCACATGTCTGTTTCCTAGTTATAATCTGAGACACAGTGTATCACTGATAACCAATGGATCAATTAATTGTCATCACTTAATCCTGCATCTCTCTACCTGTAGTTCTGTAGTTTCAGAATGTTATCAGCTATCTGGTGCTGCTGTAGAATAAGGTTAGACTGGAAGTAAGACAATGCCAAAAGTGACCAAATGCTTTCAGAGAAGCCTGCTCTGCTACACTCCCTCCTAATTCTCCAGTTGTAATGGCACCAGATTACCAATAAGCAGCTCTTCACTTTATTGGATCACTTCCATAGTGCTAGTCCACTCCTGAGATTTGGTTATACATGAAACTACATTAAAACCTACAAGTAATAGATGTAATAATAGCTATATTTGCCTATTTGGTACTAGAAATAGCTCTAAGATACTTTATTTATGTTACAACTTTTCATTCTCAAAACAAACAAAAGACCCTCAGAAGTTTGGTATAGTTATATCCTATTATTTAGTAGCTGACAGAAGTTTAGTGAGGTTAGGTAGCTTGCCAGTGTCACACAGAAGAAGAGTTGAAGTCAGGATTCAGACTCAAGTCAATTTTATTCCCAGGTGAACACCTTTTTTTTTTTTTTTTTTTTAACCACAATTCTACAAATATATGCTATAATTCTCCTGTCTACACATCCATGACAACAATACTATTTAAGATTTTAGCAAAGAACTGAGAAAAGGAAACTGAATACGAACATGTAAAACTGACTGAGAACATACCCAATTACACTACACAATTTATACTTGAATTAAGGGAGATTACAGAAGACCTAAAAAGCCCTTTTACAACAGACCATTATTGCACATTGAGTATACAAAGAGGCAAGAAGATGGTTAAGAAACTAGAAAGATGTAACTTTCTACTCCAGGAGCTCATGCATGTCCCTAGTAGTTTTACTCTAGTCTTCTATAACAACAAATCACAAATAACAAAAACTAAGAAAACAAAGGGAATTCTTTCTAGATATGTAAGCAAATCTTTTTCATAGTCTGTAATATCTTTTATTTAGACTTTATATGAAATTTGGTTCATCTGTTGCAAAGAGAAGTTTCCTTGGTAAAGAAGACTACCTTATCTGTGGTAAATTATGTATATGTATAAAACAATCAAATTTTACTCTTTCTAAACATTAAGTTGTCCAGTAAGGTATTCACATCATTAACTTAAATAATGCTAGTTAAATAATATAATATATACAAGAAGTTTCACATTAAACACAATAGTATTAATAAAGAAAAATAAGAAAACTGCTCATGAAAACAAGTCTATCTGTTTAGTAGTCAGTAGCTTTAGATGCTTGTAGATAGGACATTCCAACAACAAAAGCCAATTTTTGAGCAACTTTTGAGCAAACTTTTTGTCAGAGGACTAAACACAGAACAAACATCTTTACTTCTGACCATGTTCATTAGTTAACAGGACTAGTGTTAGTGGCTACCAGGCTCAACAGCAGATATAGAGATTACTTCCATTACTTGAATCAACTTCTTTTAGATATTTCTGGTCAATAGAATATATCCCAGAAAACTTTAATATGCATATATTAGATAAATTAAAGCTTGTCCTTAAGCCAAGTTATATTCATGCAACTGTATTAATTTTAATACATGAAAAATAAATTTTAGTAAGGTAACTGAGTTATTTCAAGTTCTGAATTGATAAGGTCAATATTAATGAAGAAACCATTAATAATATATGCCATCATGATTCAGTAGTGTTAACACTATCTCCTTATAGTTCACTAAAAGTTGAAATAAAAGGCTAAAAATAGTAACAGAATTCTAGCATACTAATACTGCATCCTACAATTTGAGCTTTTAATACAGTCCTGAGTACAGGCAATAGGAATAGGAATGGGTTTGCCATTTTCTCATGTTCAGTTGCCTAATATGTATTACTTATATTGAATAATGCCTATATTATTGTATGTTAATTTCTTCAGTTATATAATAGCAGAAGGTGATGTGAAGTGGGAAATGGGTTTGTATTTCTCACTCCTCCCAAGTAGTATGGTACTTGATAGCACGATCCCTTTTATCTTGGACAAAATCTCTATGGCATTGCTACCATTAATCTAAATCAGTTTAGGGCTTGATGAATGAGGGCCATTTTCTCACCTGAGGGGAGATTTGGGCATATGAGAATGAGACAGTCTCACCCTATACACCATGCTCTGATATCATCCTGAGAGTCATCAACTTTCACAGGAGAGAGCCATCGGTCTTACTAGCTGGGAAGTTCTTTCAATTGCTTCATTTCTACTCAACTCTGGGCATATATCCCATCACCCCCTTCTGGAATCTGCTCATTTGTTATGCCATAAATTCAAATATATTTCTTTCTGATCTCAACTCCTACCCAACTCACTCTGTTTTCATATTATACTAGTCTTATTTTGTTTTGATTTTGGTTTTGGTTTTACTTTTATGGATTTTTAAATGTCAGTTTCTAATTTTCTCCCACATAGCCCTCCCTAGACTCCACTGTCATTCCTTGTATAGAGCCTCTATCTCAGCAATTCAGTCATTAAATTCCTATTGAGGCACTTCCTGGTATGCTGTACTCTTGTCTTTTTCCAACCTGTTCATATCTATAGCCCAATATATATTGCCTTTTCAGGGGCTTCTAAATGCCTCCAAACAGATAGCAAACTATTAGCAAACTAGTTTGCACTTCATTCTGCTTTAATAAAATTTAATAACATTAATTTCTATAGAAATGAATCCTTAAATTCCTAATCAGTATGTGTCAATTTTACATGTTTATAACATAATCTTGCATCAACGGACTGTTATTATTCTGTTGTAAATCCTGCATTTAAGTGATTTCTTGGAAATATAGAGTTGGCATTCAATTTAAGTGCATAAATCATGCTAGTAATTTTGAAAGTCTTATAACTGCTACATGTAATTACTCTAGGATCTAAGTTTAGCAGAATAAAATATGACAAATGGGTGTAATAAAAAGAGACAGAGAGAGGAGCAGAGAAGTTTATAGTTTAAGGACAATGTTCAGGAGAGGCCTAATTGAGAAGAAAACCATTGAGTAAAGAAGGGAGGGACAGTTGCAGGAGTACAGGCAAAGGGAGTGGTCAAAACAAAGCCCTCCGGGGAGAGAGCATGACTAGCATGTTTAAGGAAGGAGATCCAGGCAGTTAGTTGGAGCAGAGTAAATGATGAGGAATCTGCTAACAGATTAGTTCAAAGAAGCAATGAAAGTTAGATTGTATAAATCATTCTAGCTTTTGTAATAATTTCAGATTTAAGAAAAATAGTGTGGAGGGGCTAAAGAGTGAGGATAATCTGACTTAGTCTGTCGCCTATATTGAGAACTGGAGGATATAAGATAAGTGGTAGCAAATCGATAAATGAGGTTACTAAAAGAGCTGACGGTGAAATTTAGTAGTAAGGTACTTGCCTAAGCATGTGTAAGACTCTGGGCTTGGTAACAAGCAATTCAAAAAATAAAAGTCTATTCAATTGATAACTAGAAATAGTGGTAACTCAGACCAGAGTAGAAGTGGCATAAGTTATCAGATATGTAAAAAGTTATTAGATCTGAGATGTCTTTTTAAGGCAAAATCCAACAGAATTTTCTGAGGAATTGGATGGATACAGAAGTGAGACAGGAAAGACTCCGTGTAAAACCTCTAGAATTTTGGCTCACACTGATGGAACTGACATATGAGGTTAAAAATACTGACAGAGAACATTGTGGAATAGTTTTGTAGATAGCATTAGTATGCACTAAATATTACATGTTTATTAGAGGTCTAGTCAAGTAGTAAAGTATGGACCTCATGACCAGAGATGACAACTGGACCAAAAGATACACCTTTGGAATTGAATGATATATAACACTTTCAAAATCAATGAAGCTGGATGATATCAGTAATTAAATGGGTGTTGGTAGAACAAAGACAGTCAAGGACCAAGCCCTTGGTAGTCTAACACTAGGAACTCAGAGAAAAGAACCAAAACCAGCAAAGGAGAATGAGGAAAAGCAATATTATAACAGAATTAGCAAAGTTAGAATGAGAAGGAAGATGAAAACCACAACCAACCATTGAGTTTAGCAAGTACTAAAGGCATCTGTGACTTGATAAGAGCATGTTACAGTATGATGGGGGTAAAAACATGACGAGAACAATTTTAGAAAATATTAGACTATGTGAATTCAACTCAGTTTATATGGATAAGTCTTTAGAGCAAAGAAGTGGTTGAAATAACTGGCAAGGGGATTTTTGTTTATTTTTAGAGAGAAAGATATTTGTTTGCTTATGGGAAAATGCAGAAAAGAACACGTAGGAACAATTATCTACACATTTAAGAACTCCTAAGGAATTAAGGCGGGAATAGACTAGAAAATGTGAATGAAGTTTAGGATGCTAGTAGTCTGATATAAATAAAACACTGCAATTTTTACACAAGATGGAGAAAGAATGATCTCAAAGGAACATCCAAATGAAGGATGGTCAATTCTCTACCAGAGCCAGTCCACAATGACTGAGGGGAAAAATAAGAAGCTCCCATTGCAAACTACGGAGGAAGCAGCAGATCTGAAGGAGAGATGGTTTCCATTTACACCAAAAAGGTAAATGCTGTTGTAATAAGAAATGTCTCTCTCCCATAGACTTGAGCTTGAACACTTGGTCCCTGCTGACGGTGCTAATTTAAGAGGTAGGTGTTGCCAGAGCAAGTACATCACTGGGGCTAGCTTCAGTGCTCTGCAATGTGGTCTCACTCCAGTCCTTTCTGCTTCTACATTGCCATTGCAAATCTGATGGCTATATCCCTTCTGGATTTGGAAACTAAAATAATCCCTTTCTCCCCTGGTTTCCTTTGTCTGGGTATTTCAGCACAGCAACAGAGATGATATTAACATAGTAAAGATAACAAAAATTCAGAAAAGTCAGACAGTGAAAGACTTTGTTGATCATGAAATGCCAAGGGCACAGAAAGATTTTCATGGTTGCCAGAGGCAGGGACAGGATTCAGGACAGAAGAGACTATAGAATATAATGTTGAGTCTTAAGGGACTGAATGCCAAGAGATGAGGGATGCTGTAGCAGTCTGAGGCTTCTCACTGTGAGGAAGATAAAAGAGGATAAAGGCAAGATTGATCTTTATGGAGGCTGTGAGCTGAGGCTGGGATATTGAGGGCACTGTGGATCTCCCCACTGGTGGGCTTCCATTTGGAGCTTCCTCGTGGCCTTATAGATGGAATTGACAGTGCTGAGTCTAGGTTTTCAGGAAATTCATGTGACCCTTACACATGCAGATTTCTGATTAAATAGCCTAAAGTTAAAAGTTTTCCCTGCCTGGAAGAAGAGTAAGCTAATTATTCATAGCAAAGTTTTGGTTTACTTACATCTGTGTTGCAAGAGCGATAGCGTTTCCTTTCCCCAAGGCAATATTTTCCACCTCCTGAAGGTCTGGAAAACAACATTTGTTTAACATGTGATTGTAATACATGTATCCACACAAAGACTATATATATTGCTTGATGAAAACATCAAAGTTTACTTTAAGAAGATATAAAATGTAGCATTTTATCAATTATCAAAATAATCATGATGATAATTGTTAACAATGAGTATGGTTATTCAACACGAAATTAAGGCAGAATATATAAATAATTAATAAGACTTACAAGTTATGATTTATATTCTTAGGAAAATATAATTAAATTAGTATAATATCATAGTACAGTACTCAGTTCAATACAATGACTTTTAAAAACTTATTTAAAATGAAAGCCATTTAAATTATATTCAATAAAAACTCTAATCCTGGGGCTGGAGAGATGGTTCAGTGGCTAAGAGCACTGACTGCGCTTCCAGAGGTTCTGAGTTCAATTCCCAGCAACCACATGGTGGCTCACAACCATCTGTAATGGGATCTGATGTCCTCTTCTGGTGTGTCTGAAGACAGCTACAGCATACTTACATATAATAAATAAATAATTAAAAAACCCAAAAACTATAATTCTTTCTTTCATGTGGGAAGCAAAGAGATAACACTTAATGACTTCCTGGGAATAGATCCAGTTCATACAAAATAATACAAAATTGTATTTTTATTTAATTTCAATATAAAGTTTAAAACATCGAATTACAAATAAGATGGCTTTGCATTATATAACATTACATTGCTTCCAATGTAATGAAATATATAATATCAAATATTTGCTTTCATAAATTAACCTTTAAATATTTAGAAGTAGGGAAGAACATATGCCACCATTTGGATGTGCTATTACTGAGTAAAAACCATCTTCTTTTTTTGAAAGAGGTCCAAGTCATTCTCTTATGTACCTGAGTCTGTTTATTTATCATAAGGACTTACATTTTGGGTACTAGTTTATAGCAGTATACGCTGAATTTAGACTTGGACTTGTTTAAGAAGGGATCAAGAATCAGTAGATTTAAATAATATTTTGAAGATCAATGAATTGATCAATTTGAACCAACTTGGGAGAAATGGACTATGAGGTCAACACAAGATTGATGTTATGGTGGCAGTCATGGTTAGTTTATGAGTTTTAAGAGGAATTTGTTTAGTAGGAAGGCAATAACTGCTTGAAAGTAGTAAGATGGAATTCAGAGCTATTATAAAGAAAACAAATTCTAAGTTAAAAAAATAGAAATGAGGCATTTGACAGAAGCCAAGAGTCCTAGGTTAAAATGAGAACAAATTAAAAAATTAAACAAGACCATCCTTTATCCAGATGGGGGTGGGTAGAGATGTTATAACATCATTCTTCAGTAAAGACTAGTCAGTGAAATGGTCCTCAGCCTCAGTTCTAGACATAACAGGTAGGTAGACAGTTGCAGCCAAGGAATCTTAGGCAAAATAGGAAAAAACAAACTAAAGAAACTGTCCATCTGTCCATTGGTAAGATGGAGAAGATATAGAGTTGCCAGAGAACACTGATGGGCTGGCCTTGCCCCACAGGGACGCTGGCTAGAGAGACGGAGAGTGGGGAAGGAGTGGGCTGACTTGCCCTGGAGAAAGTGGCTCTGGAGGGGTCAACAGGAACACGTGAATGGAAACCACTTTACCACATGGGCAGGACTGTTCACTGCAATTTGTGATGGGAATCAGGCATTTCAACCCCTGAAGCCCTCTCACTGGTCCTTTTAACAGTAATGTGGCAGTAATAATTTTATGTGACATGTGAAAACCCTTCTTTTTTCCTGGGAATAATGGTAATGTAGCAAAAATCCAGTCCTGGATTCACCCATAATTCAGTAGTTTTCAGAGGAGGAGATCTGATTATTACTAGCTTATCTAGACAGACAATGCTTTTCTATTTTAAAAGTTTTTTCTTTTTCTTTTCTTTCTTTTTTAATTTTTTTTTTAATTTTTACTTACACAGTAAGGGGAAAGGAAGAAGAAGAAGAAGAAGAAGAGGAGGAGGAGGAGGAGGAGGAGGAGGAGGAGGAGGAGGAGGAGGAGGAGGAGGAGGAGGAGGAGGAGGAGGAGGAGGAAGAAAAAGTCCGTTTAACAAAGATCCTTCACTTCCCTGGACCCATTGCTTATTCTGAAGACAAGAATTTGGCTTGCTAGGAAAATGTTTTTACAGATAACACGTGAAACCACAGCTTTGAATCATTTCCAACTGTGTCTTTTTGTTGGCTCTGGCTTACTTTAGCTACTTACGCTGGACTGTCACAGTGTCTTAGGGATGAGGAGACGCCTCCTCCGCAGGTCCTGCTGCACTCGCCCCACAGTGACCAGGAACCCCAGCCCCCATCTATGCTCTGGGGCCAAGTGCCAAAAGGAACACAATCTCCCTGATAACACCACTGTAAAATTGCACAGAAAACACAGAATTAGTTTTGAGGCAAATAGAGTTATGAAGAAAGATGTCTATATACGTCATAAAGTTAGATAATGACTAATTTTAAGCATTAGCATTCTCAAAAGTACAGAACAGTCTTTTAACTGTGTTTAGACAATGGCAAAGGTGCATGTGATTTGCAGTCTTTAGCTGGGCAGATTTATAGTCTCCAACATGTACCAGTTTAGAAGCCCTGACTTTGGTGGTTTTTCTTTATTTCTTTTCTTCCAGACTTTTAGTGTTTCTCATTATAGATTAGCTATAGGCCTCAAAATCATTTTTAGATGTTGTAGTAATTCTTTGAAAAATCTTTACATTCTACTATTATTAGATTTGTGGAATGATAATACATTATGGAAAGTTCCCCACTAAGGAGATTTTATGATGGTAATTGTTCATTCTTTAAAAAAGAAAGAAAGAAAGAAAGAAAGAAAGAAAGAAAGAAAGAAAGAAAGAAAGAAAGAAAGAAAGAAAGAAAGAAAGTGGTAGAGGCTATACTAGTAAAGGAATGCTTTGTGGCATTTCATCCAGGAGCAGGACAGACATAATAAAAGTAATGCCAAGACACTAGGGACTGGGCACAAACACCTTATATATATTAACTAGCCACGTGTAAGGCCCCTGTATGAACATGCATGCTGGAATTCTGCTCGGCTTTCCTCTGTGCAATAAACCACACATACTGCATCTATGGAGAGAGCTTGGAATAATTTATCAGAAAGCAGACATCACATAATCAGCTCATAGATCTAGCATGATAAATCTTATTTGCAGTATATAGCAAAAATAAAAGTTTTTGTTTAATCCAAGCATTTGTAGGTTTTTGTTGGTGTAGTTTATAAATTATTAAACATTAACAAATTAAACATGCTATGAAAGTGATATGTTTTGTGGATAACAACAGGCAACAGTTATTATATAGTTAAATAGTGCCAGCAGAATCACACTATTAAGAAGTTCAACGTTAAACAAAATATGGGACACTTTGAAGTTAATCATGTCATCATCCTAATTCTATCACCAAGTTTGTTGTTTTTTACCTCTGAGATACACTGTGTATTCTTTCACTTTCACCTTATTACTGCAACCTTAGACAACAAGTGGTAGCAATTGGCGATTCTACTGCCATCTTTCTCTATTGGATTTATTTCCCAGAACATTAAGGTGTGACTTGTAAAGGCACAGCATTATATGCTGTCATTATTTTGCTTAAAAGACTCCCAGGCTTTCCCATATCCCTTCTCCCTAGGTCTGCTGATGGAGTACTTACGTCCTCTGTGGCCTCCTATCCTTGGTGTTGAAGGCAGCAGCCACACAGGCTTTCCTTTCTTTCTTTTCCTCCCCTCCCCTTCTTGGCCCTCCCCTCCCTCCTTTCTTTTTTCCTTCCTTCATTCCTTGTTCTACACTTGCTCCCTCAGCACATTTTCTCATCCTTCAGATCGCATTCTCCTAACAACTGACCTCTCAGATCAAACAAAGGACTGCATACATGGCTAGGTTCTCTGTACCGAGCCATATCCCTCGTCTTTTTTATTAATTAATTAGTCAATCAAGATAGGTTCTTGCCACATAGCCCAGGCTGACCTATGATTTAGTCTCCTAAGGGCTGGGTGCCATCAAACCCAGCTTCCAGTTCTCTACATAGAAATCTTCTGATTCTTTAGTCTCAGATCACGTGTCATTTCAGCAGACAGCTGTTTCCAGGACGACTCTTATTCAGATGAGGCACCTCACCACCCTTCCTTGCCCCAGTGTCTTCCTTTCCATTATGGGACAGTACTTCTGTCCTCCATTTCCACTCTCTTACCAGATGAGGCACCTCACCACCCTTTCTTGCCCCAGTGTCTTCCTTTCCATTATGGGACAGTACTTCTGTCCTCCATTTCCACTCTCTTACCATTTGAAACCATTTAAGTATCTTACGAATTTCTTTGCTCACTCCCCTACTTAGAATGCAAAAGCCTTGAGAATATCACATGGATTTTGTTAATTTATAAAATTCTGTTCCTCAGACTAGCCACACTTTAAGGATGTCATAGCAACATGCAGCAACATATTAGAAGAGGTGAAGAGCCTTTCCAAGATCACAGGAACCATGTTGAAATGAAGACTCCCTCCAGTACTACTTGGTTTCTAGCATATATACAAAAATCTTTACATGAATTATTATAGTTAAATTGTGGAAATTTGTGTCACATTTTAGTCACTATATGTCAGAAGAGATCTAGAAAAGATTAAGGAAGACAAACTCATATTTATTTCCTTGTAATTTCAGACTTCCTTGAGAATACATATGATTTGTAGATAAATGTTTTACTTTTTAAATATTTTTTCAGATAAAAGAATATTGAGGACCATAGAAATACTAAAAGATACAATTTACAAGTATTTAACAATTATTGCTGTGCATATTCACAAAATATAGTGCAGTGAGAGAGTCACACAAATTGTCTTGTTTTACTTTTGAACCTTATTTTTGGGCTAGAGTGGAACTCAGTGGTAGAACAGATGCTTGGCACCCAAAGATCTAAGCATCCAATCCCCAGCATATACACACACAAATTTTAAAACATGTTTAATTAGCTTATAAAAATTGAGTTTTCATTGTAAAGTTTTCACATACGCAAGGAAATATTCATATATATAAATTATATTCTGTTCTTATTTGACCCCAGTTTTCCCATGTCCTCTTCCTCCCTACAAATAGTTTATCTTTCTTCTTGCATGACATATTTTTCATTACTCTTTCTTAGTTCTCACCCCAAAATTTACATAAATAAACCTCTTAAAGTAAAAGACAGATATATTAGGTAACTTACAAAATGATGCCCAATTTTCATCAATTTTGGGAAATTTTGGAGGCTTAGGAATTTTAGAAACAGGATCTCATGTAGAACAGAATAGCCTTGAATTTACTGTACAACCAAGGTTTACTTTGGCCTTCTGATCCCCCATACCTAGCTTTCTCATCCTTAATTAATGCCTATACAATCATAGTATGCCAGAAATAGTTTTCTAGAATACATTTAATTTATAAATTATGTTTTTATAATTATACAATGGGGTAATAAAAACAATGATAATAGAAAGCCAAATAACAAGAAAGAATGGGTAAAATGATCACAGTAATAGTATAAATATCAGATACCTCATATTTAACAAGACTGATCTCCAATTTGATAACTAGTTAACCCACATAACTAGCTTACAGGCTACCAACTTCAACATGAGGAGGAAGCTTTATATTACTACTCTCAGTTCTCATTCTTCGAATGTTTTAGGCTCAAGAGCAATTCGCCTGATTCCTTTTCTTTCCTTAACTTTGAAATGGCAACTAATTTTTAGTTCTTGACTCCAATATAGATTACAATAAGAAAACTTTACAAATTAGTTCAATGAAAGACATGTATTAAAAGAAATTAAAATCTACCAAGCAACTTGTTTGATTTTGATCTTCATCAGGTATATTCCTTTGCATATTGTTTTATTTCTTCCTACTTTGTACTTACCTTTTTTTGCAGTTATTGCTACTTCTCTCCATTGCTAGTAAATATCTTAATGAAATATATTATTTTAAAAAAGAAAGTTATCTAACTGAATAATTGGGGCTTTGAAGACAGCCACCTGAGACTTCAAAGGAATGAAGTAATAGTTTCATTAATCAATATACTTAGAGATTTCAGTATCTGTATATCCTGCATAGAAAAATCAGATTATACCGAGCAAAGCAGCTTGAAGTTTGTAGACCCACTAAGCATAGAAAAGTGAAGTCTGTAGACCCACTAAGCATAGAATAGTGAAGCTTTTGAGTGTTCTGTTGGGTTTCTATTCTTTATCATAAAGTTGTCAAACAAATGCTCTATTTTCAGAAGGATGGATTCATTTCATTTTAAAAGCTAGATATATAATATAATCCAGCTTCTAATTTTGACTCTCAAAGGCTATATCCAAACTACTAACCTTGGATGGTTCTAACTAATAGTCTTATTACTATAGACCCAATTATCTAAGTAAGTTATATATTCTTCTTCCTTCTGCTAATTTAAGTGTAGTTAACAAAATTCATAAAGCTGAGATAAATGAAACTTCATGGTTCCAAAACAATTCTCATATTGTTTCTTCTTAAGTTTCACATTTCTTTTAAATTAAATGAATATTCTTAAAACATTATCTAGAAAGCAATGATTCTTTTAAACATTTTCTTTAAAAGCAACATCACTTATTAGTAGTAAACAACATCACTTATTATTGAATTACTACAAGGTTTAACTGTATAATTCTCATTTGTAAATGAGTTTTTGTATTTTTGGGCTTATTGAGACAATCTTACTCTGTAGCTTGGCAGGATTAGAATGAACTTTGTAACTCAGCTTGGTCCAGAATTCATGATAATCCTTCTGCCTCTGGCTCCCAAGTGCTGGAATTATAGGTGTGAGCCACAACACTTGGGAATGGTTTTCGTTTTGCCTAGAGCTATTTTATGGTATAATTATATAATATCTTGTTATAAACAGAACTAGATCAAATTAGCATACAGAATAAGATAACTGTAAAGAAATCTTCAAATTTTAAAAGAACTGATATTGGTGATTTAATCCAGAGCAGTTTCAAATCAGAAGAGCAGAGGGCTGGAACGCAGCACTACTAAAAGCCCAGTGCCCCCCGAGCAGTGGTATGACTGTTTAGGCCACATTTCAGACCGAATTCCCAGGCAGAGCTTGTCATCCACGCTCTTCACTCTTCTAGGGCATTTGGAAGGTCTATCCTCTCCTCACTCCATGTGTTTATTTGATGTCCAGTAAAAACATATTACATTCTACCCTAGGTGAATTAAGAATAAAGTTGCAAATGCCCTGCTATATATCCAGTGCTTTGAAAGGCATGTAATAATCTCTTCCTAATCCAGCCCTATTTTTCCATGCAAAGAAATTAGGGATCAATGTCACTTATATGTAAACCCAAATGCTAGCCTATATCTCCAATTGAATCTTATAGAATCATTAAATGAATCTTCTGGCAATAAAACAAATATTTGAAACTTTCTTTGTGGTTATGAACATGGATTATAAGGATTGGGTTTTGACTATCCTCAATATCCTGTTCAGTAACGATGCCAACACTACTACTGAAGTTTATACAATCTAAATACTTATTTACTATTTCATCAAATACAGTATCCCTAATTCCTACCCAAGGGGCTATGTTAATGCTATATCCAAGTAAAGTTCTTTGGCTGAAAGTTATATAGATCGATTTGTAGGAGACTGACCCATGGACAAGCAGTACCAGCACACTGTCTGGGCTCATCAGATTTCCTCCTTCAGTTAACGCTACTGTCCCTGAGCACATCCATTCAGACCATATGGTTCTTATTCAGTTTGTGAATGGCTTATTCAGGCAAACATCCAATGGCTGTAATAGCAATGTCAGACCCCCCAGGACTCACGCAAATATCAGTTTTTAATTTTTTGGCCACATTTTTTATTCCATCTGCTAAATGTGCATGGAACAGTTGTGGAACATTTATGGAACCACGCCTCCGGGCAAGGATCCCACAACTTTTGCAGCCAGAGTTTGACGAGATCCAATCCCCTGGCTATGTCTATGCTATCACTCAAGTGATATTTCTAACTCCCCCCTTTAAAAAATTTTATTCAGACAACTATGAACAGCTTTGGTTTTATCCACTGTTTGGATGGCTAGATTGGGTATAGGTAATTTCTTACTCTTTTTGATGAGAGTAGTTTTGAAACTCAAGGTTAAGATCATAATTTGTGGATACTCCATTTGCATCTCTGAAGCCATTTGTATGCTGTGTGGCATCTACTGCTGCTGGTTAGGAGGTTTAAGCCTGGCACAAAACAATACCAAGCAATGATATTGAGAAAGCCTGTTAAAAGCTCACTCCCATGTAATTCTCTCATTCCATTATCATGTAAAGTATGTAAATGTTTGTCTGCTCTTCTATTAAGGTTCCCATTCTTTTATCAGTTTTCATATAAGCACATATTAGCTCACTATTCTGCCTACATTGACTTCTTGCTGTGATTTCTTACCAAACAATTGACTGCTACATGTTGATAAACAAGAAATTCATTTACTGGAGTAAATTATATTGCTGTTGCCTACTTCATGCAATACTTAATTCTACTTAATTTCTATAGCAATGAAATACTACTTTTTTTTCAATACACACAAATCATTATCAGGAGATAAATTAAAATGGAAGGATTTCAGCTATGAATCAGAAAGGCCAGTACTGGGGCCTCGGCTACGGTATGAAACTGTGGTAGTGTCAGGGTCTTCAGTCTTTCATCTGTAAAATAATGTTAAAGCAGTATCTGTTTCATCGGAGTTTGTCAAAAGAAAAAATGGAAACATGTATCTGGCATAGTATAAGTACTTTTAGAATAGTATCATTGCCATCAGTATTATTGGAAATGTCACCTATATTTACATGGCTAGATTAAACTAACCACAAGGTTGATCAGGTCAATTGAAATTTCCACTTTAATTTTGTCACCAGGTCTAGGCACAGCTTTTCATTTTTTCAGTCAAAATTCTGAGTCCTGAGTTCTCATTTAATTTCCAAATAAACATTTAAATTTCAAATAAAAGCTCTAAGTCTAAAGTCTATATTTAGTAACAGTAAACACATATCACTTTTAATAATAAAAATTTATACAAATAAGTAGTAAATATAGTCAATGAATTAAAAGGACTCAGCCCACTCATCTTTGCCTTTTTTTGCTTTAAAAATGCAGGTTAATTCAGTTCTCTAGGGTCTTTTTTTTTTTTAAATCAAACTATGTGTCTGTGTGTGTGTACACATGCACACTTTATGGCCTATTGTACTAGGACTTCATACATGCCAAGTAAAATATTATTTCACTAAGCTATCATCAGTAATCCCTCACTTTTAAATCTTATATTGAATAGAATCTCACTAAATTGTCCAGGCTTGCTTAGAACCCACAGTTCCCATGCCTCACAGATAATGGCAATTACTGCCATGTGCCATCACACTTCATAAATTCATTCTTGTCGACACGTTGAACTAAGTTGGGTTTTGGTATTATTGTCCTTCTAGGTAGGAATCTACATTGGGTTTTTCCCACCCACAGGTTCATTCACTTTAAGGTAAAACTATCCATCATCCATGCTTCTGGGAAAATGACTAAGATGTGCTTTATATATTAGCTTTAGAGGATGACATCCACCATAGTGACCTTATGATAGTACACTGTTGAAAATAAAATTGGCATCTTGATTCACAACCATTGTTGTACTTATAAGGTTCCTAAGTACTTTCCCATGGAGTCCAGGTTATTCTGTGCAGGTATGTCTGGTCTGGGAGCTAGTAAGGTTTAGGAAGAGAAACTAAGGCCCAGCAAGGAGCGCTTGAAGCCAGAGCAGTCCTCATTTCAAATGCATATATTAAAATTAAGCAGGCTTCATTTGAAAAAAGGGATCTGAAAATCTACTAAATTAAAAATGTAAGCCTTAGCCAAGTGGTGGTGACACACACCTTTAATCCCAGCACTTGTGAAGCAGAGGCAGGCAGATCTCTGTGAGTTCAAGGCCAGCCTAGTCTACAGAACTAGTTCCAAAACAGCCAAGGCTACACAGAGAAACCATGTCTTGAAAAACAAAACACAATGTAAGCCATTAAGAAGGAAATGTATTTCTGCCCTATTTTATTCACACTGTCTTATCTATGCTTATTTTTATTCATGTTTAGAATTATTCTGACTCTACTTATTTAAATAACTTAAATTCAGTATTGTCACTTTAGCCTTGCAAATGTTTTCTGAGCATCCTCCAAATTTGTAATTTCTAAGAGATATTCAGTCTTCATCACATATATTCATATAGTCTTATGATGTGATAAAGGCCTGCTATCAAGCACAGCACACACACATAAAAATACTAAAATGTGTTTGCTGCATAAGTGATTACTGACCTTGAGCCATGTATATTCAAATAGCCACTACTCATAGTATAATTACTAACATGTGAAGATTATATAACTTCTAGAATGTCAAAAGGAGATGTTTACTCACTGTCTCTTTCTGTAGTGCTAGGAGACAAACCCAAGGCCTTATGAATGCAAGGCAAGTGTTCTTTCTCTGAGTTACATCTCTAAGTCGTAAATATTTAAAGACAAATATTTTTCTGCTTAGAAAATGAAGTAAAAGAAAAACCCATCAAGTCTATTGATAGTGCTATTCTAGGAGAAGAGAAACTGTAGTCAGGCCAGACCGTGAAAAGAACAGCCAATCAGTGAATGGCTAACAAAGCAACAGATCCCCACTGCGGCCTCCTCCTTCACTTGTACATTTCTTTGCAGATGGATGTAAATTGCTACTTGTCCTTGACAAGGACTGGCAGTCCAAAATAAACCTAGACTGTTGTTTCAAGAATGTGGTTCCTAATATTTTCTATTACTTCAGTAAAAAAAAAAGCAAAAGAAAGAATTTTTGTAGTGTATGAAGGTCTCTGTATTTTTATTGGCTACTTAAAAATTTTGAAAAAAAAAATCCCTAATCCTTTAAAAACGGCCTTACCAATTCTTATATTTAGCATAATTTACCAACATTTCCAAACCCAGCATGGAAAAGCCATCAACATGGCACTAGGTCATGGGTCCTGAATGAAGCCATCAGCAAGAATTAATAAACTGTGACAGCTGCCCAAAACCTTTCATTCTTTTTATTTAAATATCCCACTGCAAGCTGAAATTCAGTGTGATCTTTGTTGAAAGTAGCCAAGCTCACATGGAAGAAAGCAGAACAGAGAAGAGATGACAAGTATTAGTTATAAATTCACTACATAGAATAAATTTTAGAATTTGTGTATATAACAATTTGAGAGAATTTTTGTAGCAGGATATAACTATTTTTTCTATCTGTTTGAACAGTTCTTTTTTTCTGTGATGCTGAAGATTGAGCCCAGACCTTTATATATTTTAGGAAAGTGCTCAGCATTTCAGTTATATACCCAACCCTGCATGAACAATCCTTAGAGAAGATATTTTTAAAATCAGAATAATATAAAGTAAGATTATTTAGCCATAATTTCCATGTTCAATAAAGCACTTTGTTTTATTTTATTATTATTCTTTTATGTGAAACTCACCCAGAAAAATTAACTCTTTCTATTCCATAAGTAAGGCACATTTGTAAATATAAAGATAGGACAACTACCACTTGATTAGAAATATATTATTTCAAAGTATATCTTAAATGATATAGATTTCCAGTGTGTAGACATCAGCACCAGAAATTGTTCAGTTTAATCTATGTGCCCAACAGTTAGCAAATCACTTGTACTTACCCCTTTCTCAATATTCCCAGTCTGACACAGTGTCCCCTCAGCAGCTGGAATACTGTTGGTGACACAGCGGTTGCTTTTGCTGAGGCACCAGAGCTCTCTACACACTTCCTAGGAAAGAAGGCAAAAGCAAGTTGATCAGGGATAGAGGGTAAACTCATGTGTATTTTTTGCACAGAGCACAGAGTTATTCAGCATCACTTGCTACTGTTGAAAAGAGGATGCAGCCGGGCAGTGGTGGCGCACGCCTTTAATCCCAGCACTTGGGAGGCAGAGGCAGGTGGATTTCTGAGTTCGAGGCCAGCCTGGTCTACAGAGTAAGTTCCAGAGAAACCCTGTCTAGAAAAACCAAAAAAAAAGAAAAGAAAAGAAAAGAGGATGCAGGGTGATGTTCTCTCAGAGGGCCTGCACGTAGCAGGACCACTTAAACTTAAATCTAATCTTGTTTTAGTACATAAAATGAATCTTATTATTTAATACTAATGAGGATCTTTTCATAAAAGTATACAGACATGTCATTAATATGGGAGAATAAGAAAAAAGATTATAAAGAATTTTTTTATGTGTAAAAATATATAATAGCACAAACAATAATTACTAACAAAGCATTATCAGGTAAATGATTCCTAACACAACACTCAAATAAAAATTATTTTTAAAACTTGGTAGGGGGGGAGAGAGGCAGAAACAGACAGACATACTACAGAGTGGGTAAGAATTTAACATATAAATGTAAAGAAATATAAAATACATTTTGGAGTCATTTCTAAATCTTTTATGTCTAAGAACTATCTAGGAATGTTACTTTCAGCTTATCACAACGACAGGTAAGCATTCATAAAATACTGGTGTTTATGACATTTTAGGTATGTACAGCCACCTTTTCTCCTTCCTTATTAGTTTCCAGTTTCCAGACTCAACAGAATTATGAGACTTTTCTAATACTGACACTATAAAATATTATGTTAAGTTATAAGATTCTAAACTATGTCTAAAAATATGTTTCTGTAAATTGTTATGCTTATTTTTAAAATTAACTTTAGATAAAAATACTCAACAATGCTGTTTTTACATGTGATTATCAATTAACACCATCATCATTGATTTGAACTAGAACTATGAATCAAAATATATTTGCAATAATATACAATAAAAATGCAGATAAATTAATATATAGCACATAATCCTTTCGCCTTTATATCTCAAGTGATGTTTTAACTCTCCAGACACAAAAGAAATTATGTGACATAGGCAGTATTGAGACATAAAGCAGTAGAATATGGAAACTGATGATTGCTCAAACGGAAATGCACACAGTATACTTTAGCACATTGCTGGAACTCTTCTGGATTTCTATAAGGGATGTCCTCTATCAATCAGGAGGTGACATACACTATATATTAGGCTTTAAAATGGAAGCTAGAGAAATGGCTCAGCAGTTAACAGAACAGGCTGCTCTTGCAAAAGACCTGAGTTTGGTTCTCAGCACCGGAATGGGAGCTCACACTCATCTGTAACTACAGTTCTGGGGAATCCAATGCCCTCTGGCCTTCATGGGCACCAGGCACACACATGGTGCACAGACATACATGCATCAAAACACTCATACACACAAAATAGAAACTATATTTAAAAACTTTAAATATACTTAAAATTCTAACCTCTATTTAGAAACTAGTGAGCTAAAATGAAAACATTAGAACATTCTTATTAAATATTATATATTCTATATTAGAAGGGATCATAATATCAACCTAAAATGCTCCTGTTATAAAGAAACTAAATAAATATACTTCTTTGTTCTTACAATGTATTTTTCAGTTCATTCTTAATTTAGTTTAATATTTTCAAAACAGTAGGAATTCTAATATTTAATGGTTTTAAAATACTAACCCATGTATAAAAAGTCTATACAAATTCAAACAAGTTCAAAAAGACACATTTAATAGAACAATATATTTAAAATTTGAAAAATAAACTTATCTCTAAACAAGAGTTCTAATATCCTATTCTTTTTGTTAGGTCTAAATCTTACTTTAGACAAAGGTAAAAGAAGCCTAAAACATACTTTATACATAATCATACAATGAGAATTCTACTATTGAAGAAGACAATACTCAGAGCATCAATCAGTAAAACATACAGTTTAATTAGTAAAACATACAGTTTACTTAGTAAAACATACAGTTTATTTGTGTTATAGGAATGTTACTGTCTAAAAGCACCTTTGGAAAACCTCTCTACCCAAAGTGGCAGATGATGGAGGTACTTTTCTTGACAATTGTAATATCAAGAATGACGATACAGCTTTCTTTAGTGTTTGAAAGACAGATTTCTGCATCCCTTGGAGCTTATTCTTCAGTGGTTTCCTGAAGATTGACATTTTGCTGGGGAATTAACTTATCACACATTACTATGTGAGGCAAAGGGCTACAAATCTACACTGGAAAATACAGTTGAACTGTTAAAGTAGTCACAGAGACCACTGAACACTTTTACAACAGAATTCACAATTGGCATTTAATCTTGAATAAGAAAGAATTTTGATATTGAATTCAGGAAGATAAAATCAATATACACGAAAAGTTCATTTCAAACCAAGTAAGAAGTTCTAGAATATTGAAAACATATTTCAATAGACCAGTTTCTTTGTATAGGAATAGTGATTACTAAATAAACTCTTTCATAAAGATTTCAAGCTATGATGAAGTTAACTTCAGTTTAAAGTTTTGTATCTCTTGGGAAATTTCTATAAAACAAAGTTCATACTCGTCAAACTGCTTTTCCTAAATGAAACACTTAGTGATGGGTATGCTTGGTGGTGGGATGATGCCCCTTCCCTCGGCTTAGAGCCGGAGCAACATAGTTCCTCCATGTGTTCTTTATTCCTGACGGAAGTTCAAGTTTATCACAATTACTTTCAGGACTTCTCTAGTTGAATACATCATTGCCTCTGTACTAGGGTTTCCTCTCGTATCTTAAATTTCACTTTGGGAAGACTCAGGAAAATCCAGTATTCTCCTAGTCCTCAAGTTTAAGGAAGGGGAAAGAAATATCAACAGCTCTTTGAAGAGACATTTCTGTTAGGCAACAGTGAAAAAGAGTGAAATTTGAGATAGACTCTTTAATTTTATGGTGTCAACTATAATCTGGAGAAAGATTGCCTGGTAATAAAGAGTGAGGGCAACATTCCGTTTCCATTTGGAAATACTTATTGCAAACCTACCATACATCAGACATAATGATAGCATAATGAACAAACGTTTTCATGTAGAATCACAGGGACCAGGGAAACCATTTCTTTGAATTTCTCTGATAAAACTAAAAAATAATATCAATACAGACCATATCTGTCATGACATTTTGTTTCCTATGTGTATATCTATGCATCCCTTGCATGATCGGTGCCTACAGAGACCAGAGAAGTGTATCAGGTCCTAAGAAACTAAGTACAGACAGTTTTGAACCTCCGTGTAGGTGCTGGGGATAAAATCTGGGTCTTCTGCAAGAGCCACCAGCTCCCTTAATCACTGAGCATCTCCAGCCCTGACACCACATTTCCCCCCAATTTTAATAGATTAAAATCATTTCTTAGGTTTTATTATTTTTCCTTTGCCAATGTTAACCAGAGACTATAATGCAGAAGGCAGAATCTATATGCTTAAAGCATGCTTTACAAACTGTTCCTATAACTAAAACTAAAAGTTGGCAATCATATCTTACTCTGTCGATTTGGGAACAGAACATTTTCTTGCCTCCTAAAAATTTGTCCAATACCCACTTCCATAATGTGTTGATTAATGTTGATTTAGACAGATATAGGTTCTTGCCAGTGCCATGAATCCAATTTCTTTTTTGACATAGATCCTTTAGTAAATAACTAAGGAAAGAATTCTTTTCCCTATTTTTTTGAACATATACTTAATCTATCCTCATTTTAATTGAATATACAATTCTAAATCGACATTACTCTTACCCTAGCATTTGAAGCTATTATGATCACTTGTAACTCTAATGCTATATTTAATTGCTTTCAAGAATTTGAAGATTTATTTTAGTGCTATTTCTTTGCCCTATCTGTTATTTTTGTTTCTTAATCTACTTCAGATTCATGCTCTGAGAATTTTTACTTTTCTTTGATTCTGGTTCCTTTAACATACATCTGCCCTACCCTTCCCTATGCCTATTCAGCATAAAGTGGACCTTTTCTTTTTAAACACATATCTCTTACCTGTCTGTCAATGTTTCTTTATCTTATCTCTGGAGACAATGATGGCTGACTTCATGTTCACTATTTGCTTGTGCTGTTTGTTAGTCACAGTCAGTCTGTCTTCAGTGAGTGCATCTTTGGTCTTTCATCATGCTCTAGCTTTGGAGTCGGAGAAGCACAGTCAAGTGCTTTGGTTTCTGTCACATATTTTGAGGTTTTCATCCACCAGCTTTGAGGTTGACTTATTTGCTCTGAAGCAGGTAGCTGATAAAAATGTTTGCTTTGTTCTCTTGTGAGGTACAAACTAGTGCTCCAAGTTCTTAAAGTAAGTTATTTTTCACCCAGAAATCTATTAGCTCAACTAAATCCCTGCTGGTACTTCCCCTAGCATCCCAATCTCCTAGTCCTTTGCTATCTAAACCGTGCAGCTCATCGCACTTCCTTGCTACATACGTAGGTCTGTAAGGGCATTTGCATGCAATAGAGATTACTTTAATAAAAACTGAGACTGAAACCCATTTGACTACCTGTTTTTTAAAAAATAACACGAAGCGGGCAGCAATCTGCTTAGTGCCCATCCCACAGCCCTACTGCAGTGACCTCAATAAACTTATCTTATCCAGAGGTTAGGCAAGGCACTGGGTTGGGGGATGGGGCCACCCACTCATCTCCAAAGTTTTAACCCAGAATGGCTCCTGTCTAAAGGAAATATGGGGACAAAGTGTGGATCAGAGACTGAAGGGAAGGCCACCCAGAGACTGTCCCACCTGAGGCTTCATCCAATATACAGTCACCAAACCCCGATCCTATTGTGGATGCCAAGAAATGCTTGCTGAAAGGAGCGTGATATAGCTGTCTCCTGAGAGGCCCTGTCAGAGCCTTACAAATACAGAGGTGGATGTTCACAGCCAACCATTGGACTGAGCATGGGGTCCCCAATGGAGGAGTTAGAGAAAGGACTGAAGGAGCTGAAGGGGTTTGCAACCCCATAGGAAGAACAACCATATCAACCAACCAGACACCCCCAGAACTCCCAGGCACTAAACCACCAACCAAAGAGTACACATGGAGGGACCCATGGCTCCAGCTGCAAATGTAGCAGAGGATGGCCTTGTTGGGCATCAATGGGAGGAGAGGCTGTTGGCCCTGTGAAGACTCGATGGCCCAGTGCAGGAGAATGCCAGGGTGGTGAGGTGGGAGTGGGTGGGTGGGAGGGGAGCACCCTCATAGAATCAGGGGAAGGGGGATGGGATAGGGGCTTATGGAGGGGAAACCAGGAAAAGGGATAACATTCGAAATATAAATACATAAAATATCCAATAAATAAACCAAAACAACAACAACAAAAGAAAATCCATTGAGTGCTAAGAGCTTAATAAGCTATTATGTTGGCATGGAAATAGGGATATAGAGAGAGGGTGTAGTAAAAAAGTATTTAATAAGTCAAAAAACAAAAATTAATATAAAAGGTGTATTTTTTCACTGTTTCTTCACCTGCTCTCATGACTTCAATAGGATATGGGTTTTAGAAATGAAACTACCAACGCATTTACTATGACCAATAAAGGAAGCTCTTTCTATAGAATTTTCAAGTTGTCTTTTAGGTCTTTATATGTCTTATGATTCCTCCACAATTATGAGAAGTTTGCCTGCTACCTTGAAATCATAGTCAAAGATAATGCATAACTTTCCACTTTGGGAGAAACTTTAACCTTTTGCTATGTTGGGTCATTGGTAGTAATTGTACAACAGTCTTGGTGTCAATATTACCCTATCAACATCTGTTTGCAACACCATCAATATCTGTTTGCAAAAAAGATGGTCAATGAGGGGAGTAAAGACCCAAGAAGGTCAGGAAGAGCATAAGCAAAAGGAAATTGAAAACACTACCCCTATAACCTAGTTTAAGTCTAGGGATGTAAACAAAAAAGGATAAGACATCCTTGCTTGCCGGGCAGTGGTGGCGCAAGCCTTTAATCCCAGCACTCGGGAGGCAGAGGCAGGTGGATTTCTGAGTTCGAGGCCAGCCTGGTCTACAGAGTGAGTTCCAGGACAGCCAAGGCTATACAGAAAAACCCTGTCTCGAAAAACTAAAAAAAAAAAAAAAAAAAAAAAAGAATAATCCCATGATGTAAGTAATTTAAATGAAAGAGATTCTAGCAAGGGAATAAAACAAACAAACATGATTTAGAAATTCTAGTTAAATAACCACTAATTTGAAGGCATTTCTAAAAAGAAAACTAAATAGTTATAAAAAATGAAGGGAAACCTGGAAGATTCACAGTTAATGTAAAAATACTGACGTTTAAGCCTATTTATGGCTCTGGAACTAGGATTTGTCTTGAAATTTCGGGAAAATAAAAACCAAAGCAAACTTGTAACAATTATATGTCAAGTATACATATATGTTTGGATTCCAGAGACTAAAATATTTCAGTGTCTTTTACTATATATATCTATATTAAAACTACACTGTGCAGTTTATCTTAAGATACGTGCATATTTACCTTAAGATATCTAAGAGAAACAATTCTATTTCTCTTACTACACCCATTACATACTTAATAATTGAAATTTTAATAATTAATCTGTAGATTTTCTGCTTTAGAAATTAGACTTCTGTGAGTTTTGAAGATTTTTTAAAATAGAGAATAAAGACAGCATTAGCTTTGAAAGTAAACACAAAGTGAACAAACACCGAACCCAAACTGCTAGAGCTCATTTTCTGCAAACTTTTCTCATACGTATTTCTCAAGATGTTTTCATTATTTCAGTAACATTATCTTCCAATTTCTATTATCTATTTTTAAAAATTGTTCAGAGCCCAAAATATTTTTAAAAAATTAATAAAATACAAACAATTCTTAATGCTAAAGAAAAACGACTTCAATCTTAATTTTTTAGTGATAAAATAATAAACAAAAGGCATAAGGTATGAAAGCATTAAAATCTGTAGTCTGGCCGGGCAGTGGTGGCGCACACCTTTAATCCCAGCACTCGGGAGGCAGAGGCAGGCGGATTTCTGAGTTCGAGGCCAGCCTGATCTACAGAATGAGTTCCAGGACAGCCAGGGCTACACAGAGAAACCCTGTCTCTAAAAACCAACCAACCAAACAAACAAACAAAAAAATCTGTAGTCTGTAGACAATAAGACCCTGTTGCTGAAGACAACAAACACTCTGGATATAGAACACAGAGATATCAAGCTGGAACTGAGCTGGAAGCTTCCTTTTTGGATAGCATTCAAGCGCAGGTAGATGCTACACAAGCTATTAAGGTGGTGGGTAGAAAAGCCATCCATAATCATCGAAAATCATAGACCCAGGTGAGAACCTGGTGTGCTAACAATAGTACGCTTCCAGGCAAGGCGAGCTCCCATTGTGACATGACACGTATTTTGAGGGTAAACAGTACTCTTTATTGAACCTAAGTCCTGCTCCAAGGGAAAAATGCATAGCTGTGAGAATGTTGCTACAAGTCCTACAATGAGATGAGAACTGTTCTGAATGCAAGTTACACAGACTCCAGTAGGGAAGGGAGCAGTAAACAAAATGAAAATAAATATTATATTAGAAAATAATAAACACTAATGACAAACAAGGAAAAATTATAGGACTTATGCATGTGAATGTATAAACACGAATAAGTTTAGGTAAGGTTATCAAGGAAGGCATCATTTAACTAAAAGTAATCAGATAAGCAAAGAAATTATGGAATAATAATAATTCCATAATAATAACACAATATGATCCAGAATTACTGGGAGAAATTTTTGTATAATGATCAAACAGCAGGCCTGTCTCAAGGGAATTTCCATTTGCATAGAGTTAAAGAACTTGAGTCAGTGTGTGGCTCAGAGTCTTCCTGTGCTCTCAAAGCACAGAAGGTTCATCTCCTCCTACTAGTGTAGCAGCTCTTCAGGAATAGAACCACCAATAACAGATGTTCACAGAAGAAATGTGAACACTTATTCAAAGTCTTCCATGAGCCCAGCAAATGAAAGGAACATGAAATCTTTTCACTTACTCTTGCTATCTGAAGTTTACAGAACAATGAAACTGTTGTTCACTGAAAAAGTTTTCTAAAAATGAATACAATTTACTGAGGTCAACTTGACAGTACAGGTAATAGTAAATGCTGAACGGATTTCTTTTTTTTTAATTTAAAATACTCTGTTAAAAATTTTATGTTCCATTATGAAACCATGTGCTAGATAATTTGTTTTCATTTGTGGATGAAAATATCTTGTTTACTAGTAGAACATCATTCAATTCTATATTAAAATAAGTAGTTAGAATTTATATCATACTACTTAGGATTTATGAAATAGCTCCATATAAACAATGACAATATTCACATATAATAAAACTATTCACAAATTAAACAAAGCTATGATGCCTATAAAACTTGTGTGGCTTAAATCTACCTGCAAATGAATAATCATCCCTCACAGTTAATAATAAATTATATATTAGGTTTTACTAACCTATATTATATTATTAAGTGTTATCTAGAAGTTGTGATTTGGAAATAATTTAAAGTGGCAGAATGAAGAAATAAAGAGCAAGGTCTGAAAAAGCCCTAATCTAAAGCTCACCCACATGTATCACATAAGCCTATATGGGAATTCCTTCTATGTTTAAACATTATCGTTGCAATCTGCTTTCTGCCAGTTTAGTCTCATGATTATTTTCTAATTAAAAAAGACTATTGGAAATGAAAGAAAAGTGAGAAGTGCCAGAAATTTGGCATTAGAGATTCTACAGAGCTTTATAGGAGTTTGCTGTACTGAAGGAGCAAGGAGCAAAGAAGGAGAAGAAGAGGAGGAGGAGGAAGGGGAAGGGGAAGGGGAAGGGGAACGGGAAGAAGAAGAAGAAGAAAAAGAAGAAGAAGAAGAAGAAGAAGAAGAAGAAGAAGAAGAAGAAGAAGAAGAAGAAGAAGAAGAAGAAGAAGCAGCAGCAGCAGCAGCAGCAGCACCACCACCACCACCACCACCACCACCACCACCACCACCACCACTACCATTCCACCATTTCAATGGTTCAATGGTTCTGTTGTTTTATTTGCAATGTCCTTTTTCTAAAAAGTACCTAAGGCATCCTTAGAGTCAGAGTTGGCAGATATATGAAGATAATATAGTAAGGATCTAGCTCTACAAGCTGCATCTGTATACTTGTATCTTATCTTAAAGAAACACACACACATTCCACAGACAACAAACAGGGAGGTCAGAGAACAACTTGTAGGAGTTAGTTATCTCCTTCCATCATACAGATTCCAAGATGAAACCCAGGGCCTCAGGCCTGGCAGTGCCTTCATTCATTGAATCAATTATTTATCTGGCCTCTATTTTTAAATAACAGAAAACACAACTGAGGCTGCTATTTAGTTAGAGGAACATCTTTTTCATCTACACAAGGCTCTGAGTTTACACCCAGCATCACATAAACTGGGTATGATCCCAGTCATGCTGTGCAGTAAATGCAGTGGAACATGAGATGCTGTCGGTGGTGGTGCTGGTAGTGCTGGTAGTGCTGGTGGTGCTGGTGGTGCTGGTGGTGCTGGTGGTGCTGGTGGTGCTGGTGGTGCTGGTGGTGGTGGAAAGAAATGTCATCATTCTAAGACTTCACAATTTCAGATTTCAGTCTTCTGAGGATGTATGTCCCCAAACAGTAATTTTAGAGATGATTTCTCTCTGAAAAGACAGGGCTAAGATGAAGATTTTGAGAATTTTACTGACCAGGAATGAGACATTACCTGAAGAAAACTAAACAAGTGTTCTCCTAAACAAGATGGTCTAAAAGAACTACAGGGACAAAAATGGAGATGAGACCGAAGAAAAGGCAGTCCAGTGACCGACCAAGTGGGGATCCACTTCATGGGGAGACATCAAGGTCTGACACTATTACTGATGCTATGGTGTGCTTACAGACAGGAGACTAGCATGGCTGTCCTCTGAGAGGCCCAACAAGTAGCTGACTGAGACAGATGCAAATACTTACACCCAACCATTGGACTGAAGTTGGGGACCACTGTGGTTGAATTAGAGAAAGGATGGAAGAAGCTGAAGAGGAGGGTGACCCCATAGGAAGACCAGCAGTCTCAACTAACCTGGACCCCTGTGAGCTCCCAAACACTAAGCTACCAACCAAGTAGCATACACAGGCTGGTCCGAGGCCCCCGATACATACACAGCAGACAACTGCCTGGTCTGGTCTTAGTGGGAGAGACTTGAGACCACAGGGAAGGGGGAGACTTGGTGTGGGAGAGCATCCTCTCTAAGACAGGGGAGGAGGAATAGGATGAGTAATTGTGGGAGGGGGAACTGGGAGGGAGGGCAACAGCTGGATTGTAAATAAATTTGAAAATATTTTTTAAAAGATGAAGAATCATCAAAAGTAAAAGAAAGCCGGGCAGTGGTGGCGCACGCCTTTAATCCCAGCACTTGGGAGGCAGAAACAGGCAGATTTCTGAGTTCGAGGCCAGCCTGGTCTACAGAGTGAGTTCCAGGACAGCCAGGGCTACACAGAGAAACCCTGTCTCGAAAAAAAAAAAAAAAAGAAAAGAAAAGAAAAAAAAAGAAAAAGAAAAAGAAACATCTACAATCTTTATCTTATTAACAGAATGACTCTATGTAGAAGCAGCAGACATGACAGACTCAAACCTTTTCGTGTTTTTAATCTTGGAATGCACAAATCACACACTGTACTTTTACTTTCCCTATCGATAACATATTACAAAGTCATCATAAATTTTATCAATGTAGTCCAAGTATCTCATAAAAAGGCACTACATGCCAGCTAAATATCACTGCACATCCCTTATAGATTACAGTATGGAAATGTCTTTATATACATTGTACTGTGATATTCTGTTCTTTGTGTTTAAAACTATTGTACATTTTATCCTGCTAGACGTTATGGATAGTTTGAAAACAAAATTAGATATTATGGAATGAAAACTGTGGAAAACCGTGAACCAAATAAAATATACCACTGTGATTAACATATATAGATAACTGAATGCATACACTAGAATCATTAAAACCGTGGAACTGGGCATTGGTAAGCTCTCAACTACTACATAAAGGCAAAAGTGAAAGGAATGAAAAAATGTATCACTTAGCAGTTATGGTTCATTCTATAAATGTTTAAAATCTTCCCTGAAGTCATTATCTTTCAAAATAGGAATCATTTGAAGACAACTGTTCTCCTAGTCACACATCAGTGTGCCGAGGGCCCACCTTATGCCATACTCAGGCTTATCTTTCCCTTCAGCTAATTCATGAAGCACAACGTACTTCCCTGACTGAACTCCTATATTTAAAGAATGAACTGATTTCCAGAGTAGTATTTAGAATTGTTAAAAATGTTAGGGAGATGTAAGATAAAAAGCAGTGTAAACTGAGTATAATAATTATGTGGACCCAATTCTTTAGATACAAGTTCAACAGGTGGGAAGGATTTTAAAGATTCTATTAGAGCTCAAGAATCCTAACTGGAAATTTATAATATAAAAAGAATATAAGAATTTCATATAGTACATGTATCTAGTGAAACCATCATTTTTCTACAAAGTAAAAAGGGTTCATGAGAAAGTATAAATATTATAGTGCTAAAAATGTCTTCACCATGCTTTCTGATTTTATTTGATTTCTGTTACAGAAATGTGCATAAGCATAACACAGAAAGAAGCAAAACACAGAAAGTAGTTTCAAAACTAGTACTTGTTCATTCCTACCAGTCTGGAATGAGTAAGATTTCCAGATTGAGAAGAATCAAATCAACTTAAATTAATTTGTGCATTAAAGAAAGCTTATATCCATAAATCCCATAAATGTAATAATAATAATGACAATAATAATAATCTACAATAGAAGCTTACGTATAAGTTCAAACACAGTTTCCAACATAAAAGCTAACATGTAGACCCCCTCGCTGACAGAAATGAGACCCACTATGAGGAAAGGTGCAAAGCATCTCTAATCTCACTGGGTCACTGAGTACATGTAGTGACTGTGATTAACACTTGAGTGACTTTACCTAAAAACAAAAACAAAAACAAACAAACAAAAAAACAACTTAAGAACAAAAGAAACTAGATCCATTCAAAACTAAGACTTTATAAACAAATGCGAAAAACCAAAGTTTCACATGGGGCTTAATCCCCAAACAATCACACACAATCTTGAAAGCACTGCCAAAGTCTACCAAGAATAACAATATATTTGTCACCCAAGAGATTTTTTTAAATTGCCTTCTATCGTTCCATGCCCAAGAGGAATAACTGGTAACGTACAGTGTGCGTACAGTGTCATAAGAGCTATGGTAAAACGTAACTCTTTGTATTGTTATACCTTTTTAAGCACGCAGACTATCTGTATGTACCACAATAAGAACCAAGTCTTGAGATTTGGTTTTTAAGCCTATTTTTTGGCATACAGACTGATATTTTAGACCTATTTTTTCATTACACACATTCCTATATTAGTCACCAAAATATTTATAAAATTATAAAAAGACCTTAACTATTTCTAATATGGTACTGTGACTTTAAAGCAAACATTAAGAGAAAAATCATTATGCCTACAATTTCTTCCCATGGCTATGTCCTGTTTTATTTATTTTTAGGCGAATGTCACCTTGTTCCTTCTTGGTTGTTGTATTGGGAATTGGGAAGTGGGTGAAGCAACTTGAAACGACTCACTTCTAGCTAGAATGAATTTAGGTAAAGCAAAGAAGCCAGTAAAAATGCCCTTTAGCACAGTTATAAGACTGCTAGGAAAAGGAAGTAGAGAGATTTCTTAAAACTAAAATATTTTAAAAGACAAAGTTAGCATCATGGACTCAAAATTTAAAAAATAAATAAAAGAATGATAATTTACTAAAATTCTGTTTGCTTCCTTAACAAAATATTGTGAATCATGTTAATTTAGTATTATTCAAATATTTAAAAATAGAATATATGATATTAGAAAAATCAAGATCAAAAGCAGTATGCAAATTAATAATGCTTCCAAGGTAAACTAGGTTCATCATTATTCCACCTGAACATGTGTTATAAGAGAACATTTACTGGCTGAACATAAGGATTAAGACCTCTTACCCCGTATTTGCATTGGCGGGATGTTGCGCCATACTGGAAACGGCATTGTTCATCAGCATCATACACCTGCCCTGGGGCCACAGCTGGGTAAAGAAAGTCACGCTTTGGAGGCTCATTATCAAGGCAAGTACCGCGGCCTGAACTGTTCAACATAAAGCATCAAAGGAAATTAGGTACTCTGTAGACTATTTCATTCAAAATTATGAACCATGTGCTGAGATCTTTGTTTTAATAATTTGATGCATGAAAAACAACATATTCTATAAATAATCATATAGCAAAATAGAGTCATTTCACTGACATCTGAATGAGAGCTCCAAAATCTTTTTTTCCAGCTCCACAATACAATTCAAGCATCTCAGACAACAATCTGAAAATGTCATGTTGACTTTTAAAACACTGGCTTAAACTAGTTCTAAAGGAACCAAACCAGAATTTCATATTACTCTAAGTTTCTTGTTTGTTTTTATTGAAAATATAACCATATCTGGTAGTACAATTAAAAACATGAATTGTGTTGAAAATTAAACAAAAATAATAATTGCTGTTATCATAAAGACTTAATTTATATACTTCACCCTTAGATAGAACACAGGTGCTATGGTAAGACATGTCACTAGTTACTGGGCTGAAGGACAGCTAAGGTCCAAAGTTCTTGCTCACAAACACTAGAAATGTTTAGTCTTTCAGAGATTTCATATTTCATTTAGGGTCACATCAGAACTACAATAAGGGAATGTTCTTCTTTCTACATAATTCCTGCCTTACAAAGTATGTCTTCACTAAAACATAGTATTTTAATTCCATGGAACAAATAACAGAAAGGTTGCCAAAAGCCAGACAAAATACCTTAGTTTAAAGAGCTTTGCTAAACATAATTGTTCATTTTTATTTATCCAGTGTGCATAAAACAGGACAGATGCTTTTTGACTTTCACTTCCCATGTGAGTTAGACTTTTTAAAGAATTCCTATGCCAACACTTAACATTTTTTCCAACATTCCTGTCCATTGTGCCAGCACTTTTGCTTTTTCCCCAAAATCTTTTCCATCCACTTTGCCAAAGGAAAATAACTTCACAAGTTGAAGTTCCTCAACTGTTATTTAGGACAGCACAAAATTTCATTTACACACAGGGGAGAATCATACAAAACAGTGAGTTTCAAATTCACCTGCAAGTTTTTTATACTCCTAAAATGTAAAAGTTAACTTGTTACATTACAGTATATTTTCACAGCAGCAAATTAATATCTTTAAAACCTGAAATGAACTCTTCTTGAGTGGACACAGACCACAGGGATCCAAGGTTGTCTTCTCCGCTTTATGCTCCTCTGTGCTCATTGGGTTTTTAAAAAGAATAATGAGACAACAGCCCTGCACTGACACAGGCAGGCTTTGCCATTTCAAAGAGCACTGCTCAAGGACTGCATGACCCAATACTTGTTCCATTCGGTTTTAAGTTTAGAAACTGTCGTGTACTTCAGCAAGCACATTTGTTGGTAGATGAATTTTAAAAATAGCACTTTTGATATTATGATGTACAAACTTTAGTTAAATAAGACCCAATTAGTAATTTAAAAAATATATTAAAGTTAATGACAAGGGGGGTCATATTTAATAGTACAATAGTATAAAAAAAGTCTATTTGGATATTATAGAATATTTGTGGGAAGACTGAATTAGAGAATTAATTTTTTTCCAAAATATAAGTTTCATCTGCATTTACAATAAAACTATATTTATGAAAACAATTGAGCATATAATAAAAACAAGTAAATACTACTATAAATCAACAGAAAAATATATACTGAATAATTTACATAAAGACCCTGAAGGTTATTAATATTTATCAGTAGCACAACAAAAAAATATAGGACAGAATTACGTAACTAGAGCCAGGACAGAACCCAATACAAATATTATACACAGTGACTTTCAGAAATTCGGAAAAGGAAACTAAAAATTTCAGAAGTAGAAGTATATGAACCTCTGAAGAGAATTTAAAGATAGATACATAGAGGAAGTAACTCTTTCCTGATGGTAAAACTGGCTTAATTTAGGAAGAAACAAAAATAATTATTTCATTTAATGTTCTTGTTTCGAGGTATAATGATCTTCTAGCCAATGTTCATGTGCTTTTTAAAAACTTAGATCAGGTGAGCACTGCCAGGGTTGTCAGAGCTAACAGTGGGAGGAATGATTGGTCAGTTCTCTGGAAGCACCTATTTCTTTTGTATTAATAGCTAATTAAATAGCTAGACAAGATCAGTTCTCTGAGTTGAGTGCATTTTACAGAAGATTAAAACCCTTCATGAAATAAAATACAAAAAAAAAAAAAAAAGCACATGTATGTTTTAAAAAAGAGCCTGTGTTTAGGAACACCATATCAACAAAGGCCTTTTGAAATGTGCAGGCTCCATCTGCACACAGCAGCACAGCTTATCAGTCAAGTGACCTGAAGTAAAGCATTTATCTGTGCAGATGACTAAACTGTTTCTCCACCCCACACGCTCTCTCTGTGTGTAGACAGCACTGTTCTAACAACCACACCTGGAACAGCAAAACTTTGGTGAGTCTATTTGAGGAATGGGACAATTCTGACATTTTAATTCTTAACTGAGATTAAGCATTGCAAATGTTTTGTTGTATTGTGTTATTTAAATTTGTCTATTGTTTTCTCAGTGCCTTTTCTGCTACTTTCAAGTAAGAAAATACTATAGAGCATAATTATTATTAATTAACTCTTAAGAAGAACAGTAATTCAGGATATTATGCTTCTAAGTCATCAACTACCATTATGAAATAGTATAGATACAGACACGGAAGGCAAAGAATATGCATCTATGCGATACAGATTTAACTCTGTCTGAGCGCTCTCTCTCTCTCTCTCTCTCTCTCTCTCTCTCTCTCTCTCTCTCTCTCTCTCTTTCTGGTGAATATGTGTTTGTGTGTGTGTGCACATGTATGTGTTTAACCAAGAATTTCTGAGCACTCAATTCTAATATACTTTTCCTCTGAGTAACTCCTCTTCTGATTTTAAAGGTTTTGAGGTAAAGTCTGAGTTCTGGTTTCACTAGAAGCTCTTCTTTCTATGCTGCCCCCCCACCCACCATGGTGTATGCATCTGGGCAAATATGTATAAGGGTGCACTCACCCTTGCAGTTGTTGGAGGCCAGAGGTTAGTGTCGGATATCTTCCTCAGTTATTTCCATCTTACTCTTGAGACAGTGTCTAACTGTTTTAGGTAGATTGGCTAGCCATCAGAGCCCAAGACTCAGCTAGCCCAAGTCCTCTGCGTACACTGTGTGCCTAAGGTACTCAGCTAGCCCAAGTCCTCTGCGTACATTGTGTGCCTAAGGTACGTTCTACTGCCCCTGGCCTGGGCATGGGCTCTGGGATTCAAACTTCGGTACTGATGCCTGTACAGCACACACTGTATCCACTAAACCAGTGGCCTCAGCCTCCCTAATGCTGACCCTTTAATACACTTCCTCAGGTTGCGATGACCCACAACCATAAAATTATTTCGTTGTTACTTCACAACTGTAATTTTGCTACTGTTATGAATCGTAATGTAAATATCAGATATGCAGAATACCTAATATGTGAACCTTGTGAAAGGGTCACATGATCCCCCCCAAGGGGGTCACAATCCTCAGGTTGAGAGCCACTGCACTAAGCCATCACCTGATAAGTTTTAATATTATTTTAAGTTATCATACAAATTAAAAGGTTTCACTGGAGTGTCTTCATGCATTACCATGCTGTGCTTCTACTCACTCTCCTCTAACATATATCAGGTTAAGAGTAGA
Source organism: Uromys caudimaculatus (assembly GCA_028551405.1). Taxonomy (NCBI): domain Eukaryota; kingdom Metazoa; phylum Chordata; class Mammalia; order Rodentia; family Muridae; genus Uromys; species Uromys caudimaculatus. The sequence goes on from CM052716.1 coordinate 45,383,008, forward strand.
TGTCTTCACTGATTATGAAAAAAATCATAGTAAATCAAGGTATGTTTATATTTCCAAAACTCACTGCATTATGATTGGAAACTCATTTTAGATATCCCACTACTAATTTAGTAAGCCTTTATTCAGAGTTCTAAAATCAACCCTGAAAACAAGAACAGGGACCAAATTTCAGTCTTTCACTAACACTTACAGATCTTTATACAATATGTCTTCCTGGTTTTGTTTCCAGAATACATGAGAATGTATTAGTAATTGAGATGGAAAGTTTACTCCTACTAAAAAAGGATATAAAGAATAGAGCGTTAGTCTATACAGTGGTGTTGCTTGTTTTTAAGGTGGGACTCCCAGGTCCCAGGAGGAGGAGGAAGAGCAGCCGCAGGGAGAGAGGAAGGGCTCTTCAGACCAGGCTCTGGAACCAGGAGGACACAAGAGCCATGTAAGGTCTTAGGGCAACTAGAACCAGCGGCCTCTGCCACCAGTGGATGGCTGCGTTAGGTTAGCTGTTAAGTTTAGGGCTAGAGGCTTCTTTGCCCAGCAATTGTGTTACCTGGCAAGTTTTAAAATAGTAAAGCAGTTTAGTTTTACTTCCGTGGAGCTAAGGTGGGCAAGGGAAAGAGAAAAGACAAGACGGGGTGATTGATGGCAGCTTGGGGAAGCTAACCAGGAGGGACTGGGGGAGCAATCGCAGCTCTCTAGAAAGGCACTAGCTGGACGTTGGTGGAGCTAAGCCTGGAGCAAGCCCCAGCAAAGGAGAAAGCTTGTTTTTTAAAATTACACGCAACACAGTGGCCAGTCTGAAAGGACATCTGCTTAAGAATGATATATCTTACAGTGCCTTAACATAGCTAAAGGTGTAATTTAATGCCACCTGTTTTTTTCACAAAGGTATATTGATACATATGAGTTAAGCGTGACTTAGGTTTATATCATTTATATCAAGTTAAATGTTTTCTATCTACTATCTTCTCATATATAGCTTTACTATTTTTTTTTTTTTATGAAACTAACAATGTTTCAACTAAATATAACAGTGTAATGACATAATCAGACAAGTGCAAACAGGTCTATATCTAAAGTCAAACCTCTTTTTCCTGTCATTCACTGTGCAACATGGATGCTTGAATATAATTATCTTGAGGTTTTAAATATACAAATTGTGTGCTCTTAAGGGATTACTCCATACCTGCCCTACATATAACTACACCTTGTCAAAGATACACATGGTTAGAGCAAGGGTCTTAACCTGGGTCACCTATACTGAGGAAAACCTGTTCTGCCAGGTTGTTTCTTGGAAACTACACTTCTTTTGTGAGGAGGGAGGCTCCACTTAAGATGTTTTCCATTTAATGGAGTAATGTTAACCTTCAAAAGCAATTTTAAGAGAGCGACTGTGAGTGCTTCAGCCATCTTGTCCATCATCCATGACTTCTCTCACCCTTCTTCCTAGTTCCCCTTCAGTCCTAACGATGCCACTCAATGCATTCAATCAGCTTCCACCCTTGTGTGAAACAGATTCTGTGTATAACATGAAATGGCAAGCAACTGTAATATAGCTATCTGAGAGTTCAAGCAATATTACAAAATTTAAGTAGGGTAAAAGATGACTCACAAAGCTCACATGTCTTTTGGAAAGAATGAAATTTCTCTGAACTACTTCTAAGTGGTCGGGAATGAATGGAAATGTGTCCTAAGTTATCTGCTTCTCACAGCCTGGTAAACTAGCCCATAGTCAATGAGTTAAGCCTTCATACCAGGTTGATCTTTTTGTATTTTCTAAATAAGTAAATAAGGGAGTCCCGCAGGCAGATAGGAAAGACACTACCTGCAAAGCCGTCTTCGGAAAACATCAGAAGCTGGCATAACACGTCCATTTTAACGGAAATGGGTTCTTTATTATTTAATCAGGACGGCTTCTGGGCGATTCATGAACCACTTATTGAATCACCGAGTTTAAGAAATCTGAAAAAAAATATTGGGAGTTGGTAAACACCATCTCCTGACTGATCAATAGCCCCTAGTGTTGCAGAATGACATGAGAGACTGTATTCTAGTGGCATTTTAAGGCCATGCCTTTTTGTTTTTCCAGTTAAACAGTGAATAATGGATTTCTATAAATCACAGAAGCCCATTGCTAAGTCTTCCATCACGCTTGTCCTACATACTCTCTAAGTAGAGGAAGGTCTGTATTTTGTTGACTGGGTAGCAGTTCCTTAACAGTTATTCTTTCAAAGTTTCTTTTTCTTGAAAAGAAAAGCTAAAATAAAATCCTATGAACCTTTTGAGCCAACTACAAAACAGAGATGTAAACTTAATCATTGATCAAAATGTAAAAACCTTTGGATTTAAATAGATGCAATTATAGATATATCACTCATAGCTGTTAAAATAATTAAGCTCACTGAATAAGAAATAGAACAAAGACTTTTTTAAATTACTATTTTATCTTTGTGCTCCAGTGAAGTAATCTTTTTAATGAGGCTAGTGTTTAAAATCCTTTATTGCTTGGACAAATTATAATAAGATTTAGTTACTTAGTTTATTATTAGAGAGGTAGACCTGATTTTTCTCCCAAGCCTTTTTTCTTTCTTTCTTTTTCTTTTCTTCTGTCTTTTTAAAACATTTATCCATTTCCTAGTGGTTTTAACTTCAGGCATTTTCATGAGAATATACAAAAGAATCCTTGTTATAAAATATAGGATAAATAAGCCAATTAGAAGCCTGTCAACACTCATTTTGTTTATATATACAAAATACAAGAAAGCAATAAAGATTAAATAATACCTTTGAATTAATTGCTTTCATTAATTCAATGGACTGCTATAATGCAAATATTAATAGTTCTACATCTCTCACCAAACCAGTGGTCATTTCACTGTATATTAATAGCAATCTAGAGAATCCCTTTTGTAGTGTATTAATAGCCATAATACAGTTCCAATTACACAAAACTTGGCAGAAGTTCAAAAGTAGTCCATATATCTATGCTTCTGTATGTTTTTTAGTTCATAAAAACACACAAAACTTATTACGTTTATTAGGCTGTACTCCTTGTATTTAGTATACAGAGCTGGTACTAGCTAAAGAGCTATATAATTGCCAATGGGACAGAAACAGAATACAGAGGGGAAGAAATTGTAATTTTAAAAATCAAGATGACTGCCACTGATAGTACACCAATACTGAGAATATTACATAATGTGTCTTTATGATGATATTAAGATTTTAATCTGAAAACAAATGCCAAGACAAGAGAGAAATTTCAGATCTGGTCAGGTTCTACAAGAGGAGAACTTCAATAGTGTTTATAACTTATGTAAGTGAATTCATCCAAAACTATCTTTAAAATGATGTTGACCGAACATATCAAATAAATTCTTTATTGCCTTTTTATAGCACTTCACTCAGTTTATCACAAGACAAGTATAACATTATAATGTTTTCTTACTAAGACTAAAAATTGTTAGTTCATAATGTAGTTGTTCAGGACAACATTTTGAAATGAATTTCAAATTGAATGATTGTACTGAATACATTTTTAAGGTCTATTTTCAACATTCATCTTTTGATTTTTGAAACAAGATCTGTGCTGGGTAATTAAACTTTCTTTTCTATGTAATTATAAATTCTCAGACTATATGACCTGGCTATTATTAGTTAAACAAACTTTTAAGACATAATTTTATCCTATGTAAGCTATCCTAATCTAAAACAGCTAAAGTAATGGTGCAGCAATAAACTATTGCAACTTTGATGTTACTTAAAATAGTAATGCTTATAATTTTAATAAATATCAATTGATTTACATATTATAGCCTTGAATATTATTATATACAAAACCTCTAATGATATAAGCATTATGATTGAAATTCATTTAAAAACTCAGAACCTTAAGAGTAAAAAGATAAACTAATATGGAAGGCCTCACAGAAAACAACATTCAAGCCCATTGGGCCCTAAAATCCAGTGTGAGAGTGCACACGAGTGAGCTGAGCAAGAACTCTTTCCCTAAACATAGTCATAGTTGTGCTCACTCACATTTACAACATGCATAGAACAGATTCTCTAAACAGAGTCATGCTTATGCCCAATCACATTTATAACACACATAGAACCAGATTCTGGGAACTGAGATGGACAGAACCATGAAGAAACTCCCCAACTGTGCAAAAGATGGACTGCTTAAACTGTTTCTCAAAATGCTCCTTTCCTGGCTCTTAATTTAGTTGTTGCTTTTATTTGTTATTATTAGATGCTTTGACACTCCTGAAGAATTCAGTTTTTTCACAAACATCATGATACTGAATTACTGAGTTATTCTCTATTAAATTATATGAATGCAAATTCTTTCTGAAAATGCTTTCCAATTTATTGAAAATTCTAATCATTCATTACATCAGTTGTACTTCTATTCTCATCCCACTTCTAGCTTATTCACTATTTGTACAAGACCTGGAAAATGCCACCAATGATTTATTTAAAAATGTGGGAGCAGCCTGAAAGGTGAGTGAGCCCTATAAAAACTATGCATATGAAATCTGAAGCACTGTACATTAGGCTTCCCGCAATGAGTTACTTCTAGAACAATTTATCATCCCTCTCCAGAGATTACTTACTCTAGAAAGCTGGTGATATAGTCTCTGCTGCAGGCAGACCAGGAAAAGGGATTGGTATTTGCAGTAATATGAGCTGCCATAAGTTTTGCTGCCTCATGACCTTTCGTCCCACAAGAATTTCCAATTCCATCATGGTTCATACCAAAACTGTTTTAATGAGGAAGAAACAGAAGAGAGATGAAAGAAAGAAATAAGAAAAATAAAACAACAAGCCCATTATACATCCAATATTTCCTTATTGGGTCACTTACTAGTTACATCAATAGTTGGCTTTGATCAAGATAGGCCAGTCCTTTAAAGTAATGTAGGATTAAGTTTAAAAAGATAAAAATTATTCAGTGATACAATGTATGTCTGAATCTCTTTACATTTATCATATATTCTTATGTGTTATCAATATCACACGATATAATTGCTCCTTCAGCAGAAAAGGGCAAGTATACACTTCACAGATGAGAAAACTGAAATTTAGCAAAATGAATGACCCATTAAAGATAGTGTTAATTTTTGTTTACATAACTCCACATTAACATATTAGTAATGTTCATTCAATACAAAAGGGAATTACAGAAAAAGACCATGATTCATTAAAGTGTGGGTGATAACCAACCAACCCCCTTTTTATGAGCATTGGTGAGAGTGTAATACATAACTTATATCCCTTTGTGTTTTTGAAAAAAACATTTTAAAAATTCTGGCATGTTTAAAGATTGTGACTTTTATTTGCCATGGTCTCCATTTTTCAAAGATTTCCTTTCTTTGCCCATATTTTTCCCTGTCCTGAAGCCTAGTGAACTCAAAATACACTTTAATAAAAAAATCTGAGATGGTTATGTTCACTGCATAGGAATACCATTTTTAGAGCCAGATGATTGGTTGACTATTACTTCAAAAATAACATATTTACAGTATTACATTCTAATAAATGTGTCATGGTGGAAAACTAACTTAAGCACAAACAGAAAAGGAGAGTTGCTATAGGAAACCCTGGACAGGTAGTTCAGGGCAGGCAAATACACGGTAGTTAATAAATACAAATATAACACCTGCTCTCTCGACAGTGAAGCACGTGGATTTTCATCTGACAGGTGTGATTAAAAAGAAGATAGGATGGTGATCAAAGGACGGTGTGAATGAGTGGAATGAAAGTATTCTATACATGCATATGGGGTAGAAGGGGGGCTGTTAATTCATGTGCAGGAAGTAACATAAACAAAGAGAAGAAATATGAGAGTATCCAGAACTCTCAATTGAAACAAATTGTCTTTCCCAAACACTAACATTTATCATTCTAATTTGACATCAATACATGCCTTGAATGATCTTCTAGGAATATTAAGGCAGAATTTCAAGTTGAATTATGTACAGTCAGATCCACACAATCCAGTACAAATAGTTTAAATGTAAAATTCAAGAGACTTTAATATTCCTCCTATGTAAGGCAGACACTTCTGTATTAGCCCAACTATCATTCTTTTCACATGTGATAGAGTTACCAGTGGCTTCCTTTTAGCTGGAGTCTTATTAGTGTCATGTAGGTAGGCACAAATAGCTTTAAGGGAACCAATACTGACATGCTACTAAAAATACATTAAAATGCAAGCTTTTTAAAAGATTTACTTATTTTATGTATATTAGTAAATTATAGCTGTCTTCAGACACACCAGAAGACAGCATCAGATCACATTACAGATGCTTGTGAGCAACCATGTGGTTGCTGGGAATTGAATTCAGGACCTCTGGAAGAGCAGTCAGTGCTCTTAGCTGCTGAGCCATCTCTCCAGACCACAAGCTTCAACTTTTAATGTCATATTTGTCATCTTACAAAAGAAAGATATATTTTTCATACATTCGTAATACAATGCTACATTGCCTTGGCGTACAGAAGCCCAGCTGCCAAGAAAGAAGACAAATGGAAACATTTGGTGTCAGAATTAGAAAAAATAATTTATTTGATATAAGTCTGACACCCTGGCTTCTACTAAACCTCTTTTGAAATAGGGATTCCACTTGTCCTTGAAACTGTGTCACTATCTGGATAGGTAATAGAGCCTCCATTAGAACTAGCAGGAACCACCACACGGAGACCAGAGACATATAAACTCTAGGTCCTTGCCTGTTACCCACAAAACCCATTAGGCCACCAACTAGAATGCTTATATTCGAGGAGCTGCTTCAGATTAAACCAAGATAGAACCACTTGGGTTTAAGATAGCTACACAAACAACAACACGAGGGGGTAATAGAACCAAAGGAAAACCTTTAGAAAACCCTCTAGTTTTACTTGCTCTTCATTAACTTGGGAATCATACATTGGAGGACATACAGCAGAGCAATATACTATTTCTTCCTCCTAGCTCTCATAATATCTCTGAATGTGGATTCTAACAGTTTCATGGGTCACTTTGCAAAAACTTAACAGCTACTTTTTTTAACAAATGAGGCCTTCTGTTTCATTTCTTGAGACAGGCTGTCTCTGTGTTTAGCTCTAGCTGGCCTCACACACATGATCTTCCAATTTTCATCTACCAAGAGATGGGATTACAAGTGTACACATTTATTCAGTTTTTTATTTTATAATTTCACATATGTACACTACATATGGGCAGTCCTCACCTCCTACCTCCCTATAGTCAGCTCCCACCCTCTAGCCTCCCCACAGAACTCTCTAGCAAGCTCATGACTGGTCATCATACGCTATCTAGTAACTGAAATCTATAGCTAAAGGACAGATGAGGAAACTAGTATCATAGACTTGTCATCTCTCTGTTTACACCATGCCTGCTCATTTAGCTGCCTCCAGATTTGTATCACACTATTCAGCTCTTCAAATAGAGATGCTATTCATTTCAGAAAAGATTTGTTACACATGAGAAAAGAAAGAATGAAACAAAGAAAGAAATAGAAAAGAAAAGAAAAATGGAAAAGGAACAGAAAAAAAGAAAGAAAAGATTTGTCCAAGATTATAACAGAAAGCTAATCAACTATTTTGCCCACCTACTCACTGGAACAATCATCTCTCTTCTTTGCCACCCTTGTACTTTCTTATTAACTCCAGCACTTACGTCCCTCATCCTATCCATAGGGTTACGGCATTGATGCAAGATGATGATACCAGATAAAACTCAGCACTCTGAATCAATGTCAATGACCCATTAGCACAGCAAGCCCAAAGTTTGTACACAGAAGAGAACCTTTGGAAACTGCCCATGCATGACTAATGGACAATTACAAAACTTTGGTTTGCTGAGGAAATTAATAAAAGCTGCCTGACTGTGTCTGGTCAGTGCTGGCTTCCTTTGACTTAAATCAGCTGGCTCAAAATAAAGTTTTAATCAAGAAACCTTGTCTGTCTTGTTCACATGACTTAGTCTCATTTCTATTATTTCCATGCCAAAAACACTCAACAGCAATTATCACAATTATATTCCATGCTCTGAGGAAAAACTTACAGCTATCCACAGAACACCAAAATTAATAATTTCTTAAATATATCTTTATAAGTTCTATTTTAATTTTAATTACAGTTAGTGAATGTGTACATGATGTGGACATGAACAAGCCAAAATACATGCATGTTCAAAAGTGAGAAGACCATGTTGTGGACCTGGTTTTCGCCTTGAACATTTACATGGGTTCCACCTTGCTCAAGTTCTTTTACCTGTGAAGCTATCCAGTAGCCTTTATGTAAGTTCCTATGATAAACTTAGCTCATAAAAGTATTATAATATAAACTGAATATAATGTGTTTAATTCGTTATCAAAGTTTCTGTATGCAGAAAAATGAAAGTAGACCCATATTTGTCAACTTGCCCAAAGCTCAAGTCCCAGTGGATTGAGGACCTCAACATAAAACCAGATACACTGAATCTAATAGAAGAGAAAGTGGAAAAGCGCCTTGAACTCATTGGCACAGGGGTAAATTTCCTAAACAGAACTCCAATGTCTCACTCTCTAAGACCAAGAACCTCCACATAAAGCCAGATACACTGAATCTAATAGAAGAGAAAATGGGGAAAAGTCTCAAACGCATGGGCACAGGGAAAATTTCCTGAACAGAACATCAATGGCTTATGCTCTATGATCAAGAATCAACAAATTGGACCTCATGAAATTGCAAAGCTTCTGTAAGGCAAAGGACACTGTCAATAGGACAAAACGGCAACCAACAGATTGGGAAAATATCTTTACCAATCCTACATCCAATAGAGGGCTAATATCCAATATATA
>CM052716.1:45392350-45425424 GCA_028551405.1 Uromys caudimaculatus
ACGAAACAGTGTTTGCTCATGTCCCTTTGTGGCAAACAAGCTGGTTACCACAATAACCCTGCCTTTATACACTTTTGTGAGTATTGGTAGAACCACAACTTGGAATACAAGTGATTACATACATGCAAACACATGACATACAATACTGTAGCATTTGCTAACTCTGGATTCTTCCTTGTTGCCTTAGAGAAAACATGCAATCATGTTTGTTTGTTTTTCTTAACTCAAGGGAAGGACTTATAGTTTCCCACCAGCAGGCCAGTCAAAACTAAAGCTATCTACAACCACAAAGAATGAATGCTATGAAGAACCAAAGACTGGGGAAGAAGATTATCCTCCAGTCCAGATGCCACGTGAAAATCCAACTCTAGCTAAAGCTAAGCATATCATCCATCTAGTCAGGCTTCCAGTCCTCAAAGGCTGTGGGGTAATAAATGAGTGCTTTTCAAGACATTATATTTGTAACAAAAATTGTTGTGAAATATTAGCAAGATGTTTTTCATATTAGTATAACTCCAGTTTCTCCTGTTTAGTCATTTGTTATATAAATTAATAATTTTATGATAAGGTATGCCAAATCTTTCATTCAGCTATCTAAATACAGAATTTGAGCACTATTCATTTGGTCGTTTGTACACTCTGATCCATTCAATTTCTATCTATTTTAACTTAAAGCACTGAAAGATAATTTAGACACATCTGAATCCTAAACAGCAATGTTGCTGTCAAAGCTACTATCAACTATTCGGCTTGTTATAATTTTCAGACTTTTAGCTTTTTAAATTGCTAGGTTGCTTGACTGTCAGTCTGTCAGACAATAAAGTCTTTGTGAAGGGCTCTAATGGGCCCAAGCATGGTGAACGCTGGCCCAACCATGGCAAACATGGTACCAACAAGTGTTGCCTTTTACCTTTCTCCCCCTTGCTACAAACCGTTAAATTGCATTCCTAAAGCTAGCCACCAAGGTATGTTGCCTTATTTGCTACTTGCTCCTGCTTAGGCACTGCCAAGGTCCAGCTAATAACGTATTGAAATCTAGCAATTAAAAGTTCTCTTTTGGTTACCCTAAACCAACCTGCCCAATCAAAATTAAGTACCGCACCCTGATATGGGGTTTCCTGTTTTCCCTTTATTCACTGCCATTTGCCTAAGGGCCACAGTGTGTCTCCTCTCTATTAAGAGGCAGTCCTTCGTCACACTTAGGAAAATATCCCTTCTGGTTCTCCCTTACCCCTTTGCTTCCCTCTCCCCTGTCTCCTACCCCCTGATTTTGTCCCTCAGGAGCAAATTAATCTCCTTTGTGTTGAGAACTTGGAATTAGTGTGTCCTGTGCTAACTCTGGTCCTTTTACTTTGATTATGACAATATAGACATTATATAGCATATATAATTATATATTTTCTATATTTATGTATATAGAAAGAAAACATAATATTCTATTTTGCTTTTAAATCAGTTCAACGTAACTCATTAGAACCTTCTTTCTACATTTATACATTTTAGATTGCTTCTATAATGCTTAAAAGAATGATTTGTAACTAAATGTGTCTAGTCAAAAAAATGGAATACAAGGTTGACTTGTTTTCTTTAAAAATAAATGTAATTCTTCAAATTATTCTTTGCTCAATTAAATATTTTATACATTATAGAATAATAAAAATTGCTTCTTAAACATATAACATAGTAACTTTTCTTTCTAAAACTAATAAATGGATCTTAATGCCATCTAAAACAATATTTCAGTCTTTTGATCATTACTAAATAAATGTCTGAATGCATGTACCCATTCACAATTGCTCTATTGACCTGCTACACTTTAGTTTGTGGCATTCATTTGTTTATTTCCTGTTCAGTTCACTGTCTCTCTCCTGTCTGTTGGTCCCTTCTAATCTCTCTAATTTAATTTCTCACATCCACTCCCCTTGAGTACCATAAACTGCCCCTCTACATCTCCAACCCATACAGATTCTCACATATAAGAATACTATTAATGTATAGAATGTGACAATCTCTTTCACTCAGGATCTCATAACTCCTACCTTCTCTCTGTGGAGCACTCTAGCAGCTGACCTTCCTCTTTGGTCCCTTAAGAGCCACATCTTCCATGAAACTTTCATCACTGAAGCCTAGGTTGGCTGGCCCTAGTTTGTATGTGCACAGTTCCTTATTCAGTTCTATCACTACCTGTGAGTATTCTCTTAAAGTCTTCCAAAGGTATGTATTACCAATACTAGAATGAAAATATCAGGTTTACCCAACAGTACAGAGTGCTATGGAACACCTACGTATGCAAGTTGTACATAATAAGCACTTTTCTTCTCTTCAAAGAAAAAAATCATCAAATATTACATAGACATATTTTACAAATTTCTTTGACAGCTTCCAAACTGACTTTAAACTATTATTGGTAATACTTTTAAAGATGGTTCTGGACATTATAACTCTAACCACCCTAGTTTGTATCATAGTTTTATTAATAATAATATTTTACATTCCAGAAAAAGAAAAATCAGCAATACACAATGCTCCCCAGAAGCTTGCACTCACCTGAAACCCCACAATGAGAATGATCATAGATATGTCGTTGCTGAAGAGTAGACTTTTTGTAAATAACATGAGGATGGCCATTTTCATAACTAAAATGTTTGGAATCCTCTGTAGTATTCTTTAGAGGCTCAATAAAATATTCTTCATCTTCTGTAGCAATAATACCATGCTAAAAGAAGGAACAACAAAGAATTTACCTAGAAGGGTCATTTTAAATAAATATCTTTATGACTAAAATTAAAAGTTAATCTCTCCTCAAAACAGAAGTTAAAACACATGTTAATTTAAAATTTGTGTATTTTCTGTATTAAGTAAAACATTATGTAAATTTCTTCATGTTTTAAGAAGGGCAATTAATTACCTGTAACATATTCTGCAATGTACTAAATTTGTCAAATAAACATTTTATCAGCAATCCTTTGAGTAGTAGAGATATCTATAAAAACTTAGTTTCTTTCCAAATTGTACTTAATTTCATTTTCTGTGCTTAGGACTAGCTTTGTTATTAAGCTTTAGACAATACAAAAGGGCAAGGGGCGTAAATCATCTTCAGGATCATTCCTTGAGTATCATTCCAGTGGAATTCTCTCCTTCCCTACAGCCAACTGAATGGAAAGCACTCCCAAATTTAGTAGAAGTAAAAGCCTTAGAAGGTTGCTAGATCCCTGAATGACCTCTTCTAAAACAGCCTATGCAAACACTAACACTTCTTCAGTGATAACCATGGATTTGAGGTTCATTAATTAGTGATATGTTAATTAAGATGTTTTTATTTAAGATATGTTCTCTTTTTAATATGAAGTAACAGGCTGGGAAATCAAGAAATTATATAATGCTGTATATACAAAGGAAGGAAAAACAACTCGCTGGAATTCAAAAAGAGCTCTTGTTTTGTACAGCATCATACCATCTTACTCCTGTTTATTCAGCTGTCAGATTATTTTTTAAGTACACTGCTGCTGTCTTCAGACACAAGAGGGAATCAGATTCCATTACAGATGGTTGTGAGCTACCATATGGTTGTTGGGAATTGAACTCAGGACCTCTGGAAGAGCAGTCAGTGCTCTTAACCACCAATGCAGGCACCAATACAGACCCTAGTTGTCACATCTTACAGTTTCTGGGCTTCAATGGAGTGGCGTCATTCTCCTCTTAGCTAAATTAGAACTTACCATCAACAGCATTAATATTCCAGTTAATTCCACATTGTTACAGCTCACATCTTGAAGCTTTAATTAAGTTCAGTGCAATGTTTCCACTACATGTTTTATTTCTCAACTAAACTACTTGCTTTCTTTGGGAAAATAATTATGTCTTACATATCTTTGTATCAGTTACAGACCCAGAATGTGACTCAGATGAAGTAAGTTATAATAAAGTTTGCTAGTGAAAAATAAGATGGGAAAAGTTACCTGCATGAAAAATAAAACGCCACAAAATAAATAAATAAGAACTCTATTCTTAGCTAATCCCATTCTCCTAATTATATCAAATGAAAAGATGACTCTAAATACAACTACCCTTTAACATCAAATAAAATACAAACTCTATGAACTTATTTCCTCAGCTGAGAGAATGAAAGAGTTAGTCTAAATTATTCGTCTTAAAACCACACTCTGGGGAACTCTACATGATTTGGATTCTTGGGCTCAAAATCATCTATATTTTTATTAATCAGTGGATTGTGTCCAAATAATATTTCCTATGAGAAAAAGATTTTCTTCTCTAAAAAGAAAAAGAAAAAAATCATTGAAAATGTCTAATCCAAGAAATCTCTAAAGTCCCTTTAATTTCGAAACTTCTATGATTCTATTTAGAAAAAATTAAGTACTATATGCTTAGAAAGATACATAAGACATAATCAGACATTATGTTATATGTTTTATAACATATGTTATAACTTGCAGAGAAGATTAGCAGTGACTCACCACCTACATGAAATGAGTTGAGAAATAAAAGATAAAAAAAGAGGAGTCCTTAGTAAGTTTATATTATTTTTATTATTATTTCTATCCCTTTGGGTAATAGTTCCTCTATTAAATATGAACACTGAGGAATAACTTAATACACTATTAACAACTTCAAAATCTATGTAAAAATTACTTTACCAAGCAGTTTAACAACATACTAGAAAACTGGGCATAGTGTTTTAAAAACACAAGTTTTGTTAAGACTTCTGATTAGAAGAAAGTGTAGGACAGAAATCTTGGCCCAGAAAGGCTAGGACACTGGAATCATACTGGTCTGTTATCAGTATTGCATTGAAAGCCTTTGATAAAAAAAAAAAAAAAAAAAAAAACCCTCAGGTTATTGAGAGAAATAAAATTCAAGCCTGGTAAGTAAGAAACAAAAAGAAAAAAAAAAACCTTTAAAAATGAAAATATGTTGAAATGGCATTTCAGAGTTTTACATGGTATGTGTCCTATAAAATGTTTTTATATATCTCATTTAATATAAATACCTCTCTGAAATAAGCTTTACTGGAACACACGATTCCACCAACACCACCAACATTATACTCATTGGTCACTAATATCTCTGAATATCAATGGACCCAATTCCTCAATAAAAAAGACACAGGCTAACAGAATGGATGGGTAAACAAGATCCATCTTGCCGCATACAAAAAACACATCTCACCACCAAAGATAGACATTACCTCAGAATAAAAAGTTGGAAATAGATTTTTCAAGCAAATGGACCCAAGAACCAAGTTGGTGTAGCTATTCTAATATCTGACAAAATAGATTTCCAACAAAATTAATCAAAAGATATGGAGGACACTTTATACTCAGGAAAGGAAAATTTCACCAAGATGACATCTCAATTCTGAACATCTATGCCCCCAAAACAAACACAACAGAAGGAGAGTGCAAGAAATTATCAAACTGAGGACTAAAGTCAATAAAATAAAAACAAAGAGAACAATATAAAATATCAGTCAAAGATTTGGTTCTCTGAGAAAATCAACAAAATAGACAAACCCTTATCCAAACTAAGTGAAAGGCAGAGAAGTACCCAAATTAACAAAATCAGAAATGAAAAGGGTGACCTGTAACTCTATAATCACTTTGTATATCTTGTATAGTCTTCTAGAATGGTGGCCATTCTTCTCTAGTTTCTTGTGGTTCACTACCATTTCAAAAGTCATCGAAATATTTTAAATATATTAAATATACTTTATAACAGCTAAAAATATTTTCAGTGGCTCTATAATAATGCTAATTTTTTCATAATAATAACTAGTGATAGTTTAGAAACAAAAAATTGTAACATGATACAATATGAACATATTTAACTTATATTAGAATAAGAACACAGATACAACTACTGTCATATAGTTTTGTCATTTGTGTTTTCTGATTAAAGAAAATTTCATTTTTTAGTAGGAATTAGTGTGATTTCTAAAAGGTCTCTTCTTAGTTGGCAGCTTGGTGCCATAGGCTCTGGGTGAACTGTATACTCAGGAAATTTCAGTAAATGCCATTCAACTAGATTGTGAATCCTGGGAGAAAATTACCTCTAAACTGCACTGAGACTGCACATAGTATTCAGCAAAATGAAAACCTGGTCAGAGCCAGAGTGTGCAAGGAAACACAGACAGATTCCACGCAGCACCCAACATCAGAAGGGACAACCCAGCAGTATGTCTGGTATTCAACTGGATTCCCGTAGGACTCAATGGCATGACCACCATCTGTGACCTAATATGTAAAGGACTGCTATCAATGTGGCCAACATGTCATACATTCTCACAAAGAATGGCACAGCGGTAAGAACAACATTCACAGTCCAAGGCCTGAGGTGCCCAGAAGTATGACCAATATCTATAATATGATCTGTAAATGACTGTCAATGGATAGAACAAGCATCTACGACCTGGTTTTATAAAAGTGTGCCCAGCACGGAAGAAGGGGTGCTGGAGGGATGGCTCCATAGTTAAGTCACTGACTGCTCTTCCAGAGGACACAGGTTTAATTTCCAGCACCCATATGGTGTCTCCCAAATACCCACAGCTGCATTTGCAGTAAGTCTGATATCCCCTACTGACCTTCACAGGCACCAAGCACACACTTAATGAATAAACATACATGTAAGCAAAACACGCATATATACACATATAATAGAAATAAAGTAAGCTTTTAAAATAATGCCCAGGAGTATGAGAGGCATTTGGAGTCTGGAAAGACATTGAGATAATGGAGGCTAAAACCTGCAATCAGATGAGAGTATATTCAGACATAATACTCACATCCAGCTTTCAAAACTTCATATTAATTTCCTTTATTAAACACTCAATGTTCTAAGGTTATTTCTGTTATTTGTATTCATACTTTGTCTCTTATACTGTTTTTCTCTTCTTTTCTTTTTTTTTTTTTTCTACATCAAATTCCTTTGAGAATTTTTCTTAAAGAATATAAATACCTGTTTTATGGGGCATATGTATCTTACCATCCTAAGATCTCCATTCAAGGTTATTTTATTGCATTGCATTAGTGTGTGTGTGTGTGTGTGTGTGTGTGTGTGTGTGTGTGTGTGTGTGTGTGTGTGTGTATGTGTATGTGTGTTTGAGACACACTCTCTCTACGTAGTACATAGTCCTGGAACTCACTATGGAGACCAGGCTGTTCGCAAACTTACAGAGATCCACCTGCTTCTGCTTGTGCCACCACCCTGGCCCTGACTGCATTTTTGATGTTTCTCTTTTTAGTCTACCTTTGGCCAAATTCACACACACACACACACACATACACACACACACACCACACCTTTTATTCCCTCCTTCTATTTACTTTTCTCTGCTCCATATTTTCTCTGTTAATTCAATACTAATATTCTCACTCTCCTTTGTTCCTTTCTACCATATCTATAATAAAAAAAATCTTCGTGTACATTAGTGTTTCTTTACTTCCTAAAGTGACTGGAGTTTAAAGGCCTTGTTTGTCATTTGACTATTACTGCATGTTTATAGTGGACCTAACCTTTGATAGTGTTTGTTTTTTCAGAGTATGCTACTTTTAGAAAATTAAAAAGAACTATGACATATTCCCTAAACACAAATCTAGCTCAATCATATTATAACACAGTCTCTCTATAGCACTGCAAATACTTCCACTGAAAGAAGAGTTGGGGAAAATATCCAACAAGGGACTATTTTCTATCTAAGATGCATGAGCCTCAATGCAAAAACACAACATAAATGAAATCAAAGGCATCATGACTCCTCCAAAATTAAGTAAATGTACAATGGTCTCCTCCAGTGAGATCAAATATATGAAAATCCAGGCAATGGATTCAAAGGAATGAATGTAAACATATTAAAAGAATTCAAAGTGCACAAATGAAGCACTGAACAAATTCCAATAGAAAACATAAAGGAGTTGAATGAAATATGTTAATATAGAATAGGTCCTCAATACATGCTGAAGGTGGAATTAAAGAAAGAGAAATTCTGGAAGAAAGTACTTAAAATACTAGAAATAAAATATTCAATAGGTCAATTAAAAGCTACACAAGCAACACCACCAATAGAATTAATCAAGGAGAGAACACAATACCCAAGCATAAAGCCATTATAAAGTAACTGAAACATTCAAACCATGACAAAGATGAGTTAAAGAACAATGGAACATTTAAGCTATATAGGACACAATGAAAATCAATGCATGAACATAAAAAAAAGAATATCATGTTAGCAGCATAAATTTCTTGAAAAGTATTTTCAGGAAAATGTTTCAAATCCAAGAAAGAATATGCCCTTACAAGTATAAGAAGTATTTTGATACCAAATATACAAGACCATAGAAGACCATTCCCAAAATCTATTACAGTTAAAATACTAAAAATTCAGAGCAAAGAAAGTATATTTGAAACTGCAAGAGAGCTCTGGCTGGGCCACCAGGGCTCCATAGCCAAATAGTGCCAGGAGAAAGCTAGACTCCCAGGAATGTGGGCAAGCCTGTCTGCTCAGAGGGACCCACATGGAATCCCCAGGACACAGGGACTGAGGAGTGGTCTTCTGGTTTCTTTCAGTGGCCAGGGAGCAGATCTTGTGACACAGGGATCCATACTCAAATAGTGCCAGAGAGAGCTGGTCTCCCAGGAGTGGCGACACACCTTCAAGCACAGGCAAGACCACCACTTCTGTTCAAATTCACTGAATCAAGAGGGACCCTTGCAGAGCCATCAGGACACAGGAACCAAGGGACAGCTGGGGACTAGATCCTTCTGGTTTTTGTCTGCACCCCACACCACAGCTGATCCTGTACCACAGCTCTCCAAACCCAAATTCGTTTCAGAGAGAACTGGTCTTCAAGGAGTATTGACACTTAGGCTTGCAGGAAGCTCAAGCCACAGTCAGAGAGAGTAAGACCAGCTAACACCAGAGATAAACAAATGGCGAAAGGCAAGGGCAAGAACATAAGGAACAGGAACAAAAGCTACTTGGCATCATCAGAACCCAGCTCTACCACCACAGCAAGCCCTGGATACCCCAACATACCAGAAAAGCAAGACTCAAATTTAAAATCACATATCGTGATGATGACGAAAGACTTTAAGAAGGAAATAAATAACTCCCTTTAAGAAATACAAGAGAACACAGGTAAACACCTAGAAGCCGTTAAAGAAGAAACACAAAAATCCCTTAAAGAATTTAAAGAATTACAGGAAAACACAACCAAACAGGCGAAGCAAAAGAACAAAACCATCCAGGATCTAAAAATGGAAATAGAAACAATGAAGAAATAACAAAGGGAAACAATGCTGGAGATAGAAAACATAGGGAAAAGATCAAGTCATAGATGCAAACATCACCAACAGAATACAAGAGATAGAAGAGAGAATCTCAGGTTCAGAAGATATCACAGAAAACATTAATACAACAGTCAAAGAAAATGTAAAAAGCAAAAAGCTCCTAAGCCAAACAAAACATGCAGGAAATCCAGGACACAATGGGAAGATGAAACCTAAGGATAATAGGTATAGAAGAGAGTAAAGATTCACAACTTAAAGGGCCAGTAAATATCTTCAACAAAATTATAGAAGAAAACTTCCCTAACCTAAAGAAAGAGGTGAGCATAAACATACAAGAAGCCTACAGAACTCCAAATAGATTGGATCAGAAAAGAAATTCCTCCCGTCACTTAATAGTCAAAACACCAAATGCACAAAACAAGGAAAGAATATTAAAAGCAGTAAGGGAAAAAGGTCCAGTAACATATAAAGGCAGACCTATCAGAATTACACCAGACTTCTCACCAGAGACTATGAAAGCTACAAGATCCTAGGCAGATCTCATATAGACCATAAGAGAACACAAGTGCCAGCCCAGGCTGCTATACCCAGCAAAACTCTCAATTATCGTAGATGGTGAAACAAAGATATTCTATGACAAAACCAAATTTACACAATATCTTTCCACAAACCCAGCCTTACAAAGGATAATAGATGGAAAACGCCAACTCAAGGAGGGAAACTACACCATAGAAAAAGCAAGAAAGTAATCTTTCAACAAACCCAAAAGAAGACAGCTGCACAAACATAAAAATAACATCGAAAATAACAGAAAGCAACGATTACTATTCCTTAATATCTTAATATCTTCCTTAATAACTTCATAAAAGAAACCTTACTAAACCTCAAAGCACACATTGCACCTCACGCAATAATAGTAGGAGACTTCAACACCCCACTATCATCAAGGGACAGATCTTGGAAACACAAACTAAACAGAGACACAGTGAAACTAACATGTTATGAACCAAATAGATTTAACAGATATCTATAGAACATTTCTTCCTAAATCAAAAGAATATACCTTCTTCTCAGCACCTCATGGTACCTTCTCCAAAACTGACCATATAATCGGTCACAAAACAAACCTCCACAGATACAAGAAGATTGAAATAATCCCATGCCTCCTATCAGATCACTGCGGATTAAGGCTGGTCTTCAATGGCAACAACAACAACAACAGAAAGACCACATACACATGGAAGCTGAACAACACTCTACTCAATGACAACTTGGTCAAGGAAGAAATAAAGAAAGAAATTAAAGACTTCCTAGAATTTAATGAAAATGAAAGTACAACATACCCAAACTTATGGGACACAAGGAAAGCAGTGTTAAGAGGAAAACTCATAGCTCGGAGAGCCTCCAAAAAGAGAGAAAGCATACACTAGCAGCTTAGCAGCACACCTGAAAGCTCTAGAACAAAAGGAAGCTAATATGCCCAACAGGAGTAGAAGGCAAGAAATAATCAAACCCAGGGCTGAAATCAACCAAGTAGAAACAAAAAGAACTATGCAAAGAATTAACAAAACCAGGAGCTGGTTCTTTGAGAAAATCAACAAGATAGCTAAACCCCTTAGTCAGACTAAACAGAGGGCACAGAGACAGTATCCAAATTAACAAAATCAGAAATGAAAAGGAAGATATAACAACAGAATCTGAGGAAATTCAAAAAATCATCAGATCCTACTACAAAAGCCTTTATACTCAACAAAATTGGAAAATCTGGATGAAATGGACAATTTTGTTGACAGATACCAAATACCAAAGTTAAGTTAGGATCAGATAAACCATCTAAACAGTCCCATAACCACCAAAGAAATAGAAACAGTCATTAAAAGTCTCCCAACCAAAAGAAGCCCAGGACCAGATGGGTTTACTGCAGAATTCTATCAGACCTTCTAGAAGACCTAATACCAATTCTCTTCAAACTATTCCACAAAAAAGAAACACTACCCAATTCATTCTATGATGCCACAGTTACACTGATATCAAAACCTCACAAAGACCCAACAAAGAAAGAAAACTTCAGACCAATTTCCCTTATGAATGTCGATGCAAAAATACTCAATAAAATTCTCGCAAACCAAATCCAACAACACATCAAAACGATCATTCACTATGATCAAGTAGGCCTCATCCCAGTGATGCAGGGATGGTTCAATAACTAGAAATCCATCAATGTAATCCACTACATAAACAAACTCAAAGAAAAAAACCACATGGTCATTTCATTAGATGCTGAAAAAGCATTTGACAAAATTCAACATCCCTTCATGATAAAAGTCTTGGAAAGATCAGGAATTCAAGGACCATGCCAAAACATAGTAAAAGCAATATGCAGCAAACCAGTAGCCAACATCAAACTAAATGGAGAGAAACTTGAAGCAATCCCACTAAAATCAGGGACTAGACAAGGCTGCCCTCTCTCTCCCTATCTATTCAGTATAGTACTTGAAGTTCTAGCTAGAGCAATTAGACAACAAAAGGAGGTCAAAGGGATACAAATTGGAAAGGAAGAAATCAAAATATCACTCTTTGCAGATGATATGATCGTATACTTAAGTGACCTGAAAAACTCCACGAGAGAACTGCTACAGCTGATAAACAACTTCAGCAAAGTGGCCGGATATAAAATTAACTCAAACAAATCAGTAGCCTTCCTATACTCGAAGGATAAAGAGGCTGAGAAAGAAATTAGGGAAATGACACCCTTCACAATAGTCACAAACAATATAAAGTATCTTGATGTGACTCTAACCAAGCAAGTGAAAGATCTGTATGACAAGAACTTCAAGTCTCTGAAGAAAGAAATGGAAGAAGACCTCCACCACTCCGCACTCAGTCTCTACTTCTAAATGAGTTTAAAATGCTGCCCTGTGAAAATCATTATAAACATTATGAGAGCAAAGATGAAGGTAACAGCAGCAGAAATGATGAACAACATTAAATTATTATCTTTCTACTTAAACCACTTACAGGTATATTTTAAGCCAAGGAAAGACATTTACATTGTGAACTCATTTTCCCATTAGAAATTTAAAATTATATTTACTTACCAATCCAACACAGTTGCTTAAAGCCACTTTAGTTGTACTATGTTGATCTTGCAAGTATCCTGTGTAGTGACAGTTATCTAAAAAATCATGTTTCCACTGGGGTCCATCTTTCCCCCAATACTCTACTGTAAAATGTTTGGATACAAAATTTGTATTCAGAGTCAAGTTCAGGTGAAAGTGCTTGCCATAGGCCGAAAGTTTAAAAAATAATTTAGACACTGCCTGCTGCGGATCAAGAAGGTCCATACTCCGTCTTCTCCTTGAGTGTTTATCATTTTTCACAGTAAAGCTGAGAAAAGCTCCATTTTGATCAACTCTTATTGGAATAGTTAGCTGGTAGTGTTCAAGATAAGTGAGGAATTCCTCTTTGTAATCCCAAGGCAGAGGATCCAGAAAAGCACATGGAAGAAAAGAACATTTACAGAACAAAGAGGTAGCAACATGAGCAATGATGGCAATTGAAAGTATACATCATTCTATGCAAGGTGTGAATGAAAAATGATATAGTAAATAGAATGAAAAAGTAAAATAAAAAAATAAGTTTCAATAGTTTCATTCCTCAAAAGAGTATTATATTAAAAATTATTGGTGAAGAACTAGTCTTCTTTCCTAAATTTAATTTTTAATATATGGATTTCAAAAGTTCTTCTAGGAATATGAAAATCTTACATGAAAACTAAACAAAAAGTACACACACATTTTAAAAAAAAATGTTTAGCTCAGATAAAGTAACTTTGTAAGCTACCCAAACATGTTCATGGAGAATTGCTATGGCTCTGAAGAAGCTATCTTCAAAGAACAAAATCATCACTAAGAATGTGAAAGGCTATGGTCACTTTAGAAACCAATCTGACATTTCTTCAAAATATTAAACAAAATTATCAGATAAATTAGCTATAATTCTACTCCCAGGTATATACACCCAAAAGAAAATCTGTGTGTGAATGCTTATACAAGGACTGTTCATCACAGCCTAAGAAAGAAATAATGCAACCCTCCAGCACCTGTTGATGCCTAAGCAGGTTGTGATAAGCCAGATAATAGTATTCTCCAAAAAAAGGAAAGGAAAGTAGCACTGATATGCGTTATTACACATGAATGACCTTTCATAAAAACTGCCTTTTTTTTTTTTTTTAAATAGCCCTTGCTGTCCTGGAACTCACTGAGTAGACCAGTCTGGCCTTAGTAAGAGATCTGCCTGCCTCTTCCTCCCCAATGCTGGGATTAAAGGTGTTTGCCACCATGGCAATTGACTTCTTAATCAAAGTTCATTTTCTAACATGAAAATCATTACACTTAGTAAAAGAAGCCAATCACAAAAAGACTGAATATTACATAGTTCTACTTCAGTGAAATAGAGGTAAATCTCTAGAGATAAAGAATTCAACGTGTAGAAATTGCCTAGGCCTAGGGAATTTAGGAGTGACTCTCAATGGGCACAGATTTTTTTTTTATTTCTAAGAAAAGATTAAAATGCACTAAAGTTGATTATGGTAATTCTGTACAGTTCTAAAACCTACTAACAACCATTGGGATGCACTCTTTAATGGTTGTAGTATATATATTATATCTCAATAAAATGTGTAACAAAAATTAGAGAACAATTAAACATTTTCATTTATTATCTTTTATGTTCATAAGTATTTTAAATCTATATGTATGTATATTCACCATGTATGCCCTCAGTTTCCATCAAGACCAGAGAGCATGGTCTGGAGTTTCAGATAGGTGTGAACTATCATATGGGTGCTTGTAGCTGAGCATGGATCCTCTGCAAGTTCAGTCAGTATTCTTTTTGGTTGTTGTTGGTTTTGTTTTGTTTTGTTTTGTTTTTTTGAGACAGGGTTTCTCTGTGTAGCCCTGGCTGTCCTGGAACTCACTCTGTAGACCAGGCTGGCCTCGAACTCAGAAATCTGCCTGCCTCTGCCTCCCAATCAGTCAGTATTCTTAACCACTGAGCCTTCTCTCCAGCCCCATGGTTTTCTTATTTAGATTAGTGACTTATCTATCCCTTTCTTAGCCATACCTCTATTGAGTTAGGTTTACCACTAGAAAAAAACAGTTTATCAGCACACTGCTTCACTGATCACACATGAAATTTATTCTATAACTACAAAGTCCTATGAAACTATAACCAGTGAAAATAATTTAAAACATGGTGATTCACATTTTATGAGTAAGAGCCAACTAAATGCTATGGTTTTTGTTGATCTACTTTCAAAGGTACACTCTTTACACACATACTTCCAAATACCTTCATCAGCATCAAAAATTATTTGTTACTGGATATTCATGGGATAAAAATCCAAAAGGTATAGCTTTTAATAATTCTATAAGCAACAAACTGGTCCAGGAAATATAATATGACATTTCCTTTTGTGCTTTCTTTGTTGAGGTCATTTCTATGATATAAAGTTCAATTGTCTGAATTAAAATGATAAGGATAAAAATCCTTATGTTTGGAAAAGTATTTTATTATTGCTTTGTGTTTTAAATAAGGGTTCATATTTAAGTCTGCATTAAAATGAACCTGATTTCCTCCTCTTCTACAATACATATATTTGGATTCTGTCTGAAAGTGACCTAGCTCACAACCCTAGCAATGAATGAGTCTATTAAGATTTAGAACATAGGAGAAGCACCAGCGTGGAGTATATCATCTTCTAAGAAAGATAATCAACTCTAAAACTCAGTAAAGCATTATCTCAGAAGGACAAGTGGAGCATCCTCTTAATAATACCTTTGATTTTTCTCCATCTGACTAAATATTCCCAAGAAACCATTTACCAAACTAAATATTCAGAGTTTTTATTTTGTGATAATTTCTATTTCAAGTTTCAAAATCAGAAATCCTACCTTGAGAACTATATGAAAGTCTGTGGTCACTATAAAATTCCGATGAGGCCATGATGAGGCTCAAAATCCAAGTCAACGTTTTCCACGAAATTTCCATAATTTGGAAAACTGAATGTTTTTTGGAGGGCTACCTATGAGCTAGAGAGTCAATAGCATACCAATATCGAAGCATAACAATTTCAATTCTTTAAACCTTCTTGCAAATGAGTTGTTAGATGCTCCACTGTTTAACAAGTACTCTTCTCCAACATTTTGCACTTTCTTCTATGTCTGGATTCATTTTTTCAATCAAAAAATGAAGAAAATAATGATGGTGAAATTTTTTCATTAGCAAAGTTCAGAGTGATAGGTCACTTAAATATGGTGTCCACTTTTTAACCTAGAGGGAAAAATGTGAATTAACTGAAAAATATCATGAATGAACATATTTACTACAGATTAGAGAATACTTACCAAAGGACATAAATTCAAAATAACTTAATGTAGTTTAACACCTTATCAGAAACCTAAATGGCTAGCAGGATAATTCCATGACAACTAAATAATCAAAGAAAGAACATGGGAGCTAGAAATTATAGAGTATTTTTTGATACACAATCTTTTAGATATCAAAAAAAAAAAAAAAGAGGAAGAGGACATGGGAAGAAATCTAAAAAAAGAGACTAATAATTCTTTTAAAAATAAAACTCTGAAGGTAACAATGGAGGGTTATAGTGTACTAACCTCCTTTTAATAACATAAAAACAGACAAACTGCGTAATCTAAGTCAATCATATGTACTGGACAAATAGCATGTGATTCCATTGCTCAACAAAGTGTTTTAAGCCCATTCATATTTCAAGACTGTTATGCTGCTTTATGGGCATCGGTGTTTTGTTCTGACAACTTAGATCTACAAATGTACAGTGAGATTTATCAACTGTCTATGAACACTTAGGTAGTATGACAACCTAAACTTCTAAAAAAACTGACCCAATTTATGGTAGAGCAGGATTTATCTAGAATTCCTACATGACTTATCAAGCAACTCAAGGAAAGTAATTTCAACTCTGTATAATGTACTTGAGAAGAAAAGAAGTTTTTAAAAATTCATTCCAATATTACAACACCTTTCAAATCCTATCTCATATATCTTACTTTTGACTAATAATCTCACTTAGAATTCATGACCTCAAAATATTTACATATGTGACCACTTGATTGACCAACAGATAGCATATCAGAAGAAAAATTAACTAGAGAATTAAAAACTAGCTCACTAACAGCAAAATGGTGACTAAAAAGGACAAAAGTCCAAATACAATTTTGGAACCACAAGGTAATACAGCTTTGAATAAAGGTAAAACTATCCTTATATTCCTATTTTGCCACAGCTCAATATCTGATTTTTACAATACTATATCTGACTTAGGAATAAAAGTTAAATCACCTCTGTAAGATATATTAATACAAATATGATTTTTAAAAGGTATGTAGACGGTGTTAGAAAAAATGTATCCCAAATTTCTAATGTACATAATAGTCACATAATAAATATTTGCAATATTTGCTGGTTTAAAAATAAATGAATAAATAAGCCAATAGTGAATAAAGTATAATCAGTTAGACTTATAGAAGGATAAAAGTCTGTGCAATAGTTCATTCGCTTTGGAGCTAGAAATATAGGTTATTATAACTACCTGAAATTCCTCACATTCATCTCTACAAGTGACCAAACTCATGACCTTTGGAAAAGTTAGTTCATTAATCAACAATATGTTTTCTCTATGTTTAAAAATTGCATTATAACAATAGCAGAATACAGAAAAGATTAAAATACAATCCTTGTCCTTGATGAGAAATTTGTAATATAAGTATCAGAAAAATTAAAAAATGATGGTTAATGCCCAAGTGAAGTTAAAAAACATGTTATAGGTGATCGAATGAAGGAAAGTATCTCTAAGTCAGTGAAGATGGATTAAGGAAAAGAAGTACAAAGCAGCACTGGAGGCAGATCTTGGAAAT
Source organism: Uromys caudimaculatus (assembly GCA_028551405.1). NCBI lineage: Eukaryota > Metazoa > Chordata > Mammalia > Rodentia > Muridae > Uromys > Uromys caudimaculatus. Next base: position 45,409,612 of record CM052716.1, read on the forward strand.
GGTGGAATTTCATTAGTTAAATTGATGGATATAATCATTACTGATAGAAGAAACTCATTCCAGAAGGCCTAGGTGGCAAGCGGGTGCAGATGGAGCAAATGGGCATTAACATAGCAATAATAAAAAGAGGATCTTTGGTTCCTGTGCAGAAGCCTAAATAGTAACATGCAGAAAAGTAGTTTAATGTCAGATCAAAAATAAAATATTGAAAATATAGATTGCTTCCTTCAGTCTTCACTTACAAAGTAATAGCACCCCTGTAGTAAGGCAGATTCTGCCAGATTCAATGGGGCTGTCTCTTTAACAGTCACAATCTTCTGTCATCCTCATCCCTTGAATAAGTTAATTTTAATCAAGAAAATGTCTCAATACTGAAAGGATGCCACTTCCATGATTCAATAACAAAAGATTCTGGCTCAGAATCTTAGTACTAGACTTTGTTTCTTTGGCTTAGATGAAGTAACTTAATACTAAGATGTTTATAAAAAAGAAAGCAGAGCAACCTATACCTAGTACTGACAAGAAACTGAACCCCCTACCCCATCCAATAGCATACTGGTAACTGAATCCTGCCCCAGAATACACAGAAGTCCATTCTTCACCAATGAGACTTCCTGCAAAGAACTCAGTCTTTGCCAATACTTTGATTATAACCTCACCAGGACATAGTTAGTCATAGCTGGACTCACAGAAACTGGCATAGTGAATATGTGCTAAATTATTTACTCTGTATTTGTTATGCATCAATTGATAACTAATACAGCCATGAATTAACACATGAAGAAATTAGCATTCACAGAGTTCAAGTGGCCAGAAAACAAGTGAGTTAATATTTACGTAACATAGTTATCTGGCTGAAAAATCTAAGTTTTGTGTATTATATTTCTAGCTTAAGGAACTATTTTGAATATCCAGTAGTAGTTCTCTACAACCATGTTGTATAATATATTCACAAGTGGAATTTGTTAGTATGAACAGTTTTTTTAACCAACTTTTCATACAGTTGTTTTATCTTTAAAACTTCTATTTCTATTTAGGCAAGACAAAAAGTACATACTCCTAAGTTTAAAAATCTATAAACTAAATCCTACTATTTATTCAATTACAATAAATAAATGAATCATTGTCTTGGTTTACAACCATCTCATACATGGTTACTCAAACCTAACCATGAAATATTAATGTATAATTACTGCCTCATGAATAACATTCCTCCTTAGTGTGTTTTTACAAGTCACTAGAATGTTTTCAGTAATAACATCTGACATCAAATGGGTCCTCCGTTTACTTTAAGTTTTAATCTTCATTTAAAGAGGAATTTATAATTAGCACATTTGAGTTCATTTACTAGCATTCATGATAGATTTACATTAAATCATCCACACCTTTCCTCTTGTCTTCTTGGACACTGAAACTAATGGCAAAGTTACAAGACAGTGGGCTCGATTTAGAAAACATTCCCTTCCCCTTGAGAAACTTCTTGTTCTTCATTGGGAAGTTTCTGAGCGCCTACCTTTTCTAACACTATCCTATAAACACCTAAGTTACCTAAGCTAGTAGCATTAATAGGAAAATGAGTAACTAAAGTGCCTTAGCCAGTAAAAAAACCAGTGGTATAATAGAAAGACCAGGAGCTCCTGAATTAAACAGACTGAAGTGTATGGTCTTGTTCATCACTAGACACAGTATCTGGTATGTGGACACTCAATAACTTAGAGCCCTTTCTCCTTCCTTCCTCATTATCTTTTAAACCCTCAAGGGTCAGAAAGGAAACTTAACACTATATATTAATGCTCACTTGGCTAGAGCTCAACTAAAATTACAGCTAGCATATCTAATCACTCTTAGTCACCCACACAGTACAAGTGAAATGTGTTAACCTACTTTCTGACATTTGCTAGGAAAGCTAATTTAGATGGCGCAATAAAGTATGTGGAGAAAATAGTTTTTAAAGTTCACCTAACATTAAAATGCTAATAATTATCCAAAAATCACAATGCATTAAACCGTTTAAGTTGTACAAAAACAGCAGTATTATTATTTTGTGGGAAACATAAAGGCTTGTTACTCCTGGTTTGACTTCAAGCTACAAAACCCCTAGATCTGTTTTCTCAACTATAAAATTGAGACAGTAATATCTACTTTACAAAGACTTTCTGAGAGAGGAAACTATATTACACTAGATAGCATGTCTATATTTCAATGGAGTGACTAAATAAAAGTTATCTCTCCCCTCTTACTATACAGCATTTCTTTTCAAAGGTTTTCCTTCAACATTAGTTTCATATCCCTCCTTCCCTGGAAAATGTGGGATAGTAGGACACCATGGATCCAATATGGAAACTGCCATATCTTTTAAACCAGAGTGGAGAAACTTGACTATGATAAGTATACAAGAAAAATGTCCAGTTCACTTTGATTTTTTGTATATGACTTTTGTTCATACTATAAATACACCAGCCAGCAGTTGAAGGATAATTTAACTGCTTCCATATTTTTAAGCTACACTAGTTATGTAGAAGAAATAACACCAGACAACTTGTACCACAGTGGTTCTCTCAGTCGTCTGCCCTAGTTGAAGCCTCTTACTTGATTTTTCTTTATGGCCTGACTTTCCACTCAAGTGATGTAGAAGTAGCTAAAGTAATAATTTCCTCTCATTAACAGTTATGAAGCTAGAAAACATAATTAACTATTTCCCAACTTTTTCCACCCATCTTAATTCTGGTTATTTATTTTAAAGCTGATTTGGTTTCCATGGAAAAAGCAACAGTATCATGAACCTTTCAGGTTCTTTACTTTTATACATGAAAACCTTTTCATTCCATTTTCAATTTTTTTCTCTCAAAAAATATTTGTTAACTATTGTATTCTAAAGACACAATAAGGTTCTAATTATAAAGAAGTTTGATCATTTATAAACCTTGTAAGATTTGTCACCAAAGAAAAGTATAAACACAAAATCTACTCAAAACTTATCTATTAAGAAAAGCAAAAATACAAAACAAAATCTCTCAAAATAAATCTTTAAATTCCACAATTCTCTCAAAGCTAAGCTACTTGTATTGAAACATTTTTTTCCTTAAAAAATTATTTTTTTTCCTTCTTGGTATTAGTTTAAAATACTGATAACCAACTTTGGTTTTGGATTTGTTTTTGAAAAACTATGGCAAATTATCTACATCTTTTTGCTCTCCCTTCCTACAAAATCCAAATATGCTATTAACTTTCCTTAATATGATAACTCAATTCATCTGTTGCTAAGATCACAAACAGAAAGATTTGGCACACAGACCCACCCTAAACCACTAGTAGCTACTTTTGGTTGCTAAGGAAATGAAGAGTAAGTAGTAACAACAGACAAGAATAGAGATAAAATTTTCAGGTTTGTAGACTAAACATAAAAATTATTTACAATATTTCAGTCTTAATGATTCGATTTCCTCTGAGGAATCACTAAAGAATATTAATACAGTGACACAGAATAATCTGCTGCCATTTGTGATAAATGAATGGTTTGCTTTAATGTAGCACACTCCAAAAAAATCATTAATACATTAAAGCATCAAATTAATATAAACAAGACTGCACTACCATTTTGGTGAAAATAATCTTCAAAAAATTTTCTAAGTTGCCTTCAAGTGCACCAGTTTTACATTGCCTTTCTTTCCCTGTCATGAATTCTAAGGGCTGCAAATCCACCATTAAATATTTCAGTCAAATCAATATAAGCTTAAGAAAAAAATGAAAAAGAAAGAAAAAATAGTTCAGAAACTCTGAACATAAGAGAGTAAGTTGAAAATTGTATTCAGTGTATTTTTTTTCTAAAGTTCCAAGCAATGGTTTGGTTTCCCTTTTCTCTCTCCATTCTCTGCACGCCCTCACACCACCCCCTCCCATCCCACCTCACCCAGACAGAGGGTAACAGTCTGAGCTGCCCTGGTTGAGTTGATCCTAAAGTTAACATTCAGCAGCCCATTTCCAGACAGCAGCGCTAAATCTATTTGGATAAAACGCGTGTGACCCAGACAGTTGGCATTTGGCCCAAACGAGTTGCACCAGCAGCTCAAATAAAAACAAGAGTAAGAAACTTACTCTCTTGTTCCCTCTCAGTGTGCTTTCTTACTCTGGCTTTCTCTCTTTGCCCTAATACAAGTGGACAGCTTATCAAAAACAGAAATTATAGCACATATTATCAGAAAGATTTTCCAATACTTTCTTCAATACTTCCTCTTGTTCTCGCTCCCCAATCACTGAACTTCAGTCTTTTACATACCATATATACAGACATACTCTGATAAACAAGGCTCCAGAGGGTTATGAGTCTAGTATGGCCCAAGTGGGCAAAAGTAAATCAAAACCACACGCTTTCATCTCTTTGATTAGCCTATTAAGAGCTTAACATATCCTAGAGCATCAGTGCTACAGTCAGCACACTACTGCTACCCTGAGAGCACAGGCATGAAATATGCACTTGTCTGAATAATAAAGACACTGACATGAAACGGATTTTCAGAAGGCAATTGCATAAATCTGGAAATCGATTAAAAACACACATCATCATTACCTTCTCCACCGCTATCTGATGATTAGTTAAAAGTCCACGATGATCATAATCAAGTCCACTCCACACAACATGTAAATTCATACAGTAAGCGCATATTTTCACATTATAAAATACCTGTAAGCCCCGGAATTCTACATCCACGAGTAGTCTAGAGTTTAAAAGATTTCTATCTGTAATGTGAGTTTAGTCAAACTCACTTCTTGCCATAAAGCACGCACGCGCGCGTACACACACACACACACACACACACACACACACACACACACACACACACGGGGGGGGGAGGGAAGGAGGGAGAGAGAGGGAGCGAGAAAGAGAGGGAGAGGGAGAGAGGGAGAGGAGAGAGAGAGAGAGAGAGAGAGAGAGAGAGAGAGAGAGAGAGAGAGAGAGAGAGAGAGAGGGAGAGGGAGAGGGAGAGGGAGAGAGGGAGAGGCGTTATTCAGAAGATAAGCAAAGCACAAGTTGTTGGGTTGGTTTTTTTTTAAGGTTTCATTGAATATTGTGAAGTCTTCCTTACCGTTTTCATCTTCAAATTCTGATAAAAAAGTAAATTTCAAACAATAGAGATTGCACTGGACGACTCACGTACTCCCTTCTCTCTTTTCTTTTTGCCCGCCCCCCCCCCTTTGCAAAGCCACACCAGCCAGTTATTCTGCAGCCAGAATAAAACCCTATAGTCTCGCTAACTGGAGCTTTAAAGAACGGACTTTCCGATTTGGCAGTTAAAAAAAAAAAAAAAAAAAAAAAAAAAGAAAGAAAGAAAGAAAGAAAGAAAAAGAAAAGAAAAAAAATCCTTTCAATACATCCAAGGCTATCAACCTGAGACGTGCTTTGCAACCCCCAACTCCCTCCCTCCCCCGCCCACCCACCCACCCCCCACCCCCCCAAAAAAAAAGAAAGGAAAAAAGAAAGAAAAGAAGCGGGGAAAGGCTTATTGGGGGTGGAAGTGGTGCCCTCTCTTCCTGGACAGCTTAGTGCCTTTGCTATGCAAATAACATGTGCAGAGCATCAAAAGGTATCAGGAGAGAGAAGACAAGAGGAGCAGGAAGGGCAGGAAAAGTTTTGTTGAAGTAGCCCTCGAGCTCACTGCCGGCCCCAAGCCAACTTCAATTGCAGCCGAAGAAAATTTTGGCAGCTTTCCTCAGAGGCAGAACAAACTGACGTCAGTCTGCAGATGTGCCTGGGCTGCGTCGGGTGCGCATGTGTCCTGGGTCGTCACGTGGAGGGGGAGGGGAGGTAGAGGTACAATCGGGGTATCTAACTACCAGCCATTCAGAAGGGCTTAGACAATGTCAACTTTTCCACCCTGTGAATGAGAGAAACTCTGGCCCTCTAACCTCTCTCCCCTAACCTACCCCGCCTATTTCCTCCTCCTCCAACCTCTTGCGGAGTCTTGTCTGGTTTGTTATTACAGTTTCTTGGAAAAAGGAGAGGCAAAGGGTGGGGGGTGAGAGGGTGGATATACTAATGTCACTGTTAGAATTTTTGGTGTCATTCTCTTTTATTTGTTTGTTTATTTTAATCTCTGCAATTAGTATTTAAAAGTTATTCATAAAATTTGTCATGTCATGAGTCAGATCAGTAGAGCAGTATTTCAAGACCTAAAGACGTGTTCAAAATGCCTGTGTGTTGAATACATACTTCAACAAGTGAAAATACCACCAAAAGAATAAAAACTAAACGAAATTGAGACCTGCACATTTTCCATGTGATTATCGACTTCAGGTTATGTGGAACTCTAAAAGGAAAAGGGGGTGGGGAGTGTTGCATTATTTCCAGATGAGAGACTAGATGGTGTTTTAAACTGCAACAGGGAAAGCCACAAGTGAGGAGGGTTTTTTGTTTTGGTTTGGGTTTTTGTTTTGTTTGTTTTGTCTTTTCTTGTTTGTTTGTAGTACATGGAATGAAACTTCAATGACTGCTCAAAAGAAAATAAAGCCTAAATCAGCCCCCTAAAAGGTTGGGGGTTGGGGGGGCAGCGACGACACGGGAGCCCTGCTGAGATCTCAAGATAAACAAAACGTTAGAACCAGTTCCTCTAGCTTTCCAATCCCACCTCCCCCTCCACATCAGCTGCCAGTTCAGCCTTTAAAGATAAAATACCACCACCACCACCACCACCACCACCACCACCACCACCACCACCACCACCACCACCACCACCACCACCACCACCACCACCACCAGACGTAGCACTTTCACTTTCATTTACCAGGAGAAAGCCCCTGGCATTAAACCATAGAGAAAAAATATGCCCACTGCACTTTCCAAGTCCTAAGCAAGCAAACAATGTCTGGCCCAAGTATAAGAAACAGGAAGAAAATCGAAAATAGCTCAGGACAAATACTGCCTTTCAGCTGTGTAATCTGCTTCATCATTTATCTGTCTGTACCATGCAGTGTGGGGTTGGGAGTTGTTTAAGGGTTGCCAAGGCTGGAGGAGGGGAAAATTGAGCCTTGAAATTCCAGTCTTTAATTAACACCCAGTCAATTTCCTATGGTCAGAACCAGAAAACAAAATTGGACCTGAGGGATGTAAATAAGGAGGCACGTTCTAAATACCAGTTCTTAAATTTCTAGCTTCTGTTAATGTTGTTGTTCATTTGATTTTTTTTTTTTCCTTCCTACACCAGAGGTGGTAGGTGTGATTGTTCTGGAAAACCTTGAATGGCTTAAGGAGGCATAGGTGGGAACCTGGAACAATACAATTACTGCAATGATTCCTCAAGGGTTGGAAAGCCATAACATTTGTCCAGAGGATAGCTCTCATTTTGACCTTAATCTTCACTATTTGGCTCAGTGTATAGTAAAATTGGAAATGTGTTCTGTGGTTGGTACTGACAGTTTTAAATAAAGATGATTCATTGAGCTGTGTGTGTGTGTGTGTGTGTGTGTGTGTGTGTGTGTGTGTGTGTGTGTGTGTGTAATAGAGATTGCTAGACCTCATAGTAATACTAATAAACACACATACACACACACAAAAAAACATGGCACATAGTCTGTGCATACAATCATCCATTAAATATATGAGACTCAGCTTTCCTTAATATTACAAACACTGGCTTAAGACGGATATAGCCAGCACAGAAAAGTAAAGTCAAGATGTCACCACCAATTACCTATATAATCTAGGAGAAAAGCTTTTACTCTCTGTTAAGGTCATTGGCCCTAGGAAATAGCTGCATGATAAAGCAGGTTTTTCAGTAAGAAGTAGACTTTGGCTAATTACTTATTCAAAGAGTGCCATCCTGTGTCTAAACAGAGTAATGAAAATTTTCTAATTTTCCTTGCCTCCTCCAAATGCTGGAACTAAGACTATAATGAGCAGGAGTGGAAAATTATCAGTGTAAGAAATGGAGTGCCCATTTTTTATATATGTTTTGGACATTTTACCTTTATTACAGAAACTATCAAATATAAAAAATATATTACAATGATCCCCAACATAACCATCAGCCAGTTTTAACAAGTATTGAATGAAGTAGAACCTATTTTATTTACCCTATATTCTCTTTATTCATCCGACCCCAATGGATTATTTTAAAACCAAGCCCAGACACTTAATTGACTTCACTAAGTACTCCTACATTTCTAAAATATAAGGACTACATTTTAAACACCAATACACCACTGTTACTCTTAAAGCAATGATAATTCCTTTGAGTAACCAAATAGCAATAGTCAAATTTCTCCTCACAAAGTCATTATCTTTTTAATGGAATTAAAGGCATATGTTGTACTATGCTATTATCTCCACACACAAACCTGTGTGTTCTGAGACAGAGTCTCCCTCAGGTTGCCAAGCCCAGACTCTATCCTTGAACTCATGGCAATCCTCCTGCTTTAGCTTCAGAAGTGCTAGGATTACAAACAAGAACAAAAGTATCTAACTCTATCGCTCTATCTCTAATATCTACTCTTGTAACTTCCCTGCCTCAGTCTCTTAGCAGCTGGTATTATAGGCATGTACCTCTACACTTGGCTCTAATAGTAAACCTTCAGTTAAATTAGAACAGTAGTTATGCAGAGAAGTCAAGTCCTTGGTGCTGTGTTCTATCTAAAAGCATTCTATGATGTAAATGTTTCCCTTTTTATTATTTATATTTTTAAGTAATAAAGGGTACATATTTATGGCATGTAAACTGACAGCCATATACATGGTAGAATGACTAAAACAAGCTACTTAAGGTCAGGGTGTGGTTCAGCGATAGAATGTTTGCCTAATATATGCGGCTCTAGATTTGATCCTCAGAACAGCAAAAATAACACAATTTAAAAGACAAATCAAGATATTTATCATATGTATTAATGTACATATTTAAGTTTCTTTATTGGTAAAACACTACAAATTATTCACTTAGGAATTTTCAAGTATATAATACATTATTATAACCAGGTTTCTTGAACTTATTCTAACTGAAATTTTGTATATTTTGGCCACATTTCCTTCAACCCCCATCCCCTGAAATCTCTTTAATCTGTAGGTTCTACCACATTTCTCCTTCCTATATTAATGTCTAGTCCATCTTTTTAAGAAGACTTATTTTTAATCCCGTGTCTGTGTATGGGTATGTATACTTCAGTGCAAGTCCCCAAAGAGGCCAACCTGTTGGAAGCCCCTGGACTGCAGATGCAGGTGGCTGTGAGCTGCTCAGTAAGAGTGCTGGAAACAAACCTCAGGCTCTCTGCAAGAGAAGGATGTATTCTTAACTACTGGGCCAGTTCAACAGCCCCTTGCTGTTGCAGCACCTATATTCAGCACTTCTGTTAGCATGGAAATATTTTAGAGCAACTACTACATATTGTTTGAAATGTATAAGGGCTGGTGATGTGGCTCACTGATAGAACACTAAACCAGTATGCATGAAGCACTGGATTGAATCCTGAACACTACAGGAAAGGGGAAAATCAATTTTGAATGAATTTCAGTTACAGTAGAAATTCTTCAAAAATCTTATAATAACCAGTATTTCTTTCAAAACTTTTTCCTCCAGCCTTTTGTTTAATTTAGATCATTTAATTAAGAGATCCTCTAGTTATACTCTCAAAAAATAGAACTTTTCAAGTGGTCTTTAAAAACATAATAAACTTAAATGAACAAAGCACATTCAGGAAACCAATGGGAGAATAATAGAAGTTACGTAAGGAGGTTGGCACATGGCTCAGTGGTGGAGCACTTACTTAGTATGTAAATTTGATCGTAGCACTAAAAGAAAAACCTAAAAAATAAGAATAAATAAATAAATAATAGGGGAGAGATATCCATAAATACATGTATATATGTATATATTTCAAAGACTGGAAAAGGAGTAAAGAGACAAAATTCTGAGAGATACTTTGAATTTCTTAATATATGTAAGTTAAAATTAAATTTTTAGGCTAAAGGATAAGGTGATTCATAAAATTAAACTGAATATATTCAGCAAAATGTGATAAAACTCTGATTCTATGCTGGTAAAATTAAAGAGGTTGATTATCAAGATGATACATTATTAATTCTTCCTCTGAGACATTAAAACAAAATTCAATATTTTAAAATTCAGTTTGAAATCCAGCTTGTTGATTCACACTTGCAAAACTAGTAATCAGGAGAATAAGGCAGAAATATTGCCATAAATTGGAGGTTTGTCTGGACAACATAATGCAACACTGTCTCAAAAAAATAAATAAATAAAAGCTGGAGAATGTCATATAGTTGATGGCATGGATAAGTCCCCAACATACAGAAGAAGGCATGGTGGTGCCTGTCCAATAGCAGCACTTGGAAAGCATAAGCAGGAAGATCTGGAGTTCAAAGTCATCCTTGGCCATCCAGTGAATCTGTGGCAAGTCTAGGCTAGAGACCCTGCCTAAAAAGAAATTACGACTAAAAACCAACCCTAGATGCTTTTCCTTTTTAAAGTAAGTGTGTGTATGTGTGTGAGTCGAACCATGCACGCTGTAGTACACATGGAGAGGCCAGAGGACAACCTCTGGTACTGACACTTGCCTTCCACCTTGCTTGAAGCACTATCTCTTCTCTACTGCACTCACCAGGCTGGCGAGCAAGCTTCCAGGGATTCTCTTATCTCTTCCTCCCATCTTGCCTTAAATGTGTTGATTAGATATATGGGCTACTACATAACTTAATGTGGATTCCGGCAATCTGAACATGGGTCTTAATTCTTGACAAACCTTTTAATCCCTGAGTTAACTACCCAACCCCAATTCCATATACTTTCTGAACAGCCCAACTCTATTAAATAATATTTACTCTAACTTTATTAAATGAAATTTAAAAATGTTAAAAATAAGAAACAAGGCAAAATCTAGGACAAGAATAGACAATGTTATCATTAAAGCATACTATAAATCAAGAATATTTAAAGAATTGTCTTACAAGTCCCATATAGATTTTAAAAAAATTTAAAAATGGTATGAACTTACAGGTTACAAGAAAAAAATAAGTCAATAAACAATAGGTTATAACAAAGTGTTTAATCTCAACAGAAAGCAAAGAAATAATAATTCTTTTCTTTTCATAAAGAAGAAACGTGTTAAAGCTTCATGATACCGAGTATTGGAGGATTTGGAGAACTAGGAACCTCCTACAACTTGGTAAGATATGGAACAAGATGTGTAGACTGATTCTGAAGACTCCAACAGACTCAACTGCTGTTCTATCTCTGAGCTTGGCTCAGGCTTTGTGTACTTTTTGCTACTGCTATTGTTTGTTTTGGTGAGAAATATTTTTTGTCTTTGTTTTGTTGAGTTTTGCTTCAGACACTTGTTTGTCCTTTGTATGCATCCTTTCATTTAACCCCACCATCCCTTGGATTTAATCTTTTTTTTTCCTTGTTGAAGTATGTCTTGTTGAAGCATTAGGCACTGTCTTTGAGCAAGAAATACATTTAATTTACAAGTCAGAAAATGTATTCTGTCCCTATTAATAACTCTTTAGCTGGCTATGAATCTTCTGGCTAATGGTCTTTTATATCCCTCAGCATCAAATCTATTGTTGCTGACAGGATGCATCAATGTTATTAGTTTGTTACTATTTTTAGTTTTCCATATATTTGAAAAATCTCCTTGCTGCTCCACAGTTAATACACTAAGTTTCATTAAACACTTTTGTGGCATGAATTTAGCTTCCTTTTTTTTTTTTTTTTTTTTTTTTTTTTTTTTTGCACAGCACCTAGTGTGTAAATATTTCTACAAATTTTAGCTGGAAATCAGTCAGAAATTTCCAACAATTGTTTACTCAAAATTACGTATCTCTCATGCCCACCATAAGAGAATTATATTCAATCTTCTTCCATACTGTTTATGTGTTCTTTGTAACTTTTCTAGTAATCTTTCTAGGTGAATTTTTTAAATTTCTGATTTAATAACTTGCATTGATTCATACAACCAAGTGTTTTGTATTGAAATTATTGTATTTAATCAGATAAGAAATTTCCAATTTTGCTTTTGCTTATTTCTTTATGAGTCTATCTGCCTGATTTTTGGGAAGAGGTTGTCCTATGTTGTTCAAGTTGATCTTGACCTTCTGGAAGCCAGTATGTCAACATGCCTGCCCTGCAATTCCTTTTCATACCTAAATATTATTCTCTTTGTTACTACTTTCATTTCAAAATCTCTTATTTTTTTAATTAAAGAAATGTATTCCTTCAAACATCAATAAAATGAACATCTTCAAGCTTAACTGACAACTACACAATTGTATCTAGAATGACATATACCCATTTCCTGCCTTTGTTGACATTGCTACCAGATAAGATGCTTTCAGCTTCCAGTAACATAAACTTCTTCTCAGCTGACTTAAATCACAAGGAAATTTCCCATAAATGTTATTCCTCCCAGAACACTCAAATATCAATTAGTTCACTAATGGCATAGAATTCTCAGAATTTGTTCCCTCATTATTTGTGGTTCTGCCACAGTAAATAATCCAGAGTTGTTCAAAGAAACCCTATGGTTAAAACATGGCTAAGTAGTTTCTATCTTCAAAAAAAAAATGCTACCTCATATTGTATATATTCTAAAATAATTTGATTATTTTAGTGTGTATCCTAACATCATTTTACTATTTTAAAGTTATGTGTATATATGTGCCTGTGTGTAGGTATGTGCAGGTGAGTACAGCTGCTCTCAGAGCCCAGAGACATTGGGACCCTTGTGTTAGAGGTAGAGGTGACTGTGACTGTGAGTCACCAAACATGTGGGATGGAAATGAACTTGTGTACTCTGGAAGAGTAGTAGTCCATGGTCTTAACCATTAAGCCTTCTCGCCAGCACTGTGTTTACACTTGTTTACAATGGAGGGGGGCAACAAATAAAAACTTGTAAAAAATTCTTTAGTAGATATTCTATCATACATATCAATCATATACCTATATATAGATATATTGGAGACCTCATTAGCCATGTACCATCATGCCATTTATGTATACATGGGGAAATAAATCCAGGTTCTTGAGAATGCTAAGGAAGTACTCTGCCAACTGTATATCTTGCAAATGGATTTTTAAATAAATCATTAAGAATGGGCTTCACAGGCTGGAGCGATGGCTCAGCGGTTAAGAGCACTGACTGCTCCCCCAGAGGTCCTGAGTTCAAATTCCAGCAATCACATGGTGGCACACAATCATATGTAATGGGATCTGATGCCCTCTTCTGGTGTGTCTGAAGACAGCGACAGTGCACTCACATAAATAAATAAATCTTTAAAATAAAAAATGGGATTCAGATACACTCATTTGCTTTAGCAAAATGCATGACTATGTAGGCAATAGTGCATTTCTCAAACAAAAACTAGTTCTCAGATAGCAGCAGAAGAAACCAATCAACAAAATCTACATTTTGAAATGTTTCCATTAGAGTCCTTCACTTCCTTAATTTTCTGGTACATGTGCCTTTCAGTAGAACAATATGCCCATGGCTTCACAGTCTCACTTTGAGCCATCCAAAGCTGGGATTTTAAGAAATGCTTCACTTTGCCCAATCTCCACTCGGAAAGCCAGTTAAAAGCATAATAAAGTTATATAATCTTATAATTACTAAAAAGAGAAACATTAGTAGAACATTACCAGCTAACTGATAGATAATATTCACATTCTATCATTTCCTCTATTCATTTTGTTGTTCCAGAAACTTATATAGGACCCTATCCTGAAATTAATTTTCTCATGCTAAAATATTTTACAAACAGCCTGTATGAAGATAATTTAAAATATAATCTGAAATTGCTTTAGGTCAAAAGTCAACATTTTCCCCCCTCTGGCAAGTAGTATACCATCATCACAGGTTCCTTATTCACGAGGCAAAGATAGAAAGGGAAAGTCTGATGCTGCATCAGATCTTCACAAACTTTACAGGCCTCAGCCCTGTCATTCCTTTTTTTTTTTTTTTAAATTAATTACTTTATTTATTTTTGATACTTTATTTACATTTCCAATGTTTCCCTTTTTCTAGGTCTCCTCTTTGGAAACCCCCAATCCCTTCTCCCTCCCCGCCTCTATGAGGGAATTCCACCTCCCACCCACTCACCCACCCATTCCCATATTCCCACCTTGACATTCCCCTTTACTGGGGCCTCTAACAACCTCAGGCCCAAGGGTCTCTCCTCTCCCTGTTGGCCAACGAGGCCATTCTATGCCACATATGTGGTCCGAACCATGGGTCCATAGATGTGTATTCTTTGGTTGGTGATTCAAACTCCAGGACGAAGTGGGGGAGGTCAGGCCGGTTGATGCTCTTGCTCCCTCCATGGGGCTGCAAACTCCCTCAGCTCTTTCAGTCCTTTCTCCAACTCCTCCATCTGGGACCTCACTCTCAGTCTAACAGTTACTACAAAGTGAAACTTGAGCATTCTGAACTTTTGGGCTAATATCCGCTTATCAGTGAGTATATACCATGTTCGTTCTTTTATGACTGCTTACCTTGCTCAGGATGATATTTTCAAGTTCCATCCATTTGCCTGTAAATTTCATTAAGTAATTGTTTTTAATAGCTGAGTACTCCACTGTGTAGATGTACCACATTTTCTATATCCATTCCTCTGATGAGGGACATCTGGGTTGTTTCCAGCTTCTGGCTATTATAAATATGGCAACTATAAACATAGTGGAGCATGTGTCTTTATTACATGTTGGAGCATCTTCTGGGTATATGCCCAGAAGAGGTATAGCTGGGTCCTCAGATAGTATTATGTCCATTTTTCTGAGGGTCCGCCACACTTATTTCCAGAGTGGTTGTACCAGCTTGCAATCCCACCAACAGTGGAGGAGTGTTCCTCTTTCTCCACATTCTCACCAGCATCTGCTGTCACCTGAGTTTTTGATCTTAGCCATTCTGACTGGTGTGAGGTGGAATCTCAGACTTGTTTTGATTTGCATTTCCCTGATGACTAAGGATGTTGAGCATTTCTTAAGGTGCTTCTCAGCCCTGAGAATTTCCTCAGTTGAGAATTCTCTGTTTAGCACGGTTCCCCATTTTTTGATGGGGTTATTTGGTTTTTTGGAGTCTAACTTCTTGAGTTCTTTGTATGTATTGGATCTTAGTCCTCTATCGGACATAGGATTGGTTAAGATCTTTTCCCATATTGTTGGTTGCCCTTTTGTCCTATTGACAGTGTCCTTTGCCTTACAGAAGCTTTGCAATTTCGTGAGGTCCCATTTGTCGATTCTTGATCTTAGAGCATAAGCCATTGGTGTTCTGCTCAGGAACTTTCCCCCCAGTACTCAGGTGTTCGAGAGTTTTCCCCACTTTCTCTTCTATTAGATTCAGTGTAGCTGGTTTTATGTGGAGGTCCTTGATCCACTTGGACTTGAGTTTTCTACAAGGAGATAGGAATGGATCAATTTGCATTCTTCTACATGTAGACCACCAGTTGAACCAGCACCATTTGTTGAAAATGCTGTCTTTTTCCACTGAGTGGTTTTAGCTCCTCTTTCGAAAATCAAGGGACCATATGTGTGTGGGTTCATTTCTGGGTCCTCAATTCTATTCCATTGGTCTACCTGCCTGTCACTGTACCAACACCATGCAGTTTTTATCACTACTGCTCTGTAGTACAGCTTGAAATCAGGGATGCTGATTCCCCCAGAGGTTCTTTTGTTGTTAAGAATAGCTTTTGCTATCCTGGGTTTTTTGTTGTTCCAAATGAATTTGAGAATTGCTCCTTCTGAGTCTATGAAGAATTGAGTTGGAATTTTGATGGGGATTGCACTGAATCTGTAGATTGCTTTTGGCAGAATGGCCATTTTT